>OZ012703.1:90242945-90571242 GCA_963942595.1 Cylloceria caligata | reverse complement strand
GGTAAAACTGAGTGCGCGTTTCATAAAAAATGCGACGATATAGAAGATGTATGCCCTGTATATTTATCTCACTTGCTCGCATTAAAAAAACTGGACACGGTGCACACTCGGTGCACCAGTGGAAAACGCCATAAAATTCTACAGCGACGGAAGCGGATAATATTTTCTAAAAAATTGAGTCACGTGTAGGCAAAAGGGATTTGCCAGATTTTGCCTCTCGAAAACGTAACATGTATTTAACTTATATATTTTACTTTAAGCACTATGAAAATATTTTTTTCAGTATAACACAAACCGTATACCCACGACAAATTTTTAAAAATTCATTCAGGTTGCGTCTATGTAATTCGACAGATCGTTTCGTTATCAATTATAGAACAGATCCTGTAAAAAGTGTTTTAATTCGTTGATTCATTTAAGAACTATCCCACTAATCCCGTCTCCTTGTCATCCCATCTGTCCTGGTTTTATTCTATAGGAATGTACAATGTGTAAGTTCACATTTTAGTTGTTCCAATCGTAAAACTGTACAATTTTTATAACAAGAAACGTAAGTGTCCTCATTCTACAAAATGATAGTGGAATAGTATAGTCGTTCAATGCTCTCTTATTAGCATGCAGTTATGTTATTCTTTCTCTACGTCAGGGGTCTCCAAACTACGGCCCGCGGGCCACATTCGGCCCGCGGACAGATTTTGGACTATTTCACTTTTTACCACCGGCAACAATGATAATATGGTTTTGGCCCTCGGAACTTACTGGAGTAATCAGTATGGCCCTAAGGCTGGAAAGTTTGGAGACCCCTGCTCTACATTTTTGTATACATTACATTATAAAGCGCATTTAGTTACCGCTGATTAAATGCTGAAACCGCGGACTATGCCAGTGAATGGAAACGTGTAATGCAAAGTACATGTTCGAGTGGCTGATGATACGTGTACGTTTAACTATTAGAATGTAAATATAAATGTCCTAGATCTTGACATAAATTTAAATAATTTATTTTTTGTAGTTAGAAATAGTTGCTTTTAATTATTTTTCGGTTATAATTGACTGCATTTCAAGGTTAACATCTCTACCTTTTTGTAAATCTACGGGATTACAGCTCTATGCTGCTCCTGGTGGCAAAATATCTCATAGTAATAGGAGTTGTCTCATGGTAGAATTACGATGGTATAGTATCGTGATATGGTGTAGATAATTACCGGGATTAAATCGTGTTAAAGTTGTTTTTTGGTATAAAAAGGAATGACAGTAGAGTTATAAAAGCGTCATTACTTTGCCCTATTATTGTCAATCGATAATCGAAAACGAAAATTGCTGCTGGGATCTTTAGTGCTTTACATACACAATATCGAGGTTTTAAAAAACACAGATCTGGTAGAATTTCATGTAATAAACAGTAAGCTCTGTATAATTTTTAGAATCGGTAAATAAACGATTAAAATTGCTTATTGAAAATGGTGTTATTATTGATCCAATATTTGGAATAAATGTTTTATTTATGACAACCTTGGAAGGATTGATAATTCACCTATATCCGTGTACAATAGGAATTTGCTCTTAAATTTTCATGCTCTAATCATGAGCCATTCTAATTATTTTGTCAATTTTGCTTCCTCATAGAGGAAGTGATGTATTCGTGAAAAAACGTTTCTCGAGATTTTGATATCAGAATACTTAAAAAGTCCCAAAACGTCGAGAAATCATATTTAGAAAAAATTGTGTGCGCGCGCTCGCGCGCGTGTTAGTGCGTGGATATGATGAGATTACAAAATTGCAATGGATAGATCTCAAGAACGGGTTACTCGATCATTCTGAAACTTTGCACACGGGTCGGGTCGCAACGACCGTCAGATTGCTGCAATTTTCGCCATTGATGTCATATTCTTTACGAGAAAGAAAATTTTCAACTTTATTGAAAATTTGATTAAAAAACTCAATAAAATTTCAAATATTTCATAGAAATAAAAAATTTCGTATAAAAGTTCAATAAAATTGAATATTTGAATATCACTTCATCCATGAGGAAGCCAGAATTAATATAACGATTTCCCGTTGAGGAAAATCTGCGGGTTGGAGATAATCACGGGAAAGCAATGTAAAAATTTCAAATTTACACTGATATATGCTAATGTTCAATGAGATGATTGTTCGTTCAATTTTTTAAAAGATTAAATCGAAATATTAGCCCGATTATGACGAGTAATAGTTTATTTTGTTTATTGGAAAATGATTTATTAACTGATCGTCTAGATTTAAAAAAAAACATTAGTTGTTCAAAAGTTATAACCGTTTGTTTATCCTAACTTAACCTAACGTTAGGCATACAAATGACTGTAACTTTTGAACAACCAATCCATTTGTAAAATTGTAAAAACGATTAGAAAAATTTTGCACTGATTTACTTTGGTCATGACGATGTGTTACACATCGTCGATGACAAAAATTTTCCCATTGCGGAATTTTTCTGTCACGATTGATTTCTCGGATAAAATACGAGAACGATGAGTTGTAGAATGACGGACCGCGGTTCACCGTTTTCTTATTTTACTCAAAGTATATCCAATTAGAAAATAATTGCAAATACTTGGCTGCTCACCATTCAATATTTATCATTTATTTTATCAATTAGGATTTGTGCAGCTGATTTGTTAGATAACTGATACAAAAATAAATAATTGAATTTATTGAATTTATTGAATTTCTTTCTTTCCACTCACTTGAGGTATACTTAGTACGAAGGATAGTATCCAGGTGTAAGTGACGAGTCGGTTACATCGTTGAGCAGTGTTGAGACTCCTCATTGGGTAACGCACCGCGATAAACCTGTCGACACCAATGAGCACGAGTACAAATGTACTGAGATAGAGGCTAAACATTTGGAGAAACTTGAAAAGCTTGCAAGCGACGTTTTCCCATAGCCATGCGACCGTGTAACTCCAAACAGCTTCTCCACCGATGCAAAAGACAGTGACGAGCAAATCAGCTATCGACAGATGCAGAATGAGAATATAAATCGCTGAGCAACCGTGACGCTTTCGACGATTTTTCGTTATCGACCAGATCGTAGCAGCGTTTGCCACGAGACTCAACACAGCCATTGCACCAAGAATAATGGCCTTGAGGTAGGCACCGTTCGTTAGTTTCGGCGCGTGTTCGAGGCAGGTCAGATTCGCCATTACGTCATTGACGATTCCAGCCGTCATGGGTCGTGTACCCAGATTATCGGTGCTCCAATCTATCGTCACATTGCTGCACGCTGGCAACAACATTGCGCTAACGGACGAGCTTGTAAAGTTCATCGGAAGCTAAGTCGAATTGTATTGGGTTTAGCGTCGACACACTGATAAGTGGACCTTATACTGCCTCTTCTTCCCAAATGTCCTCGATTGTTTCTCCATATCGAGTTGAAGTGCCTTCAGGTGGCTGAATCTGCTCTTCGACATCCTTTTAAATGCGTCCTCACTTAACTTTATTGACTACCGTGAAACGCACCAGCGGATTTCAATGGCCGCTGCTATTCAGACTCAAGATTCTCTGTTTCGTCACTCCAATCTCCTCGTCGATTGTTCTGTCCATCTCCATGCTATTGTCAGTTATCCGCTATCTGGTGTCTGAAGCAGAAAAGACGAATTGCGGATATCAGAATTAAATTTGCAGAAGGAATATCAATGAAACTTATTAGAATGACTATCCCCGATAACCACACCAGAATGAACCTCTCTGGTAAACTTTAGAGTTCTGTTTGATCAGAAAGTTGCAGAGAGACTTATGATGGTAAGTTAAGAGATTTGATGGTAGGTAAAGGCTGACTCTGAAGTCGTGAGAAGTTTCTCGAGTTAGACGAAGTAAGCTGGTAAATGATTTCACGTAACTGAGCTGCTGCTTCTAATGTTTTTCTTCGAATACTTCAGATGACTTTTTGGTTTTCTTTTTGTGACGAGCTGCTGGCAAACCCAAGTCTCTCTCAATAAACGTTATACATAGTAAGGGAAGGTGAGAAGGATAGACGGAAAGGAATAGAAACGGTTCAAGCGAGTGCGAAAAAGAAAACGAGAAAGGAACGTGATCGTTCTACCAATTTCCCAACCGTTACGTGCAATTTTTTAGCGAAACTATTTCTCCCTAGGGTATTATTGCGATGGATTGAGCCTGGGTTCAACAGTATTTCGGAACACGTGCAGTATTTTTGCGTTAGTTTGAAAATTACGCATTATTATAGTTCATTTAGAAAATTGTACATTTTCCATGAGACCGACGTCATTCAACAATTCAAATAATTTATAGTCATTAACTTGTGTCGGAAGGATTGTAGATCCAGCATCCAATTTCTCATCCCAACTTTCTTCTTCGCGTACCAAAGATCCCTTTCGATCCTTCAACTTCGCAAACGAAGTTACTGGATAGTTCAAGAGTCCTAGCCATTAGATCGAATTTGATCCGCGCACGTGGATAACAAATTGTCAGAGAAAGGCTAAAGACGTAATGTACGTTCAACCGTTATACGGGAATACAATATACGTTGCATGCTAATTGGAATCTCGTATCAGTTTGACAAACTACCAAATCTATTATCATTATTGTTGATTAATAAATGTCGTCGTCAATTCGGATAGATGAACGAACATTTCATCTCTCTTTAAAGCGATCTTTGAATGTAACAATATTGATAATTATTGTAAGATAAAATGAAAGTGCGCAGGGCAAATATAAATATATTTACAAGTGTAATTAACCTCTCAATTACAGATATCTAATTTGCACCTTCAATTTATTATTGCAACATAAATGTGGTTTAGAAATCATTAAGAATATAATATCACTTTTATAACAAAAATAAACGTCGTTATTGTATCAGGAGTACAAATTGAAAATGCGGGATTTTTTTCTATTTTTGAACGTTTATTCTGAAAAAATGGTAACAAATGAATTATTCAAAGTATTGTCCATCGCTAGCCACAACTTTTTCCCATCTTTCTGGCAATTTACGGATACCGTCGCGAAAAAATTCGGCCGGCTTGGCTGCTATCCAGTCATCGACCCATTTTTGGGCTTCTTCGTAAGAATGGAAGCGCTGGTCAGCTAGGCCATGTGTCATCGATCGGAAAAGGTGGTAATCGGAAGGAGCAATATCTGGGCTATACGGCGGGTGGGGTAAGACTTCCCATTTCAGCGTTTGTAGGTATGTTTTGACCGGCGCTGCAACATGTGGCCGAGCGTTGTCATGTTGCAAAATTACTTTGTCGTGTCTTTGCTCGTATTGTGGCCGTTTTTCTTTGAGTGCGCGGCTCAAACGCATCAATTGAGTTCGGTATAGTGCTCCTGTGATGGTTTCGTTCGATTTCAATAGCTCATAATACACCACACCCAGCTGGTCCCACCAAATACAGAGCATGAGCTTGGCGCCGTGAATATTTGGTTTGGCCGTCGATGATGATGCATGGCCGGGGTAACCATATGATTTTTTGCGCTTCGGGTTATCGTAATGGATCCACTTTTCATCACCAGTGACAATGCGATGCAAAAAACCCTTCCGTTTTTGCCGTTCGAGCAGCAGTTCGCATGCAAAAAAACGGCGCTCGACGTCTCTCGGCTTCAGCTCATACGGCACCCAATGTCCTTGCTTTTGGATCATTCCGAGGGCTTTTATACGATGGGAAATGGCTTGTTGTGTCACTCCCAATGAATCTGCGAGCTCTTGTTGAGTTTGACACGAGTCTTCATTGAGTATTGCCTCCAATTCAGCATTCTCAAACTTTTTCACTTGGCCCGGCCGCTCTTTGTCCTCAACGTCAAAATCACCACTTCTAAACCGCACAAACCATCTCTCGCACGTTGAAACCGATGGAACATGACTCGGATAAGCCTCGGAGACCAATCGATGTGCTTCAGCAGCACTTTTCTTCAAATTAAAGAAGTAAATTAAAACTTCCCGCAAATGCTGTTTTGTTGGCACGAAACTCGACATATTGAGAGCTCAAAAAAACTATGAATTTGACACTGCGACAAATTGACACATACTGAAAATTAAAGCTATAAGACGTAGCTTTGACATGAACATAGTCACAGTACTGCCTGATGCGTATAGCGTTAGTAACGCCATCTGTTATCAAACCCGCATTTTCAATTTGTACCCCTGATACAATAATAATTGCTTAGATTATCAGTATTAATAAACAAAACTAGAAATGTTGCTTGTACTCGGCAAAAAGTTACCCGTGGTTAATCCTTTATAAGTCACATCGCCCGAAATAGTCCCGGAACGGGACTATGAAGAGGAGAGTGGAGGTAACGCGTTCTTATGGCAGAATCGAAGAGCGGGGATAATCCTTTATTACTTATAAAGAATTAAGGTGAGCGGAGCGCTAAGCTCGTGGGGGATAGAACTAGCGACGCGCGCGGTGCGGGGCGGGTAGTGAAGGAGCGAGAGGTTCGCTATGGGGAATCCCGAGTTTGACTCGTGCTAGCTCAGATCCTAGACGGTGAATTACTTCTAAATTTGTATGTACGCTTCTTGGTGTTATCCCCTTGCAATTGTTACGTTTTTTAAACGAACAACTTTTGCCAAATGATTGCAGCTACAGTTTAAACGACTTAATACTTTGCCGTTTAAACGGCTTAACAAAATTGCGTAGTCAATAACTCGGCAACTAAACGGTGAATGTATTTTAAATTTTGCATACTTTTAACTGGAGAATTGATCTACATCAGATTTATTATTCACGCTGAAATAATTGAAGTGCTCTAACGTTCTACCCTCCTTAAGGGAATAAAATCGTTTTACATATCAATGTTGAACAATAATGCATTTACTGTTACGTTAATACTTTACGTCCCATAACGGCAAATTTAACGGATAGAACTTTTATTGATGTTTCAAGGGAACAACGAAGCGGTAGATGTTACAATCATTCCCTATAACTAATTTTGCGGTTTAATTATTGACATGGTTCACCATGTATTACCAAAGAATATATATTCTCCTTGCAGAAATATATTGTAATATTAATAAAATAACGAAAATAACAATCTCGTGAATCAACACCAACCCACGTGATCTCTTCAAACGATTTAGATTGGTAAAAAATAAATTTCATTTCATATTGCGGTAGACCAGTTCTATCATTCATTCACGTAGTAACCACGGAAAAAGTTGACTAACTCGGACTAACTAACGGGAATTTGAGTGTCTAACTATTTCGCCCAAATACACTTAATTTCACCCAAATTGATTGATTTTTTTTTCAATTTCTTAATAATTAAACTGTCCAGGTAAGATATAATAATCAGTTTTTTTCTACATGAAAATCGTTCCTGGAACGGTGGACAGAATATTTTAAAAGCTAATCATCTGATCGACTTTAAATTAGAAGGGATATTGTAAAACATATTTCTGTTACGAATGAACCTACTTTTACGTTGACTTACGTAAATAAAACTTTTTTTATGCGCCCCCGAAAGACAAAAAAAATCAAATACGGTACTTTATGGAAACCGAGCTGTAACTTCCACAATTCTTTAATTTAATTTTTGACAGAGATTCATTTACTGGAGAAATTTTTGTTGTTGTAGACAAAGAGTAGTTATCGTACACCCTAGGTCGATGCAACCCTTCAACCGCAATACACGTTTCTTCGAATCAATACACAAATAGATATTGTTATATATTATATAAACTCAAATAAAATATAAACTATGCAAGTGTAAAAAAAATCGACGAGCTAATTTCCTTTAAAAAAATGCCAAAAATAACCCAGTTCAAGATACGTTTGATATAGGTTTCTCCCTTTGAAATGTTAAGGTGAGTAGTTTGTGAGACCAAGTGACAATAAGAGTTTGTACACAGAAAAGATTAGTACGTTGAAAAAACCTTAATGCATGAGAAGTTGAGGAGGTACAGGATAGTGGGATAAGGGGGTTTACAGCGAAGCTTAAAGTGCTGGCAAATTTGGACTCGGGGTAGCAGTGGAATTGCTTGAGTTTGGTAGGGTAGATGTGGCAAATTAGGGAGATTACAATGCCAAGGCTTGATATAATTAAGAACAAGGGAACTAATTACAACGATGAAAAGTAATTAAGATTATTTCTGGGAGTTGACGCGTAACTTTACTACAGCAATTTGTACGCGCGTACGTTAAGCGGTTACTCTGCCAAATGAGAATATCTTACATATGAGAGAAAAGATTAATCGACTAAGGAACACTAATCTATGCTCAATACATCATTTACTTAGATTACTGGCGATAATATTAGTACAACGTCGCAACCAAACTCCCGAGCATGAAGTAGCTACGAGCTAGTTATAATAGATCGAGTAATAGACACAAGTTAACGTGTAATGAAGTATTGCTGCACCACGGGAGGGAAACTAATAATTTATAAGGGTCTTAAAGTATTAGCGAGATCACTTATGTGACCCTAAATGAAAGGACTTAAGATAAATTGGACAAGTGAAAGTATACAAGCTAGCAAACTGTACAGCTAATTATGCGATTGGGGAATTACGTTATCCTAGAGAAAAGTATTGAGACAAATGAAGTATCGCCGCACCACTTGCGAGGGAAAGTTTAGAAATCAATGTAGTGAGATCGAAGGATATAAAAAAAAAAAAACAATATGTACAATATTTACAATGAAAGTTCGACGGCCTCGATTGTTAGAGTCGGAGCAATAAATTAAATGCAATGCCTTACGCCACCATTTGGAATTACACAATTCTAGGGAAAAGTATTACGACAAATGAAGTATCGCTGCACCTGCACATGCGATGGAAAGTTTAAAAATCAGTCTAGTGAGTTTGAAGGTAATAAAAATAAGCAATATGTGCAATGTTTGTAATGAAAGTACGGCAGCCTCAATTGTCAGAGATTGTTGCAGAGCTGTAAAAGTAAAATGCGACGCCAAACGCGACTATTTTGTTATAGTACGTGTGTTCGGGTGGCGTAGAATTTTTTTTTTTTTCAATGGTTCGGGAGTGAAGTCTAAATTGATGGAGATTCGGTTATGATGTTATGGAAAAATGGTAACTGCGGATGTCAAGATGTAGAATTGCGTGTGTGGTATACTCGTATAGCGTAAAAGATTGCGAACGACTTTGTTCCTGTAACTAATCGGTTGGTTCTCATAAGCATATTAGTAAGCATAACAATTCATATAATTATCGTAATCACTTGCGCATAAGTACGTGATAGGTTCTATACTGAACTGTGAAGAGTTGTAACTTATCCCTACACTTAGATTAATCGTGATAATGCCGTCCATTAACTAACAACAAGTATTAATTGTTTGTACATGCTATAACTTTTCTAGTTGCATTGACTATTTTTATAATAAAACCAATTAAAGGTAGATACGGTAATACTAAATATAGTCGCATAGACTAACAATTGATAGTTGCCACTTTGAATAGTTGACATCAGTACCATTTATTTCTTTCAGTGCGCGAATCGATATCGACAGCGCTAATTTGGAGAATCGTGATGTCGAAGAAAAACATTGTGGGAAAACAAATTGTAGAGAATTTAAATGTGGAGGAAAGAGATTGTGTCTCCACAATCTCTTTCCGATTCTTATCAACATGTGGAGAATTGGAAATGTGTTCAATCATAAATGTGTAGTAAAGAGAATGTGTAGTACCGCGGGTTTGTGTTGGAGAAGCGAATGTGAACATCGACGATGGACTGCCAATGCGTACATTCGAGGTCGATGATTGATACGATCGGAGATATTTAGTATCGAACGGGTCCGATTATGAGGTGATAATAGATTATAACGAGTACAACTACGAGTTTAAATTGGGAACATAGGTTCACGCGGAAAACTATGAGATATATATCCGAATCAATCGTATAGATGCGCGATTCCTCATTCGAATTTGATTACGAACCTATGGCGAATTATAAGATCCGCTAGAATTTATTTGAAGTATGTTCTTACGTACATGAATTGCTTCGTTCCAATGCCTCGAACAAGATAATCAATTATTATTCATCAATTATATAGTAGACTTGCAGCTTTAATATTTCTCAGGGGAAAGATTTTATTGGAGTACTTGCTTCTTCGTAGAGGAATCTATGTGATTGCGAAACATTTTTTGTTTCATGATTTCGATATTGACGTCTTGAAAATTTTCCAAAAACGTCGACAAACACACAGATTTGCGAATAGAAGTTGACAGATATCTTCGATCGGCAAATTAACTATAAAATCTCATAATTTTATATCATTTCTGAGAATATTTTTTCAACGATAGTCATTGCAAGTGAAATGTCGCAGATGACAGATGAGAAACCACTTTCATTCGAAGCTTCATATCCGTTCATTTCCAAGAAATGCTATATAACTCGAGGGGAAAGACTTTGTTCATCAGCAAAGGCGATTGCGATAGGGATTACTCGATTAACGAAAAGTGGTTTTCCTTTTTTCGAGCTCTTCTTGGAGAAAATTTCCTCGAGCCCCATGATGTTACGCGTTCACTCGAAAGAATGGTGAAACGGGTGGTGAAAGACATTTCCCTCTAAAGTATGAGGTGGCCCCTTTTACGGCTCACGATAGAAATGATAAGGGTTGTTTTTCGTCCTTCGTCTTATATCTGATACGTTTGCTCTACGACGGAGCGGACGAACTTTTCAAATTATTAACACGAATACATATTCAAAGTTTTCATGCCCTTTGCTTTACTCTTAAATTGTCTTTACGAGAGATAATTCAGGGCCAAAAAGTTGCTTTACTAACCGCTGCGATAACGACGGTGGAAGTATAAAATTGATTATGTCGCCAGCCTATGTCGACAACGGCGAAGAACAAAAAATGTTTTATTTGCATTGTAGCAGACGTTTATTGAAACTTACGTTTTAAAGGCACATGGTGTGAACTTTTGACCATTGTTACCCCATTTGATATTAATTTTAACAATTTTCACAGTATTGAATTCACACAACCGATTGTCTTATAATCATTAGGCTCCATTAAAAAATTTACAACATATATATATTCGGAATAAGTAGATGAACATTAATAAATTATCAGCAATCAAAACAGAATTATGCCACGAATAGAATCCAAAAATATCATTGAATTTCATTCACATATTTTCAACTAAAACGCCTTGAAAGTTTTGAGGTTATAACACAAATCGACACCAACTACTGAACACCGGCCGTTGACACCGCAATTTGACCGGTTCATTTTAACACCGTATTTTTAACAGTGTACCGCATTTGTTAAAACTGTACTATTAAAATAAATATTAAGACGACGTCTATAAAATTCGACACCATTATCGAGCGATGTAAAAAATTATTAAAATAATTTGCTCAAAAAATCATTTTTTCACCCAATGAGACATTTTCGATTTTACATTACATTTTAGAAAATTTGCAAAGTTGTGTGTAGAATACATAACAAAAAAATTGGTAGTTTGAGCTCGGATAAGTCGTTGTATACAAGCTGATCGAATATAATATAATATATAAATAAGGTGTAAAAAAAAATTTATTGAACGACGATGTATGCGAAGCATCATGCGATTACGAATTAATATGAGTTTTTTGATTGCTTAAATATGCGATGTCCACGCTGCTGATTTTTCTATAGATTCCGTACACATAACTGTAGACTGTATAAAATTAAAAGCAAAATTAAAGATGTCCAATTGAATGAAAAAACCAATTTCATTTTTTTTTCCGTGAGAAAACAATTTTTAAAGCAAATATATCTTTTTCATGGTCAAGTTTGTGATGGATTCCCTTAATATGAATATACGTGTGTAGTAAAAAATTTCTATAGAGAGTCCTCATCTTCTGCCAAAACATTGAAGAAGCGAGATTTTTTCATTCAATATTCTCTGGCAACATCTCATCATTTATTGTGCAAAATAAAGTAATGTCGTAGGTCAACTATACACAAGAAATATAAATTCAAGTATGAAAAAATGTTATGCAACAAGTGTATAAAATAATTTATTAAAATTAAGAAAATCAACACTGACGTGGGAAGAACAGAGTTTGACAATTTTAAAGAATTAAAATTTTTGTGTATTTTCCGTGTTTCAATTGCAACGAAGGATTTAATCAATTAACAAAATAATATTTTTAAAAATGTACTTTTCAAATGTACATATTCTGTATGTAAGTGCATTTAATCATTAAAAAAATCTAGTTCGTTGCACAAATTTTGTCATCATTTTAACTCACAAATAAAATGATAACATTACATCGTAGAATAAAACTTTTCTGCTCTTCGACATTAAAAGTAAATGTCATTTTCTATACATATTAGCATGATTTTGTTTTTATTATTAAGTCAAAAAGTTTTTTTTTTAAATTATATAAATTTTCCTCTAATAGCAAAGCAAAAATTTTTTAATCAATCTGAATTCGTTCGAAATCATATTCAACTGCCGTCTTAAGTCTCAGAATTCAAAGTTATATGTGAACATAAAAAAAAAATGATCGTCGATCACATTGTACGTAAAATTTTACAGTTGAAAAATTACCTTACGATAACAGTGTATAAGTAACTATCAAAGCTCATTAGTGTTTCATCAATTTTCATGAGTATTTTCGCGATTTAATTAGTTTTTTCCCCTTAAGGGGGGGAGGGGTGTGGTAAAACGAGCGTCAAATGTGATATATAAAAGTAGAATACATCGTTCGTATATTCCAATGGGCTGAGTTGCGAGAACTGATTGAAATTAGTGTTCTTTGAGTTCTGTGCATGTATGTCCGTAGAGCATTAATTTGAAAGTTAATGCGCTTATTGTTTGAAGATACTTAAGGTCACCAATGAGCATTGTGTACTATATGCACTTGTTTCGCATGGTTCGATTCAATTTATTCTCTCTGTGTTTTATCGTGCAACGTAGACGTCGTCATTCATTATATCTATGAGTCGTCAGCTACGCAGGAATAATTCCCGTTAGTATTTTTCTTTATCAACGTTAATTAAAAAATCGCTTTTGTAAAATCGGTATCTACGTAAATATTTATCTGTTAAATGTTTCTGGTTCCCTTGGGTTGAAAAAGTTTGAAATACCGACGAAGATCCCATATTTCAAGCTCCGTCGGAATATATACCTATCTGTCTACTCTATTTTCACAGAGACGATTTATATTTTAGGGGAAAAAAGAAAATTAGGTTTACGTGCAGGGTGACTAGACGTACCCGAACATAACTTGTTGCTTTTATTTGAAATATTAAATGTCTCTGAGAAAATACGAAACTTGTAAATTTGTGTCTCATTCGGTTGTGTTACATCGCTTTACGAAAAAGTTAACGTCTATGATAATATGAAAAAAAAATTATTTACACGGACACTTAATTTTGTTCGTTAATAGACTTTATTCTTCTCAAATTGTGGTTTACAAATTGATGGATACAGACATTCTGTCAGATGTCTCAAAGACTGGAACATGTACCAAACAGCCATCAATCTTTCGGGCAAATTCGATTAATTTGTCTGGACGTAGGCGCAGCAATAAATCACCATGAATGATGTATAGAATCTATGAAAGTAATCCTCTCTTTAGGTTCAGATCGAATAAACTCACATTGGTGTATAATAGATTTCAAATATCTATCCGAGCGTAATATTAATCGTTTTAGAATGTGACGAAGAGAATGGCGGGAGACCTACTTGCCTGATCGATTTTAAAACCGTGAAAATATTAATTTTGTTTGTTAGTTATATTAGGATATGCTTCAGGTTCTCTGGATATTTGCTACATGCAGATGACCTTAATATATACAAAGTTGCACATCATTTGAAGATGCAATTTTGTTGCAGAGCAACAGCACAATCAGGATTAGTGTACACATCACTTTCTCTCTCTCTGTCTCTCTCTGTCTTTCTCTCTCTCTCTCTCGGATTCATCAGGCGCAACACAGTTGACTTCCTGAATTCCTCATCTGTCAAGACACTTTTCTGCACCCCTTACTCGCCTTATACTCGAATTACGCGTTCATAATAAGGGCTTTCTATCTAATTCATATTAATGCGGTCGAACGAGTGAAACGTAAATTGGTGCAGTGTCTGTTATACAAATTTAGGTTTACCGAAGGGTTCTATCTCATTTACTTCTAAAGTCAATTAAAAATGATTACCCTTTTGTCGCACAGACACAAAGCGTAGTTAAAAATTATTCATGGAATTTTCTGCTCCTGTGAGAAGTTTTCATAATCACTATGTTTTCTGACCAATCGTACGAATTTATGGGAACATTGCCTCTACTTTGATACATATTATCATCCCTTTTCGATATTTTTGCGTTTCTTAAATAATTATGTAGCGCTCAATAATCTCATTTAATGGTTAATTTCCCTCGTAATTTTTAAAAACATACGTAACATCACGTAATTTGTTTATAATTTAGTGCAATTTGTAACTTAAGTAATTATTTTTTTCCATTTTATGTTTAATTCGGTCTGTTATTTTGTCTTTCTAATGTATCAATATCAAGGACCTGTCCCGTCCGTTGTTAATAAATAAATAAATAAATAAATAAATAAATAAATAGTAATCTCTCTAGTAATCATCATAATTACCTTTTCTCTACCACTTGACAGACAGTTAATTAGGAAGCGAATTAGGTCCGTGAGTTATTGAGGCACTCAGCATGCATTTTCGTTTATTTATATCATCTTCCAATGTCATAATAAGATGTCTTCCTCATATGTTCATTAATAGACAATTTTCCCCTTCATATTTGTATATTCGATAATCGCATTAGATCTTTCAAAAACTCATCATGTGTTTTATCAATTCATTTAAATGGTCCAATGATCCGTTTGATCAGTTCAATTTACCTTGCTAGAAGGAAAGTTGATCGATTTGCACGTGCACAGAATATATTTTTCAGAATATATTTATATTTAATAATAAAGAATATATTTTCCCTTAGTAATTCTTAATAAGTACAAGGAACTCCGGAAATTTTGCTGCTTCAACAATAAATATTAATGTAACCATATTTTGTTTTTACTATTTTAACAACAAAATGATTGACTTGCGTAAACTAAAAAGTATTGTTTTGTCATAGTATTTTATATGCCATCAGTAAAACAATATTGTTATGTTAATAATACAATAAAAAAATATTTATACGATCACCATACATTATTTTGGGAGCACAAAAAAGCTGAGAAAAGCATTAAAAAAAAAGTTTTAGTTGTTATTACAGAATTTCTACTTATGAGTTTATGTAATAATTATCGAAGTATTTAACAGGCTAACTGACGAATCTCATGAATTATCTCACCGTATATATAGACATAAAAAAAAACTCAATATCACGAACCTAAAATGGACCCAATTAGCCCTAATCTACTCGACCTACGGCTATTGCTATTGGTGCCACAGCTGCCGCTATCGGCTCTGACAGATGAGAGCGATTCGTGTCTTGGAGGTAATTTCCCAAACTCGATTTTTCCATTTTACTTCAGTTTCTTCCACGACGATCGACTAAAAAAAAACCATTTTTCCTTGGACAAAAAACTACAGCGAAACTCTGGGCAAGCGTACACCTGTCACTCATAGCGTTCGTAGCGACAAGTGGTTAATACGTTATTTGGTTAAACGAGTACTCGTGGATCTACTTCACTAAACTTAAGGATCTACTTTGGCTGAGTGAACGGTGCGTTAACGTTTAATTATTCAGCGCAATGGAAACTCAACGGTATGTCTCCTACATTGCGAACATTCTGGTGAACTTGAATTTCCATACACCAGCAGCACGAGCAAGTGACGTGATATCGATTTCTCTATTTCGCAACCAAAAAATGAAAACGTGGCTCCTTTCATTTTAATCTCTGTTGTTTTCTGATAGAGAAAGCTTTGTTTTTGTCTAAATTGGTTTGCTTTTTCGAGATTTTGATGCCAGAGTACTAAAAATATCCCAAAACTCGATAAATAATTGCGTGCGTTCGTGCGTGTGTGTGTGTGAGTCAGTGACTGAGTGACTGAGTAAGTGAGTGAGCGAGTGAGAGAGGAGAGAGAGAGAGAGAGAGAGAGAGAGAGAGAGAGAGAGAGAGAGAGAGAGAGAGAGAGAGAGAGAGAGAGAGAGAGAGAGAGAGAGAGAAGTTTGGGAAGTTGTAATGACTGTATTTTTATGGAAATCGCAAACTGTTGGCTGATTTTATGGTAGTTTGGATTTTCAAAAAAAAATGTAAATACTGTAATATCGAGTTAAAACTTTGTACAAAAATAAATTGGGAGACAAGGATGTTCGGTATTAAATTTGGCAAGAATCGATTGTAGCGTTTCGATTTTATAAAATTCTAAGTTTTCTGAATTAAAAAAAAAATCTATTCTCGCTCTACCTTCCGTAGATGTTCACCTATCGAACCTAAACTTGACATAAAAATTGATTAAGCGTGAAGGAAAGACCAAGTGTCTTAAATTTGGTGAGAATCGATCGAGGAGTTTAAGGTTTGTAAAATTTGCAATTTTACTGAATTTTCTATTTTATAAAAAATGCGTGTGCCCTCCAAATTTCGGATACTTTCAACTATCGAAATGAAACTTAAACTTGGAATTTTAAAAAATGTTTGTCATTAAACGATCCATGAAACGCATATTCACAAAACAAAGCTTCCTTTATGAGAAAGCGGGAATTGAAAAAACTATTACTCGTAGATGAGAATCTGTGGATCGGCGAGAATCACGAGGAAACAATGTGCAACTTTCAAGCTTACACGCTTTTTTCATTCTAGCGTTTCCCAACGTCGATAAACAAAGCTGATAATCTACATTTGGTAAGGTTATAACACTTACATTTACACTGTTAAAAAAGTGTTGACTCGTTTGGTGTTAACTTTAACAATTTTCACAGTGTTGAAATCACACAAGCGATTGTGTTATATGATTATAAGGCCCCACTTAATAATTTACAACATATTTATATTCGGAATAAGTAGATGAAAATCAATGAATTATCAGCATTCAATACAGAGTTATGCCACGAATATAATCCAAAAATATCATTGAATATCATTCACCTATTGTCAAGTAAAACGCCTTGAAGATTTTGAGGTTATAATGGAAATTGACACCAGCTATTGAACACTGGCCATTCACACTATAGTACAATCAATAGGGAGCCCGTTACTCTTGTCCATAATACACTAAATTACAAGTTATTTTTTTTTAAATTAGGTTCAGTATCATGTACTGAATGTAAATGAACAAAATCCTTACAAAGTAAAGCGGTGCAAGTTCCGCCATTTTGAGGAAAACCGTATCGGCCTATATCTCTGTTACCGTGCACTTTAGTCCAAAAATGGTAATAACCTTTATTGTTGATAATCGAATTTCCTATCTTTTTTTTTGAATAATTTTTTTTGTATCACTTACCTTTTATGACTTATACGACTATTAAGATTTATTTATTCGCTTTTTGACCTGTATCTCTCCTAATAATTGTTTAAACCTAAAAATGCTAATGACTTATCTTTTAAATCCATAAATTTCCCACAACTTTTATTGAAAACTTTTTTGTCTAAAATTAATATTCTTAAAGTTATATCGCGTTAATTTCAAAAGGCAGGGTTGGACTTCACGATTATTTGTGAGAACTGGACAGAGGAAACGTGCTCGAATCAGCCCGAGATAATCGTCAACAATATTTTCTTCGACATCGTCGAATATCGATATTTTCTTCGACAATATTATCTATTGATTGTACTACTAGTCGTCAGTGTGCTCTCGTACGAACCCCGCACGAGGGTTAATGTTAACAATATATATATAACAGTGCATGATGTATTGTTATATCAATTGAATGGAGATTCTGTGCTTTCAATAGTCATGTTATCTATATTCTCCATTAGGTCACCTAAGGAGTAATAAAATGCTAATGTTCTTCGAGACTAGCAACTTCGACATACATTTGATTAAAAAGCTGTATAAGCTAACCAACAAAAAACGGATTGTACCACGAACACAATGTGAGACTTGAAACATCGTAATCGGTTCAGAATTGTGCAATTTTTTTCTGCATGGCAGAAACAATTTACATTACGCACAAGTTACAAAAATATGGTAGCTTTTATAACGCTTAGTTATGCTAAGCGATTGTTTTTTTTTCTTTTTAACGGATACAGGCGGTTCAGCAACAGGTTAAAGTTACTACGCATATTACAAAGTTTTGCAATTAATTGAATGTTCGGTCCATAGCACTATGCCCTAAAGAAGAAGAAACCAATTTCAAACCACTCTTATCGAACAATCATGATTCCACCTTTGAATCTGGAGATCAAGCCGTCAAAGAATTTTTCAAGACGATTGCTAGATTTGCTTCTGCTTTAAAAATGTTTCATCGAGTTCTATAACATTCCCGGGTTTCTTCCAAGATCATCGTAAAAAAGTTTGACGTACCAAAGTTTTCAGCAGAGAACCTAAAAGCATCAACCAATTGACAAGCTCGATAATAAACGTAAATACTTGGGTTGGATGGCCAGAAGCTTTCATACTTTCATTTTTTACATTCGAGTCAAGCACGATTCGAATAAATTTCGTAAGAAATTATCTTTTCTCCAGATGTGAACCCTATCTCGGTTATTTTCTGTCACCGAATTTTCAGAACCTCCTGGAATTTCATATTTTTACAACTCTATCTTTAACATAGACAACTTAAAGATGAAATTATAAATAACGATACTCGGTTATTTCATGGTAACAACGAATACTTTATAAGTATCAGTTGTCCTCTATCGTTAAAGCATCTCAAGTTTTTGGATTTTACTTTCGACAGTGATACATTTTGTATAAACCTTCCGATTGAAGAGAAAAACACAGAAAAAGTAATAAATCTCGTTATATCATTTAGGAGAAGAAAACGTGTAAGTTGCGGCGCTATTACAAAAATTCATCGGCATCGCATAGTTAACAAATAAAATGACATTTCTTTGTATACAGATATCTCTATACAAAGAATTTTTTAAAAATTTTTATCAGTAAACTTTTTAAATTATGGGACCTGGTGGATCGATGTTGCACTATCGATCAAACATTTTATCATAGATTTTATTTACAAGATTTGACATTTTCTCAAATGTCTTTCTCACCAGATATTTTGCAATAATTCTAAAAGCAATATGATTATCCAAATCCATCTGAGCAAAAGCTGCATATAAATCGTCTTGATTTAATTAATTCAACTGTGAATGTATCCAATCCTTGAGTTTATAAGTATTCTGATTGGCAATGATTACAAATTATTTAAGGAACTGAAAAAAAAAATGTAATTCGTAAGAATTTTCTTCTTTTGCAGTATAATCACGAATAGCGAATGTTTTTATTTTTTCACACCGGGTGGGTAAAGATCTTTTGCCAAGTACTTATTTGTATTAATTATACCATGACATCAATATTAAGAGTTAATTAAGGGTCCAAGTGGTTTAGTAATGTGCCCTGGATAGAGTCGCGTAAAGGAAGCCGAGACGTCACACGTTTTTCACGATTTCCTTTCCAAGAAAAAACCTTTTGGCTTCTTATCTTTGCATCCGTCGCTGCTGTACTTTAGTACGATCGCGGCATAGCTCAAGTCGTTTTTGTTGCTGGCGAAAATGAATTTCCGGCGGACCCTAGATCCGAATACCTCGTAAACACTCCTGACTTAACTATCCAACCTCGTCTAGCATTAAGTCCCTCATGTGTTTGTGTATCAAATGGAGTATCGTCGACATCCAATCAAGCTTCGGTTCTCTCCACGTCTGGTTGACCGGGGGACAAGTCCAATTTCCCTTTAGAAATTGGAACAGTGTTGCCGGTAAATGGTGACAAAATGAACAGAGCTTGGTGGCTTTTCAAAAAAATTAATGATCCGTCAGCGACGCGTCGTCCATAAACTCGATATCGCCAAACATGGGAGGACAATTCGTTTCTGACAACAAGCAATTTTACGATCCTGGTGAAGTACTAAGTGAACTATTATAATAACACTTTGGTATTATGAATTTTCAACCAAATACTTCTCCTTCTCTAAAACTATTCAAATAGCCAGATTTGCAGAAACGTAATACGCAAACGATTTTTAATTATTATTCGAGGGCGCATTTCTTTTCAAGTTTCGACAACGAATTGGAGAATTAAACGTAACACAAAACATTGTTAAAGTTTATTTCCCAATATTAATTTTATCTATCAGCATCATTATGAGAATAAAAAACAAAGTGAACCATTGTTGAAATGTAACGAACTATTGATACAAAAAACAATGAAATTTTAGGTTAAAAATGACTGATTACCGTGTCGAAATTTGCTTTTGCATATTTATCGAAAGATGTAGACTCAGATTCGTACGTTTTAGATAGATATTTCAATTCTATTGTAGAGCATATCTGATCAGTACCGATTGTGATATCCATGTTCACTTTCTCATTACCATAAGTTGTCACTCGAATGAGATAAAAGCGAATCATCGGTTATACCATATAAAAAGTGCATCGAACCCGGTCGGTAACAAAAACTGTAATTCAAATTTCTCTGTCACGATAGATATTACGAATAAAAGAGGGGAACAAGTGAATTGTATATTACAATTCTACAGTTGACTACTTAAATTTTTTATTCGATTCTCTCCCTCATACGCGTAACGATCTCAAAGAGAAAGATGACACGTAGCACATTGTCTTTAGCAGGTTTCAATAAGAAATATAATTATTGTTATTGTATGTTAAGCTTGAAAAATTGCGTAGAAAGTTAAATCACAAAGAACCTGATTGTTTGTAATAACAAAGAACATAAAGGTCATAGGTAATCTTTAGACCTGGCATAGAATTTTATAAAAATAGTTTGTGACGGTATTTTTAATAATCTTATCCAGATGTGGTACAGAAAACTACGCACCATAATTCTCGATAACTTTGATACAAAAACTAACAAAAAGTAAACCGATCTGTCAAACTATTGTAGTAGCCATCAAAATATCCAGCAGAGCGGGCAGCGGCGGCGATAATAATACGGTCGAGAAACCACTGTATATTTCAAATTTTATCCAGCTGTGGCCTCTAAGAATCATCGCAACAATAACTTTCGATAACTTTGAGATGAAAAATACGAAGAAGTAAACCCGACCTAAACTTCAAACTATTACAGTAGCCATTCGGTAACCCGATACAACAATAATACCGCCGAGATGAAAGACCAAGACTGTGCAAAATACAGTTTGTTGCTAAAGCCCATTTCACGCAACGTCATCTCGCGAGCACGTTTTGTAGTATTACACTCTCACGTATTTCGTAACGTGAAGTTAACGAATTCTTAGCGGCCAAAGTAAATTATGAATATTGTACGAAATTGTCAAATTTCTGTCTATATCGTTCGTAACTTTCTTCACTAATATCCCGAAAACTATTTCACATCAATTAAAACGGGATGAGAAAGTTACCACACTGTACAAAAAAAAAAATGCAATTTTTTAACACATTTATCCGTAGTCACTTTTAACACGCGTTGAAGCAATACGTATTTCGTAACGTGACGTTAACGAATTCTTAGCGGCCAAAGTAAATTATGAATATTCTATGAAATTGCCAAATTGTTTATATCATTCGTAACTTTCTTCAGTAATTTCCCAAAAACTACTTCATACCAATTAAAACGGAATGAGAAAGTTACCGCACTGTACGAAAAAAATGCATTGATTCAACACATTTATCCGTAGTCACTTTTAACACGCGTTGAAACAACACGTTTTTAGTATGTTAATAGACTCACGTATGTTGCATCATCGAGGCACCTTAACGTTTTATTTTATGTATGGTAGACGAGTGCAATAACACACGAAACGCGTGTTGTTTCACAGCTCGTTTAAAGTATCTACAGATAAACGCATTGAAACAACGCACTTGTTTTGCAGTGCAATATTCAAGATTTCCTTGAGGCACTTGATCTCCAGGTCATTCCAGTTCGCGCTACGCGGAATACACGTAAGGAGCGGATGTACAGCCACGGACGATTACACAAGTGCGTACCGTCTCTATCGTTACAATTCTTGGAAATCAATAGCTCTGGATGAGTTGAATTCACGTACGATAATGGTAATAAATATTGTAACAACATTTCAAACGCATAGCCTGCATGAGAACCGTTAAACCGTAAAAGTGAATTCCGTTAATCAGATACCAACGCAATCATTTTACGATTTTATTTAGTTTACTTTTTTTTTTATTACCAATTATACATTCAGTTCTGTAGAATAAAAAATTATAGAACAATTGGGACCAAATTTAAATGTAAATGAATACTATGCTCGAGTAACAAATGTAAACAAGATAAATTAATATTACATTTATCCTGATCACTTTAATGTTGCAAGAAAACAAATCTACTAAAAATCATACGATCGCTTATATTTTGTTTAAAACCTATTGTAAGCCCTTGCAGAATCGTTCCGTGTATACTTTAATTACTTTTATTTTATTTTAATTGGATAAATTTGGATACCCGAAAAAAAAAACAGTGGCTTTCGTGTGTATAGAAAAAAAAGTTAAATACTGAATTAAATTCGTAAATTTGCATTATAAAGATTCAACGTAAAAAAAATGTGAGGTCGAACTATTAAAATTTATGACATATTTTTTTCATCAGGTTTTTTAAACTCTTGTGATGGCAATATATATATATATATATAGCTATATTGCCATATTGATATCAATATATATATATTCATCATATTTAAATCATCATTAATAAATTGACACGCATTCAAATTTCGCATCGTGTTATATATAAAGGGTGATTTTTTAAGAGCTTGAGAACTTTTTTTTAAAAAAAAACGCATAAAATTTGCAAAATCTCATCGGTTCTTTATTTGAAACGTTAGATTGGTCCATGACATTTACTTTTTGAAGATAATTTCATTTAAATGTTGACCGCGGCTGCGTCTTAGGTGGTCCATTCGGAAAGTCCGCTTTTTTATCGACAAATTTTGTTCAGCGATGAGGCTCATTTCTGGTTGAATGGCTACGTAAATAGGCAAAATTGCCGCATTTGGAGTGAAGAGCAACCAGAAGCCGTTCAAGAACTGCCCATGCATCCCGAAAAATGCACTGTTTGGTGTGGTTTGTACGCTGGTGGAATCATTGGACCGTATTTTTTCAAAGATGCTGTTGGACGCAACGTTACGGTGAATGGCGATCGCTATCGTTCGATGCTAACAAACTTTTTGTTGCCAAAAATGGAAGAACTGAACTTAGTTGACATGTGGTTTCAACAAGATGGCGCTACATGCCACACAGCTCGCGATTCTATGGCCATTTTGAGCGAAAACTTCGGAGAACAATTCATCTCAAGAAATGGCCCGGTAAGTTGGCCACCAAGATCATGCGATTTGACGCCTTTAGACTATTTTTTGTGGGGCTACGTCAAGTCTAAAGTCTACAGAAATAAGCCAGCAACTATTCCAGTTTTGGAAGACAACATTTCCGAAGAAATTCGGGCTATTCCGGCCGAAATGCTCGAAAAAGTTGCCCAAAATTGGACTTTCCGAATGGACCACCTAAGACGCAGCCGCGGTCAACATTTAAATGAAATTATCTTCAAAAAGTAAATGTCATGGACCAATCTAACGTTTCAAATAAAGAACCGATGAGATTTTGCAAATTTTATGCGTTTTTTTTTAAAAAAAAGTTCTCAAGCTCTTAAAAAATCACCCTTTATAACACGATGCGATTTATATATATAATATTATATTATATGAAGTGTTATATATATGTAGATATAATACAATACAAAATCTGAATGCATGTCAATTTATTAATGATAATTTAATTCAGATTTTGTATCTTGTTATATATATTTATATATATATATACAATATAACATGATGCGAAATTTGAATGCATGTCAATTTACTAATGATAATTTAAATATGATGATTTTACATCAAAAGTATTAGTAAAATCAAAAGTAAAGTAGTAAAAGACAAAAAAGAGGAAAATATAATAAGGCTTTAAAGCTCTTAATGAATATTTGTTGGGTGAGCAGGTGATGAGGTGACCTTACGGCTAAACGGTTATGATAGGTTGTAGAATTTAATTTCTTCGATAAGCTACGTAATGCAACCTGCAATGTTTTATAGTACGTAACCGCACTTCCGTGAAAGACGGGAGAGCCAATAAACTTGAGTTTTTTTCCGAGCACTGTACCTATGTACATATATATAGAGAGAGAGAGAGGCTACCATCTATACAGCTTGTGAAACTGTTATCTACGATCTTACTTATTCGAATATTCATCGTACACCTACTAATGAGAAATATAATACTTTCGTAGAATTTATAATTTTGCAATTTGAACTTTCAAATTTATTAAAAATGTTATTCGTTAGCAAAATAATTGTTTAATACTTTGCCTATCGCAATTTTTGATATACCGAGGATCGATTTCAATATGCTCGTTGGTTGAGTTTGTGTATTCATCATCATCATCATCATCAACTTCTATATTTAAAAGGCGGTGTCACTTGTTGCTGAATTACACGAAGCTATATACTTCTCATGTATCTCTTTTTCATTTAATTTTATGACGAAATTTTATGACGAAGAACTTAGGATTGAAACGAATAAATATTTTCATTTACCGACATATCCCTTACTTATCTATAATATAAAATCGTTTATAGATATATCCGTCACCTATACTAATCGTCTTTATCGGTACGCGCATCGCAGCTGAACGCTTTAAAATCTCATTACCTCATTTTCACGGAAACCCGTTTTCCTCTGTGAACAGTCGTGTTGGAACGAAATACTTCAAACGCTGTATTTGAGTATAACTCGTCGAAATTTGACAATCTTTCGTACGTCAAATTTCAACATAGTATTGCGAAGGTTCGCGTGACTTTCCCTCCGAGTCATCAGTCACGGAAAAGTCTTTTTCGAGAAACAAGAGATTTTTTCGTAAATTTTTCACTATAATCAACACGATAAGTAAATAATGAAACGTGACATTCGTGTCTCGAACTCTTTAAATTATAATTCACCGGAACAAAATCACGAAAAATCTTCCAACACTATAACTTCCGTTCAATGTACACATTTAATTTTATTTACACGTTAATATTTTATTTTCTTATAAAATTATTTGTTTTTTTTTTTAAATATATTTATGAAACTAAATCTAAAGACATTTTTATTAAGTCTTTTTCTTAATTTTTAATTAGTTATTTAATAATATCATTCAAAGTTTATTTGTTTGTATGATGGGAACGATTTACGTCCCGATGGACGCTCCTCGGCCGCCGTGTTTGCTTCACGCGCGGCGCACGGACTGATGATACGAAGGTGTCGACTCGACTGCCTCTGCGCTGTCGTGCCACTGCTATTTGATTCTAGCTTGGGGGGATATCGCGAGGTTCGTTCGCTGGCTGCCCTGGTAAATGTCTCTTTCCCTGCACTGGAGTGCGGGTTGTGTGTTCCATTTCCATCCACCTACGTGCAGGGGTTCTTAGCTGCTGGTTGTTTCCCTCCTGCTCTCTAACTCACTTTCGCTTTCACGCCGTTGCACTTTTTTTCTTCCATATCAAATCTACATTTCGTTCGTTTCCAGCAGGCGTGCGTCATCCCTTGAAAAAGTATGTGACACTTGCAGCTCATAGTTGTTTATACGAATTGGATGTTCGAGTCAACGACAAGTCTATCGTTAATCGAAGATCGTGTTACAATAACTCCGTAGATTTTTTTATAGTCGGTACACACACTTTCGATTACTGATAAATTGATCAATGACCGTAACGTTTCGGTGACATTTTTTAGTTACTTTTCACAGATATATTGTATAATCGTACGAGCATATCCACAAGATGCAAAGGACACTTTGACTGGATTTTTGAAGGTCTCTGATACACGAATTGTCTCGATTCCAATAAAAAAAGTACTATCAAAGTTCTACGAATAGTGATCGTGGCAGAGGGTTATTAATTATTTTTATCATCAATGAGGATATTGTTTACTCGGATGCCAAACTGGTTAAGAAATGATTAATTTATTTATCAATTTGACAGTATCCGCATTTCCTTTAATAGTATATTGTATCTACGCTATGTAAATTGTTTATATTTAAAAGATAATAATAAATAAAGCATAAAATGTGTAATTTAACTTTAGCAATGGTTACACATTTTGAACAAAAGCAAATTAGATACGATTAATCTCATGTAGTTGTTTCTGAAAAAATAGGAATTGCCGATTATGTCACAATGAAAGTATATATCTGCCATCGCCTTAAGGCGAGACAAAACCTCTATACTTCACCCATGAGTGCGAAGGAGATAGTTTAGTATAGCGCTCACGGCGGAGTGAAAGAGAAGCAGTACATCTGTGTAAGTACGGAGGTTTCGTCTCGCCTTAAGGACAAGTTACACTATCAAAGTTATCATCGATAACGATATTCGTTTACTCGGATGCCAAACTGATGAAAAAATGAATGACAAACCTTGTCATCGTTATTATTCGGTCAGGATCATAGGAGAATCTACCCTCTTAAAATATACTCTAACTCTAGTTCTATAACTTTTCGGTCAATATGTTTCTTAAACCACTCACCGCATCACGGTCAATAACTGACAGAGGGCATTATTGAGTATCTTATTCTGTATAAAAAGACGAAAAAATACCCTTTTGCTGTTATCCCTGACTGTCACGTCCATCTGCTACCTCTTGATATCTATTTATACCAAATCCATGATCGTTTCGTATACCCTTCGTCAAACTGGATGGCAACATATAGTGCAGAAGCATATACATGCATATATATATATATATAATTTCAATAGTAACCCGGGTAACACTATGTCGATGTCTATAGAGGCGTGAAATGATCGGCGACAGACGTGACCGTCTGACCACATTGACGAAAATCGTCACAGAGATAATATTACAGTAGTAAGTCGGAGGCATCAGGACGTGTCGTCGAATAATATACAACCAGCAGGTTTCCCTTTGATTACATATAGAAAGAGCATCGCCGTAAGTCGCTCCAATAACGACGATTAGCCAACTGATACAGCGATCACTCAAATGATTTATTTTATCAAATTATACAACGGATTAGTAATATCCGTAATATTTTATTTCGACGAATATCTTAGATATGGGTCGATATCGAGGGGAAAATATCATTTTTGCTTGAATTCAAAATTTTACTGCCACGAATCACCAGATGTAATTGGTTCACAATTAAGCGGCTTCCCTTTCGATAATTGTATTCAAAGTGATAGACTTGATTATTGGAATTCTACTCGACCATGAAATTTCGTGATATCTGTAGAGACATTGCATTGTGTCAGTCAATTAATGCAATTTTACAGCTACACCCTGCCAATAAATCGGCGAATTAAATTTGCACTTTGGTACTTCATTATTTTCTATTGTTAATGAAACTTTGTGAGAGAAGCTTTTAATATGCTGACAGAATATGAAGAAGCAGAGGGTTCATTTATACAACAACTTTTTTTTTGTATTGTTCATTTTTTAGTTATACATCGAAATGTAGTGTACGAAGACTAATTTTTTTATTTATGGGACTTCGAACGATATTTGAGTTGAGTTAAAAAAAAAAAAGACGATGAAGTGATACGCTGTACACATTTTAAAAAATGATAATTGATACATTTGTGTAGGAATTTTTAATGCAGTAATATAATCAAATAATTGATACTTGATGTTGAATTTGGTAAAAATCGGTTAAGGGGTTGAAACTTAATAAAGTTTGCAATTTTACAAAATTTTAATACTACTTCCTCTATGAGGAAGTCAGAGTTAGGTTAACCGTTACCCGTAAAGGAGAATCTGTGAATCGGCGATAATCACGAGAAATCAATGTACAAATTCCAAATTCTCGTGCTTTTTGTTTATTAAATTAAATATATTAGTTTAGGCATTAAAACTTGTTATTCAGATATGATTTTGAAATATTTTCGAACGAACAATATAATAACTGTACTTGTGTATCAACTTTCAGCCTGATACCTGAGTTTATTGTTTTTTTTGTAGAAGTTTTTCTTTAGCAAGAGATAATTTTCGTACCATTGATACCCGTTGATGATCGAAATCTAAATTAATACGACAAATATTTCAACGTTATTTCGATGGTATAAACAATTAAAGGATGCTCAGCTACCCTGTGACATAGGGAAGAGTGTAATAATCTGTCGATGCTCTATTGACAGTAAAATTGGAAATTGTTTAAGGATATTTGGTAAAATAAAAAGCATTGTTTCATTACAAAAAGCTCTACCGTATATACACAGAATCCTATAAAAATCTATTTACATCGCGACATTACTTGATATAAAGCTTTTACGACTACATTAATAGTCATCGACAATTATAGTTAGAGGAATGCGGTAGCGTGGTCACTTAACGTTGAACTTTAAACGTTGCGCCTTTACAAAATTATCAATAAATATGGTTGATGTAGTCGTAGGGTCTCATGTAATAGAGCTCATTGAGATAAGATTCAATAATTTTACGAAAGAAGCTGTTACATGAAAATCAATAAATTTACAATAAAAAAAATAATAAAGACTTGCATTAAAGTCAATAAAATATTTATAAAACTATCATTGGTAATGAAGCTAAATACTTTTTATCACACGGTTATCTGCTCAACATTTTACCATTCACTTCGCGTACGACGGTTCTCACCGCAGAATGCATGAATTCGCAGTAATTTGATTTCCATGGTGTCATCCAGTGCATCACTGTGCATCTGCTTACATATAGCGCCTCAGAGTAGAAAATATAGTAAATGGCCATCTTACAGTGATTGGCAGTGTGTACACTTCACCATCTTAGCTAAACAGTGACACAAGTACGCCAATGATTGATTTTCTCGTTCGTTGAAATGCCCAACCACGCTGCACCGTTTTGCACAGCTATATATCGTTTGATGGGGTCACGGGTGAGCTTTTAATGGATGCAGATCACGAATGCAGATTGAAAACGTCGTGCTCTTCCTTCCGCCACTCGGATCTACTATAGTCGTTCGAATGACCTCTCGCGATTCTAACTTGAGACGAATGAATAGAGAAATTAAGGTACTGCTAAAATCATTGTAATCTTTATTTTCATAAATACGTCTTGCGATGAAGATGTAGGGACTCCTTGCTGTGTTTAGCGACCGCAGACTAATTTCCTAAATTTAATTTGAAACATGGAACAACAGTTAAGTTGATGAAAAAAAGTAAATGCTTTGGGTTTGTCATGCGTCACAAAATTTTGCAGAAGAGTTGCAATGTTTATATATTCACTGGGTGCATGGTTACTTCTTCCATTTTTAACAAATTTTGCTCAGCATAGACTGTTTCTATAATTTATGAACGTAAATTTCGTTGGAGTATGGGAATTTTTGATATTTTGATTATGTTGAAAATAACAGATGCTTGTTGCATACAAAGTTGTTTAATAAATTCATGCATTTCAGCTTGGAATAAAATGTTTGATCCGGGAAAATATGATGAAAATATCTGAATAACCATAAAGTAACTGGAAGAGAACGTAGTTGCTTTTAGCCAAAGAGCTATCGTGGAAGCAACCGAAAAGTAACACAATCGTTCCTTCGAAGTTATTAACGAGTTACTTTCGTGCAAATCGACGGCGAATCCAAAATAAACAGAAACAGATATGATAATGTGTTCGTTTTTGTTCTGGTTAAACATCTGCAAAGTAAATGACATGGAACCGCGATACAATAACTAATGCATCTGCCAGGCGCTTAAGAAATAATTATCAGTAAATGAGAAAATGATGTACACACACTGCGTAAATCTAATCTCGCAGCCTCAATTTTCCTCAACGACACAGGAAAACGAGTACCTTTAATGAAACTTTTTATAAATATTATGTTTGGGTACAAAGATTTGTTAAGGACATGGTAGACATTTAGGAGATCCGCATCGCACTGGATTAACGGATGGATTGCCACATCAAGTGTCCAGGGTTCCAACTCTTACAGGTGTCAATTACATTTTTCTAACTACTTTGTTTCGCGAGCTTGATAGTTCTGAATCCACCTTAAATATTCGTTCATTGAAGTACACTGGCTGGTGATCGTGTTGCGAAGTTAAATATACAACCTAAGAGTAAAGATACAAATAGAAAAAATGTATAGATGTCACGACCACTACTACTACTACTATTGCTAATGCTGCTGCTACTACTACTGCTAATGCTGCTGCTAATGCTCCTGCTACTGTTACCGCTACTGCTACTTCAACCAACTACTCAATGCCAAGTATAAAAGAAACTAAAAAGATATTCTTGCTCGAAGTTCATATCTAGATCAGCTTCCCATCTGTCCTTGATATTGCAATAAACCACTGCATATGCGACAATTCCGTCTCGTGCTATTAGCGAAGATATTCATTAAGCGTCCGTGGAAGTCCGACAGAACGTTAATTAACAGTTACGTATGATTTGAACATTATTACTATGTGTAACTGTTCGAACAGAGTCATATCGATCGGTACTTGTTCGTGAGCAGAATTGCGCACGTTTATATAGTTACATCGATGAGTTAACGTTTTATTGATTTATCGCAAGCAACGAGTTCTCATACATTATCTCTTACGCTCTTTTAAAGCTTATACTTTTGCAGGGAACCAGAGATTGGAGACATAGGGGTATTGTCGCCTTGGTACAGCAACGTTGAGTAGGTGCGTCGTACGTTTTACTCGATAAACGAGCGGTGACCTTATCTTCGTGACAGGTGCAATGTGTAAATCGGTGAAAAACTTTGCACCGCTGCAGCATTTAGTATGCTGCAAGAACGAGAAGGCTGGAGAATTGTTCAAGGCCCGGTAAAAAAACTAAACGATGCAGTACATATAACATTTAAATAAATATATCCCAGGTTTCATTTCGTATAATCTTTCTTCTTCTTCGTGATTCACGTATACTTTCTTAGAGATCCCACGGACAATTCAACAGATTATAAGAACAATAGTGAAAGAAATTGGGGCTTAACGCATTATTTTATTAAAATACTTACAAAGATGGCATCGAACGTATTTCAAAGTTCCAGGGTTCAGGGATGTTCGAGTTACCTTCGAATTAATGAATGAAAAATAGAATTAATTGCGCGGCGTCAAAATGCAAAAATCTGCAAACAGACCAAAATTAAATTGACAAATTGGACTAATGTTAACTTTAACTGTTAACTCGTATAGTTAGATGATGTACTTGGTTGAAGCGAAAATTTACTTCATCCGTGTGGATTAGTCAAGTTAATGTGCGGTGGTAACATATGACTGCCTGATTGATCACTATACATGGTGTGATAAATATATACAACAGATACAACTATGTTTGTTGTTTAAAGTCCCAGAAACCGCAAATACATTCTTCAGGTTAATATACCGAGAGGGTGGAAAGTTTACGTACGTTTCAGTCGTGAATCTCAGCACCTTCACTCACCCTTAGTATCGTAGTAGAATATTTTATCGTCGGACATTTTGTAGCAGGATATTATTTTCCGGATATTATGTCATGGATACATCAGTAATAGTAAATCTATGTCTCCCGAATTATCAATAAACGTACATGTTGGATATAAGCATGGAGAGAGAAGAAGATAAGCTGGACCGTAGGATAGATTTGGGCGGAACCTATCGCGGCGTATAGTGCTCAGTTAGGGTGCCAATCGAATAAACTGTTCCCACAGTTATGCAATTACAGTTAACTCTTCGTACAGTCGGACACGCGGGACTTGGGCACGCGATAGTAGACAGAGCGCGATGTGACGAAGTACCCCCACTCTACTCTAACAGACAGTGCGCTAGACCGAGACAGAAATATTTTCCGGCGCTTGCGCCCGACGTTCCTTAAAATAAAAGAGAAATAGACAAGTTCACTCTCTAGCCATTGAAAACCCTATTCAATGGTAAATCGCCGTCGTGTCGTGTTCAAGACAAAACCTTTGATGGGTTCTTGGCCTTTTTTTTTTTGTATAACTTCATCGTTAATCGATGTATCTCTGAGTCTATAGCGATCTGCAATCCAAATATGCTTATCGTACCGATATCATCCAAAGTAAGTACCAATTGCAAGTACGGTTACGTATTCGATAGGGAAATGCACCTCGGAACACTACTAAAAATTCAAGTGATTCACATTTGCTACTTCAACCGAATGTACACCATTAATAAACGCTGAAGTGTTCCATGTTTGTAGGTGTGTCTCATCACGACTCGTTCTAGAGATTAATGTTTGACTCGTAGGCTTTGTGCGTAACCAAAATATGGGATCAATTTTGGGAGGAGAGTTCCCTCCGGGAGTTTCATACGGAGGGTTTATCTGAGCGATTGTCTATAATTATTCACTGTCACTTTTTCGCTATAGCCAAACATTATTTTTGCATGTTTTGGCAGGTATAAGACGGAACAATTTTTTTTTTGCTGTTCCCGCGTTGATCTTTCTCTTCCTTGTGTATTCTTCGCGACCGTATACAGTACGTCAAACTTGATCATCGTATATATCTTGAAATACAATCCGTGAAAAAGATATTTGGCTTTGACAAATATTTTTCGAAATTATTCGAGATTACTTATGCGGGGAGTGTACCGATAACGAGGGATGAAAATACGCGAGATCCCTCTGTATACTGAAATTTGAATAAATATTATTGATAAGTATACGACATCGCTTGTTCTTTGTTGAAACAAAAGGAATATTCTTGCATTTAGGGTCAGGCCATCGGAACTTCGTGATCAGCATCAGTTTTGTTTTAAATAACGTACTGGCGAGGCACTTTTCCCAATTCTCTAAATGAATGTTGCAGTAGGATCTCTCTCTCTCTCTCTCTCTCTCTCTATTTTTGCTTTCTTATATTATAGAAGAAGCTACGTTTTTGCGAAAAAAAATTTTTCTCGAGATTTTATGTCAGAACTCTTAAAAAGTTTCAAAACGTCGGGAAATGATATTTCGAAAAAATGTCCGTGTGTGTGTGTGTGTGTGTGTGTGTGTGTGTGATGAGCTTGAAACTTTGTACACGGATCGTGTCGCAACCCCCGTTAGTTTGCTGGAATTTTTGCCCAAATTGCTAACGGGTGTCTCATTTTATAGTTATTAAAATTTTTCGAAAAAAGAAGTTCCGCTCTTTAGCTTTCTTAAATTTTCAAACTGTCGAGTTAAAACTTGCTATAAGAATAGGCGAGAGGACAAGGCAGTTCGGTATTGAGTTTAGTAAGAATCAATCAAGGCATTCAGATTTTGTAGAATCATGCAATTATGTAATTTTTTGAAAAAAAAAATATATATTTTTGCTCTAACTTTTGTAAATGTTCATTTTTTCAACCGAAATTTAGTATACAATTTGGCTAAGGTACAAGGATACTTGGTCTTTAATTTGGGAAGAATCTATTAAGGGGTTTCAAAATTTATAAAATTTACAATTTTATTACATATTGAATTTTATTGAAAATTTTGATGCCATGTTCTCTATGAGGAAGCCAGAATTGAGATAACCATTCCCCGTAGAAGAGAATCTGTGGGTTGGTGAGAATCACGAGGAAACAGGGTGGAAATTTTCCTCTTTCTCTTGTTCAAAATTTGTACGAATTAAAGGAATCGGGACCCTCGTAGGATTCATGCCAATTAACTAGCTGTGGATGACGACAAGAAGTGCGCAGTGACGTTGAACTATCGATTATAGATAACAATTTTCGTAGCCTGTCGTAGCCATGTTAAAAAAATTATTTAAGTCGAAATTTGAATGTTGACCAAAGCGATAAAATGAATTGGATTAAAATTCATCGATATATCGATGCAGTTATAACTGCATAAATTCTATTGTTTCAGATGGTCCGTTGTATATCCAGGTATTGTTGCACAGAAAAAAAAAATGGTACTTAGCAGCTACTAAAAATGACAACTATTGAATTTAGATCTTATGCGACTATTTTTGTTGTTACCGTTATTACTTTTAATTGATTTAACTATACAAAAAGCTCAAGCAATTGTAAAAATAGTGGCATGGACCAGCGATTAATAGTTGTCACTTAATAATTGCCGAAGGTACTACGATTTCTCCGAGTGTGAGTCGTAAATATGGTAGAGTTAGCTTCCAGATACCTGACATATTAAAGAATTATTACGTACAATAGGATTATAAGTCTGGTACAATTGTAATATGGAAAATTCTTGTAGATTAATAAATGTCACGTTGATTCTATTTTCAAAAATTCTCGTGGTGAGGCTCGAAAGCTGCTTAACAGACCGAAAATAGAAGCGAATCCATTGGAAATGAAATCGTTAAAAAGTTTTCTTCCGACAATATTTTAGTGAATAAAATTCCAATAAAAAATAAATTTTTAAAAGCACATGGTGTAAATATTCGCTATCATATTTGTCTAAAAGTAGCATATTTAGATAATGCAACCTCAACTTTCGAAAGATATGAATATTTTAATGATACACGCTCAATACGAAGCACTGAGAAATTGCAGTAATTTGTAAAACACAGCATTTTTTTCTGAGTGATGTACGTTCACGTCACTTATTTTATCGTTTATGTATATTTTAGTGAGAGATCGTAAGAAAGAGATGCAAATAACGTAATATCGTTGATTATTTTGTAGTCGTGGAATTTTTTATTCATTCACACGCTACCGTATCCCACCCTCTGCCCTAGCTCGCTCTAATTTCAAGAGACAACTTTTAAACACCTTGGAGCTCCTGCCTGTTGTTGCGTCGACGCTGCACCTATACCGGTATAATAAATAAAAAACTTGAGTTAAGCATCTCGTGGTCCCAAGATAACGGTCTTACGAAAAGGAATCGAGTCATGCAAGAATTATATAAGAGAATACAACGAGGGACAACGAAAACATGGTTTTACGCGCCCTATCAATCTGTCATTGGACCGCCGCTGCTTCTATACCATTTAACCACTCAAGGATATTTCAAATTTATAATCTTTTGACATTTGACAAGGTATGAGATTTAGATTGTTGACATTTGACATGGAACGCTTTGTATATTTTTAACATCTGACATGAAATGATCTATATGTTTGTGAGACTTTGCATGGAACTTAATATATATTTCTAACACTTGACACGGAAGGACTTATGCATAATTGACACTTGACACGGAAGTTCTTGTGCATGATTGACACTTGACACGGAAGTTCTTGCGCATGATTGACACTTGACATGGAATACCCTATAATCCCGGGGTTTCTCTTAAGGGGACTTGGAATAATCAGGGCCCGTGTGTGTCATTTGACATCGGTCTTCTTCATTTACCTACACGACGGTGAGATATTTTTATAATTATAATTTATTATATATTATAACAAATTTATATAAATCGGGTTCTGACCGGAAAAACCATAAACTTCAATATAATAAGTAAAATGTGTAAGTTATCGACTTGGTGAATTCTTAGATTGCATAATGACAGCTAACCTTAGCGTACCTTTTATAAATTACTACTTTCATGTCCGTTATCCGAGTGAACCTTCTCAACTCATTTACTTTAAAAACATTTTTTTTCCTTAAAATAAATTAATGCGAGTCTACACTGAGCTTTGGGTTTATTTAAGCTTGCCAATTATGCAAAATCTGCACATAACTTTTAACGTGTTTTAGTTAACGAAATCTGTAATTTAATGTAATTCCCTTCACAGACATCCTACATTTTCGATCGGGCCAACTAAATAATATTTTTGTGACAATGATAGTAATCTCTGTAGATGGAAATAAATTTCGTGGTTTCGTAATACAGTATATTCATCACCAAGAAACGTGTATCGTCCTCAAAACTTGATTATTTAATAAATATTTATAACTGTCCAAAAAAAAAAACAAAAGAAATACTTATGAATTCGTATGTCTCGGTTCGATCTAAGTTCACGAAGAGTCTCGGCTCGATATATTAATGAAGTAGGTGATGATGGCTTTGGTTTGGATAATCAAATTAATTGGTATAAAGGAGGTTCGGATTTTTAGCGTAAAGCTTGATTGATGGTAAAGGCACTGAATATAACATGTGTTGGGCACAGAAACGCCATGATTTTTCATATTTTGATTTGTTTCTGTTACTTGAATCAAATATACACCAATGAAAAACATACGGTTGCGTTCGTTTAATTATTTTGATTAGCAATGTATACGTGCATTCAAGCATTGTATTATATACGTGTAGCCAAGCAATGTATTATCCACGTGTAGTCGAGCAGTGTATTATACACGTATAGTCGAGTAGCGTATTATATACGTTTAGTTGAGCAGTGTATTATATACGTGTAGTCGAGCGGTGTATTATACACGCGTAGTCGAGTAGTGTATTATATACGTTTAGTTGAGCAGTGTATTGTATACACGTAGTCGAGCAAGGTATTATACACGTATAGTCAAGCAGTAGTCACACGCGTAGTCGAGCAGTGTATTATATATGTGTAGTCGAACAGTGTATCATATAAGTGTAGTTGAGAAGTGTATTATATATGTGTAGTCGAACAGTGTATCATATAAGTGTAGTCAAACAGTGTATCATATAAGTGTAGTCAAACAGTGTATCATATAAGTGTAGTTGAGCAGTGTATTATACACGTGTAATCGACCAAGGTATTATACACGTAGAGTCAAGCAGTGTATTATACGCGCGTTGTCGAGCAGTATATTGCTATACGTGTACGTGTATATACGTGTATATACGTGTAGTCAAGCAAGGGATTGTACACGTGAAGTCGATCAGCATATTATACACGTATCGTGTCGAGTAGTATTTTATACACGTGTAATCGGGCAATGTATTATAAACGGGTTGTATCATTGCTTAAAACAAAACCGCGTTAAATGCGTCTTATTTATCTAGCACGTAATATTGTTGCGGTGCAAAATAAACTTTCAATCTACTAGTGTAGTCACCACCGTCCTACTCCCTTAAATTGGTAATATTTATTGAAGCAGTTGATTAATCGCCCGGAGCGTATTTAACCATGCTGTTGACTGGTGCAACGAATCCTTTTTCTCCATGTGGAAAAATTCAACGTTCGATCTAAGTAAAACATTGTTTTCTTTTGAAACTCGTTAAATATGAGGTGGTATAAACATGTCTAAGCAATCGAAAAATATCTTCTAGCAAACAAAAAATAATGACTCTGAAAAATCATAAAAGTTTAATGAAATATTGGCAAATATTTTTAACTGAATTTTCAAACGATTCTGAAGAAAACCTAATGTAAACCAATCTGTATCGCTAGCTTATAAGAATACGTAAATGTATAATGATAAAGCAGATCGTTTAAAGTTATTTTACTTACCGAAAACCTTTTGTCATTCTATTTCCCATGCGTTTGTTACGAAATGAATCATCTGACTGTTAAGAAGCTAAATAAATAAATAAAAGCCGCGCAGTGTTAACACCTTATTACAGACACAGTAGGTTTACCAAGTCAGCGAAGATACTCGAGCTTTTGCTCCTTAAAGATAAAGATGCTTTCACACGACGATGCTTTTATCGCTTTAAGATGTTCAGCGTATTTCGAGGGACCACGTTGGGTATATACAACATCGAAAAAGAAACCTTCTACAGTAAATTACATTCGCGTGGACAATGTGTATCAGGATAATCACGTTCTGTTTGGTGCAGAGCTTGCACAGCGTTTGCTCTTTATTTCGATCTAATTCGGTGGATTTATTTAACGGCTTCCATGTAAACCCCTGGAAAGGTAAAAGGTGGAGTAATAGTGCGAGTAATCGTTTTCTTTGAGATATACGAGTTTCCGACGCTTGCTCCTTTTGTTTATCGACGCTAGTGGATCACGAATAACCGTTCTAGTAAAAGAACTTGATACGATGGGCGAAATAAACTACTTCAAGCTACTGCAAAACTTTTTCACTCGACTAAGTGTAAGTTCAAAACGTAATATCACGAAATGCAATTTTTTTTCAGGAAGATATATAAAACTAGAGAATTTATGCGACGGTTAAACGCTGAAGAATGTTTTGCTTTCCAGCTCATGTAGATGGAAGCATTTCCGTGGAGATTACCGAAAATATTTCTAATAGATTGGGCGAAGGGCTGTTACGGCCAATCAGAGTCGATTGTCCCTTCATGGGTCAGTGACGACCCACACTGGACCCTCACTAGTTCACCGTATTAGCTAGCTATGTATAACAGCTTATCGTGCCATCGAGTTGAGAGTTAGTAGCTGCTTTCCCGCAGACTTGATAAGCCTTACAAATTATGAAGTGGAGAGGACTCGGTGAAATCGGGTGGTAATATCGATCAGCATCCATCATTATCAAGCTTCACAGTTACCATCGTTATTTATTATTGTTTTTGTTCTTGTTGTTCTTGTTGTTGTAATACGTAAAAGCTTTATCATCTCTCACCCATGTGAGAGTATGTTCGGCGATCGCTTGCAAGCCCTGGATTCCGTATCAGGGGCCTGGATATCCATCACCTGGCTCTGTTATAGACGAGCTTATTGATTACGCCATCCTAGCAAGCAACAACGAATTCCTCGGTCTCGAACATCAGGCCGGTTGACTGCAAGAACGCAAAAGTCAGCGGTGCCGATAAGTTAGTATTATCGATGGTCTGAAAAATCCATCGTACATGGAATTGCTGACTTGGAGTTCAAGCAGGATGTTATGCTGGGTGGTTTTTACTATGTTTACGGATTCAGCACCACTGTTCACTCACCTAGTGCTATTGTACAGCGTATCTTAATTGAATTAAGTTATGGTGATCTCGTAACATCTACGCGATCGATTTATCGCACTTTAGATTCAGAGTCCACGGTCTCGTGTGTTAGCAGGGATCGCACGACTAGCTGATTCATTCAAGTTATACATTTAGCTGTTTACGGATTATCAAATTAGTCCGATCATCCAGAGTGTGCCAGGGTACATAAAAATGATATCGTATCGTATTCTTACGGGGATTCTACCGGGACAGCTCCAAGCCAGCTATGAAATCAACCGACATTCCGCCGATCTGACTGACACGAAACACCGAACCGAGAGACTTCCCTACCTTTTCTTACTGCCTTCTCTTGCTCGTGCACAAAACACTGGAGAGAATCCGAACTTTGCACAATCTCACGTGCTACACCGAGGACCTATCGGTCATGCGAGCACTTTAAAACAAGGAAGACTTGTTCCACCCATGTGTCACGGTAGATACACACGGAGAACGGATTATCCAGGATCTAAACTCTTGTACAAGTTCAACAGCTCATCAGGAGGGTATCTACTCAAAGCAAAATTAAGCATTGGTTCAAATTTATGGAGGATATTCGTTTATGATAATCGAGATTCTGTTCAAAGTTTCAAAATACTTTGATTGTCCAGTAATTTATAATACAAGTTGTACTTTTGCACACGGGCGACATAGCAAAAAAAAATTCATTAAAAGTGAATGCAAATAGTTCTTAATATCATTGTGAAAATTTTTTACGAAAACCGAAATGCTTTGTCTACGTAATTATCAAAAAAATGGTCAAAATAAAACAACTTGGGTTGTGTACAACAATGTACGCTCGGGAACTCGCGAAACGAACCTCTCTCTCTCTCTCTCTCTTCCTCCTTCCTTCCCCACTTGCACGGAGCCCATCCGACAACCTTCGCACGAATCGACTTTACCGCGTACTTACCCGCCATAATGACAGTAGCCACCATCCTTAAACGAATTTACTGCCCCACCGGGCGCTCTTATCGGGTTGATATGGGTTTCAAATACTCTGAGCCTCTAGGTGGCAGCCAATCGCATATGCGTATTCGTCTAGGGTTTCGAGTTACATATAGGATATCGGTATCCGTTTCAGTCACATCAGTCCGGAACATGCTGTTTGATGATAGGGACGAAGGGTCAATCATCGGGTAGTACGAATTCAATGATAGATTCCTTGCTAGCCATACTAAACCCTAGTAACTATATACGTTCATACATAAATCTATGTAGAGCTGTTGACATTCTTATATGTTGTCATATCGGTAAATATGGTCACGTGTATCCATATATGATCACATATTAATCTATACAATCATATACAAAGATATATATTCGCTTACGCGATCGTAATAACTCTATATGTAATCAAATGTAATTATAGGGTCTTGTCCGGGTTTGGCAAAGTTTCCTCGATAGGGATTCCAAACTAGAGCCATGCTACGGTGCATACAAGATTCCCTAATAAAATTCTAATTTCAAATTGGCCCATCTACAGTATTTAAGGATTCCTTATCGGGACCATGTTTAAGTTTTGTCTACGATCCCACAGCACATATTTCTCCTAGGGGCTGACTGCAACTGACGAGGGTTTCCCTCAAAATCCTAGACTGAAAAATATAAACCACAAAGTATTATTCAGGAGGTCGCTGAGATAGATTTCGAAAAGTATAAATGTTGCTGGCCTGTTAACTCGTCGAAATGCGGAACAAACGTGATACTCGACAACATAGATAATTAGTTATCGCATGCTCACACAATATGACATTTTTTTAGCTAGAAATTCGAATACTCAAACTTATATAATTTCCCGTAGATTTTTTTTTTTCACTACGCAACTATTCAAGGAGTCTTCCTGGGATTTTTTTTTAATCTTAACTTTTCGAAACGTTTTTGATTATCTCAACAATACTGACATCTTGTTTGCGAAAACTATGTATTCTATCTTTCGAACGTCGTTCGAATAATAATGAAATAGTCATCTTCAGCATAATTTGTTTAAATGAAATATAACAAAATACTTTCTGTCGTCAGGACAATTTTTTTTCTATAAATCCTGTGTGCATCTACTGAAATAATTTTACTACGTTCCATTAATTCGTATATTTAATTTTTACTGTTTGAATTTCTTTAACGGTAAATCGTTTGTCAAAAGTTTGCTGTCAGCTAATCTAATGCGGTTTCGATGTCGCGTAAGCAATTAGAGACGGTTAAAAATGAGTTTGTCTGGAGTCAGTGTCGGCTCTCCGTACGTCAACCATTCATTAATTATGCTTCGCGAAGAAATTTGGTTATCGTTAACGAACCAAACTTCGCGGTTACCTTAATTTGTATGCTTTCGGTATATATGCAAACAAAATCAGACATCGGTACCAAACCCTCGGCTCTCTCCACTGATTGATTACAATAAAGAGAAATATGGAAATACATAAACGTCTGAACATTCATTGTGGCTCGGTCTGAGTATTGTACAATTTTAAAGCAGGGAAATTTAATAACATCGCAGCTACTTGTCAGAAATAATAGAGACTCGTCCAGTGTGCATGGTGGTTGATCTTTATCGTATCGTAGATTCATGTTCTTCATCTTTTATAAGTTGATGTTATCAATTTGCATCTCAAAATTCCCGCGAAGAAGTATTATCGGTATCGGTACGACAATCAGTTTGAAAAATGTGTCTGGGTCTCTGTGTTTATTGATTGCATCCACAGCTGTTACGGGATGATATATACCAGGGACATAAATATATCTCAGAAATATCAGCCTATGATTCAGTCGCCATTCAACTCGTGGGAAATATCTCTGTCGAGAGAGAGAGTATATGACAAGTTATCTGCTTACCGAATGTCGATAAAAGCAGCTGATGGTACCAAAGCTAGTGCTCTTGACCCAAAAGTTGCACAGAATATTTCTATTTTCCGATCGGTCTGTGGAAAGTAGAATCTCTACAATTCCAGTTATAAAACAGATAGAAGGAACGGAATAAGTAACGACATTGCCGACTGACAACGTACATATCTTTTTACCGAGCATTTATACTTTCGTATCGTAAGGTAACTTACCAACTGTAAAATTCTACGTGCACTGTGATCGACGATAATTTTTTTCTTATCTTCACATAGAACTTTGAATTCTGATCCTTAAGATGGCAGTTGAATGCGGTCTCGAACGAATTAAGATAGATAAAAAATTTTTTTTTTACTATTAAAGCAAAATTTATGTAATACAATTTTTTAAAAAACGTTCGACTAAATAGTAAAAACAAAATCATGCTAACATGTATAAAATATCAGATTTAATTGTAATGTCTGACAGCCCTGAAACGTTACCAGAGTGTATTGAATGAGAAAATCACGCTTCTTCAATATTTTTATCCTAGATGAGAACCCTCTATAGACATTTTTATTTAGAATCTGTGATTTACCTATAACATGTAACTTCGGAATCTCAAAACCTCCCAATCCACAGTAAACGGCTCAGCTAGTGAACCTTATACAAGGAAGATCTGTCACTTTAACATGTTAATTTATTTATATTATTAATTTAATTTATATTACGAGAATTCATCAGAAACTCCGCCATGGAAAAGATATGTTTGTTTAAAAAATTTTTTCTTAGTGAAAAAAAAAGAAATTTTAAATTTATTATTCAATAGGACATCTTTCATTTTGCTTTTAATTTTATACAATCTTTATGGATGTGTACGGAATCAATTGAAAAATCAAGAGAGTGGGCATCGCATATTTAAGCAGTCAAAAAAGTCATATTCGTAATCGCATGATGTTTCGTATATATCGTCGTTCAATCAATTTTTCTGACAGTTTATTTATTTATTATTTTATATTATATCAGCTTGTTTACAACGACTTATCCGAATTCCATACTGCCGATTTTTTTCAACCTTGTAAATTATATAAAATTTAATGTAAAATCGAAAGTGTCTCATTGGGTGAAAAAATTATTTTTTGAGCAAAATGTTTTAATAATTTTTTATATCCCTCGTTAATGGTGTCGAATTTTATAGACGTCGTCTTAATATTTATTTTAATAGTACAGTTTTAACAAATGCGGTACATTGTTAAAAATACGATGTTAAAATTAACCCTCGAGCCGTTTTTATACAAGTCTACGTTGACGATTGGTGTCAACGACCGGTGTTCAATGGCCGGTGTCGATTTGCATTACTTTAAAACTTTCAATGCGTTTTACTTGACAATAGGTGAATGAAATTCAATGATATTTTTGGATATATTCATGACATTATTTTGTATTGATTACTGATAATTTATTGATGTTCATCTACTCTTTCCGAACATAAATATGTTGTAAATTTTGAGGTAGGGCCTAAAGATTATAACGCTATCTCTTGTGTGAATTTAATACTGTGAAAATTGTTGAAATTAATACCAAATGGGCCAATACTGATCCGCACCTATGGCCTTTGACACTCTGAATTTTTAACAGTGTATGTATGGTGCCGTATAAATTACGAAGGGTGTTCGCGTCATAGTACTTGTGCACGGACACAATCATGAGAAAGCGACGGACAAGCATCCAGAATTACCGATCGGTTCACCTCAAAAGAAGATCTCGAATGATACCAATTATGTCATCATCGCGATATACGCTGTAGTACTATCCAACGTGCACGTCAGATTCACCCTCGACTTTGTGTAACCCCTCATTCTGCTTTCTGTTCGAGCAGTTCCGTTCTATTTTGTTGCCACATAGAACTACGAATTTTGCCCGCATGTCACAACCCCTGTGCTTTATATTTTGCTAGGTCTCTTTCGCACTTCTACTTATGAGCGCCATCCTTGTTTCTGTGAACGCCAGGATCGGTAAAACAACCTTGCCGAATGTGCTCCTATACTCGATGTGATCTAAGAAATTATTTTTAAAAAGTAACAGACGTTACAAATATTAAATTTACCATGGACCAAAAATTATAAAAATAAATGTATGAATTAAATGGTTTGTACTTCGTTCGTTGCAAATAATTATGTTTAAAACAGAAGCTTCTGAAGGATTGTAAGTCGCGTAGTTGAATTCTAAAAATGAATAAAAAGCAAAACAAGTTTTATTACACTGAGGGAAAAAATTGTCAACTACGAAAGGCGACAACTATTAATTTTGAACCGTTCTATTTTTATAGTTACGTGTAATAATATAGTAATTCTTTCATGAAAAATTGTCGGATATACTAAAAATGGCTGGTTGTCACTTAATAGTTGACAGAACTACCACGATTCCTCTGAGAGCAGCCTTGCGATATTTTCACAATTTGCGTTACGTGTTCCTTGTAGCGATTTAGATTAAAAATTACGATTAACAGTATCATAGAAATATTTCATAATATTTTTCTTATTTTTAAAAAACAAATTGAGAAACAGATCAATAGGGTCAAGTCGAGAGTTATTTTAAAAAAAAATGGATTTTTATATAAACTGCTTGAAACTGTGACGATTTTAGTTTATGTTTTATCGAAGACTGAAACGAAACCTCGAAGTGACAAACAATCCATCGAGTGTATTTATTTAGTTTAGACTAACTCTGACTGGCTTACATGACGGTATCGAAACAGGTACTTACTAGACTGCACTGTACAGGGTATACCTACCCTGCTTTCCAAAAAAAATTACCTGATTATTATAAAATTAAGAAAAGCTGCAATACAGCATATTTAATTACAGTCAGTCCGTCGATCAGTCAATCAATCAGTCAACTATGAGAAACGGTTAAAATCAACTGAAATGTACGCTATAATCTCTCCCCCCCCCACTCACCTACCTACTCCGCCTGTCGCATTCATTACGAAACACTTTTGATGATACGCTTTGATGGAAGTACGCCGAATATTTATTAAATTTTTCGTTTTCGAAATTATAAAATATAATTAAAACTTAATAATATATTAATGTGCCAAAATAATAAGAGTTTGTTTTTATTTTTATTTTTGCGATCTCAATTACTTAATGAAAAGTCTCTCCGAATAATATTCAGAAAAAATTACATTTTAGACTTTTATTTTTGCAAATTTAAGAATTTTTTTCAAGTCGAAAGATTCATTTCTCACTCATGGTCTTTTGAAATTTATGTTTCTCTCAAGCAGTATAATCTTATTTTCGTTGGATTTTTTTTTCCAGGGACTCATCTCAACAACGACTCGTCTGTTGTGCGTATTCCAGTCACTTTACAGATCGATGTATTCTGAAAACTTCTTACGACAGTATTTTCAATTAGAAAAAATACGTTGTGTCAATATTTCCTATCGATTTTAACATACGTTGAAGTAAGACGCATTTAATGTGTGAATATACTTATTGTGTTACGAGCAACGCGTGGTAACTGAACACAATAATTTCCTGCGAAAATGGCAGAGTTTATTACAATTTTTTACATGTACATTTTACAACAAAATTACAGCTTGACAATTCTTTTATTTTTATTCAAAGATATGTCATTCATAAATTCATCGGCATTCTCATACCCAAAACTTTTACATCTGCATACTATTACACTATTAAATTATTTAACGAAAAGTTCGATCGTATCTATTTAGAAATGATAACGCACTTAATATTGGTAACAAGCAGCGTATACGCAATCGCGGCTATTAGTCCGATTCGGTTGAGGAATCCGAATCATTGAACTATTGCGAGATATTCTCTTCCGCACGAATTCCTTCTCTTCCGGAGTGACCGCTAATGGTACCGGAGAAGGACCCCCATGGAAATAAAGTATACGAAAAAGATATATTAAAGATATATTTTGACAGAAAATTCTATATCTCAGATATATTTGAGGATATATACAAAAAAATATTCAACGGATAAAAATATCTTAGATATATTGAAAAAATTAGTGATAATATTTTTTTTATGAATAAATCGTTAAAAAGTCCGATATTACGAATATATTTTACGATATATTTCTTTTCCATGGGGGGACTGACGCACTGTTCGCGTGACCGTCGATTCGTTGTCTTTAAACAAGAGACGAAGATGGCATTTTCTCTTACATTAGTGTTTATTTAACCTCGAACAAAAAATCACGTGTCGAAAAATGTGTACATCGCGTCTGGTGTTATTCTCTTGCCCAGATGTCGAGTCGCGATTTTGGCGCCATATTAAATAACCGAACTGCGCCTACGAATCGCGATACCAAAGCAAAGTTGAAGACGGTAAGCTAAGATAATGTATAAAATATGAGAAAATTGGATGTACACACTCTATAGACACGTGCAAGGGATTTGATAAAATATTGAATACAATGGTCGTTAGCATAACGCACTTACGTAAGTGTAACACGCATGAAAAGCGTGTCGCTTCGCCAAGCTTTTAATGATTTCTTTTCTTAAACTTTGGTTTCGACATCGCGCGTCAAAAGCGACTATAGATGAACGTGATGATACAACGAACTCGTATTTAACAGTGATAACACTTTACACTTTTAATTAAGCCGGATCCCAGTGGTACGGTAAATTGATGAAAATTCGATGTTACGGGGCTATGTTTATTACTTTGGAGTTAAACATATGTTTGAAATAAATATAACTGCAGATATCTCGAATGACCCCCAATATTAGTCTTTTTAATAGCGAATACTACTCTTAGGCCTACTTACCGTGAAGACATTTACTTTATCGAAAATTAATTAAATTTAACCCGATGTATAAGACTTTCAACGACTCCGGAGTCATTGTCAAGCATTCGCAGTCCAATACGACTCTATGGCCGGTGTTCAATACCTGTTGTCACTTTGCATTATAGCCTCAAAGGTTTTAACATATTTTTTTCAACATAATTAAATAAAATTCAATGACATTTTTCGATTTTATTCGTGCCATTACCTGGATCAGTGGTTGCACAATTAAATAATTGCTGATCAATCAATCAGTTTTAAGGATCTGTTTGAAGATGAGAAATCTACGGTTAAAATACATTTTTTAATTCAAAATGAATTAATGCTTTTGTCGTACTCCAGGATACTCAAAACAAGTATTTACACTGTGATTTCAGTCCATTTTTTTAGATTATGATACTTTATATCATTACAAACTTCGTATGAGACGAGAAATTAAAAACAAAAAATTATTATCCCAATGTGAGCGATTTTAAACGGTTTTCGATGAGAAATATACAAAGAATTATTTACGCGGAATTTTAAACTCGAGAAATGGTATAGCGAGAACCGATGTTAGGTTCAGGTACATTATGATTATAAACAGATATTTATAGTCTTTATCGCTGGCATAGCATTTGATAAGAGTAGTTCGTGGCTGTATTTCAAATGGTTCTATCCAGCTGTGGCTTTGAAATATACAGACGATAATATTCGATAATTTATGGTACGAAAAGTACTGAGAAGTAAACCCGACCTGTCAAACTGTTGATGTGGCCATTTCGCTGGGCGCTCGCAGCAATAATAATACGGTCAACATGAGAAACGGTCCATTACTAAATTCCGTTTCCCACGTCATCTCTCGAGCATATTTTGTAGCTTTACGTTGTATCTCGTATTTTATAATTTGACGTTCGATAATTCTTGGAGGAAACGTAGATTATAACTGTTTTATGAAATTAAAAAATTGCTATCTATATCGTTCATAACCTTATCCCAGTTGTTTGACGAAAACAGCTTCGCACCAATTAAAATACAACCCATTGTATTTTAATTGAGGAAGTCACGAGTGCGATTACGTTCATCACATCTTTTTCATTTACCTTACGATCAAAAAGTACCCGGAATTTCTCATTTAAATGAACCACCCATGAGATATTGTCGAAATCTTTTTATTTCTAGGTTGGTACATCGGTCAGTTATTCGCAATGTGTCAGATAGTTTGTGCGTAATAGCTTTGTAAACAAGTTATTGTTTGGTGTACTCTGCGAATTTCGCTATGTCGAATTTGGTTGAGCAAAGAGTGTGCCTGAAATTTTGTCTTTCTAACAAAATATCATGTGCGAAAGCGTTGAAAATGTTAATGGTAGCCTATAGGGGTTAGACAACGTCGAAAACACAAGCATACAAGTGGTGGAATGAGTTTAAAGCGAGCCGCACCGGGGTTGATGATTTGCCTCGTTCCGGTCGTCCATCCATCTCTGTGACTGACGAAAACATCGAAAAAGTTAAGAAAATTGTGCTCGAAGATCGTCGTGTGAGCATCAGAAAGATAGCAACCGATCTTGGTGTCTCGTTCGGATCGGTGCAGAGCGTTATGCACGATGTTTTGGGCACGAGACGAGTTTCATGTGGAGAAACAACTCGTGGTTTCTTCACCACGACAATGCACCGGCTCACACATCTCATCTTGTACGCGACTATTTGACCAAAAACAACGTTAATACCGTTCCGAAAGCTCCGTATTCACCAGACATGGCCCAAAGTTACCACTTTGCGGAAAGCATTTTGAGACGATTGAGGTAATAAAGGAGAATTCGCAGAAGAAGCTGAAGGCGATTCCGAAATCGGCTTATGAAAAGATTTTCAAAGATTGGAAAAAGTGTTGGAATATGTGTATTGCTTACGATGGAGATTACTTTGAAGGGAATAAAATAAATATCGATGAATAATTGAACCGTTTTTGTTTTATTGACAAATTCCGGGTACTTTTTGATCGTAGGGTATATCATTTTCGTCACAATCATATCGATGTGTAAAGTCATAGCGTATTTACATTAGGTGCGTAACTAAGTTCCCGCTGTTTTTTTTTATGAAAATGCAACTTTATTGTGAAAAAATATTTACAAATGAATCATTCAAAATATTGCCCATCGCTAGCGACAACTTTTTCCCATCTTTCTGGCAGAACTCGAATACCGTCACGGTAGAAGTGTTCGTCTTTTGAGGCTATCCACGAATCAAGCCATTTTGAGATGTCTTCATATGAGCTGAACTGCTGATTAGCCAGACCATGTGCCATCGAACGGAACAATTAATAATCGGACGGCGCAATATCTGGGGAATATGGCGGGTGGGGTAGGACTTCCCATTTGAGCGTTTCTAAGTAGGTTTTAACGGGTTTGGCAATGTGAGGCCGAGCGTTGTCATGCTGTAGAATCACTTTTTCGTGCCTCTGCTCGTATTGTGGCCGCTTTTCGCGCAGTACTCGGCTCAATCGCATCAATTGAGTTCGATACCGTTCTCCAGTGATGGTTTCGTTCGGTTTCAACAGCTCATAATAAATAACACCGCCCTGGTCCCACCAAATACATAGCAAAATCTTCGCAGCGTGAATATTCGGCCGAGCCGACGACGTAGAAGCATGACCGGGCAGCCCCCATGATTTTGTTCTCTTTGGGTTGCTGTAATGAATCCATTTTTCATCACCCGTAACGATGCGATGAAGAAAACCCTTCTTTTTTTGCCGCTGGAGCAGTTGTTCACAGGCGAAAAAACGACGGTCAACGTCTCTTGGCTTCAAATCATAAGGAACCCAAGTTCCTTGTTTTTGAATCATTCCCAACGCATGCAATCGCTTGGAAATGGCTTGGCGGGTAACTCCTAATGCTGAAGCAAGCTCTTTTTGCGTTTGGAACGGATCCTCATCGAGCAATGCCTCCAATTCAGCGTCTTCGAAGGTTTTTGGCCTTCCTTCACGCGAACGGTCAACATCAAAATCACCGTCTTTGAAGCGACGGAACCAATCACGGCATGTTGTTTCACTTAGAGCAGCATCTCCGTTTTTGGAGTTCTCGATGCGCTTCAGCCGCCGTTTTCTTCGAATGAAAGAAGAAAAGCAACACTTCCCGCAATCGACGATTATTTGGCACAAAATCAGACATTTTCTCACAACCAAAAGTATATGACGCAAAAACAAAATCACTAATGTGTCAAAGTGGTTTGTTTACCATATGTCTAAGCTTGGTTCATGACGTTTTGGTTATGTCCCAATCGACCAGCACTTACTACTGGAGCCATCACTTGAAAAACAGCGGGAACTTAGTTGCGCACCTAATACTTTTTTTAATCTTCAGAACAGACGATAAAAAGATGAATTTTCAAAGTTATGAACAGTCAAGTGAGCTATTCGTAACACAATGGCGATCTACAGAGTCCTAGTTTCGATTCCCACCTATGGTAAAAAAAATGTTCACGTTTTGTTTTTTAGTGATTAATATGTTTGAAACTGTAGAATAAGTTCGAGTATCGAATAAAAAATGTAAGATAAATAGTTTAGATAAGCGAAAATAAAATGTTTTAGAAATTTTGTTGCTCGGATAGGTAAGCTTAATGGAGAAGTATTAATAGGTCCTAGCAAGGAAATCTGAAAGAGCCCCGTCGATAAATGCGTGACCTGCCTTAGAAAGACAATCCTGTAATTTCTCTTCTGGGCCAACATAAGTCTTGTCTAAATCAGATATAATAAGGGTACAGAACCATGCACAACTGAATATCTGCACATAGGGAAGTTATTTTATTCGCTCCTTCTTAATTATATTTTAGTAAACTTCTTTGATGTTATTGTATTTATTACATTGTCCTTCGTTATATTGTAACCACCTTCCATTTGTTTTTATCCAAAGAGAAAGTGACGGTGAGCACGACTTTTTTTCTCAATTTTCAAGAAAATTAGTCAATCGGGATAGTCTCAATCAAAGTTCAAACATCTTTATCAATAACAGTCGAGATTTGAAGATTAGAGGAAGGGGTAATTAACGGTAAATACAAACGACATCGACTGATGACAAACGATGTAGCCAGCGGAAAATTCGGCTTTAAGCATGATGCGAACGCTCAAATGCTTCAAACGAATCGAATGATTATCATAATCTTCTGTCAAATTCACTATGTCTTTGTTTTATGCGTAGTGAATTTGTATTTGTCAGTGTTATACAAACCGTGCGAGTCATTTTCCACCAGTGATCTGGATAGACGGTTCGATTGTTCATACTAGAAAGTGTGAGAGAGAAACGCACTTGGTTTTACACAATCAAGACAATCAGTGAATAATGTTATGAGATCGTATACGCTACTTCATCGTCTCTATCGACTTAATACTTTTTACAAACGGAATTGGCGAAGAGTAAGAAGAAAGCTTGCTGGTTATCAACTAGACATTTTTTTAAATAATAAAAACATACTTTCGAAATATATTACAATTACTTTCAAGTTTTTTTTTTAACTATACAGATCACTTTCGTGTAATAATGATCGAAATATCATTGTGGGATACATAAGAACAGAATGCATATCTCAAATTAACGACGAGAAGTATTCGTCTCCGCAACAAAGTATGAAAAAATTTTTTTAAAAAAACCTTAGTCGTTGTCCTACGGAAAAGATTATGACAAGGAGGAGAGCCAGTGGGCGTAAAAGGAAATCGCGAATGAGAAGAACTCAGGATTCTATCAGAAGCAAGAGAGAGAAAAAAGTATAAATATGAGAGTAAATGAAGAGAGAGGAGAAAGAGTGAACGAGCGATAGCAGTTGCGCCCACGCGCAGCTGGGGACGGATAATCAAATAACCTGCACGCACCGTATAAATTATCAATCAGGGCGCGATTGTGCAACCCTGCCGGTAGGGCGCGCGTATTAGGTCTCTCTCGTCTTCATCTCCCATCCCTCTTCCTCCTCACGACTAAGGGTTGTTACAACGACGTACTGCAGTACATCGCGGAAGGGCCCTGAGGGGAGGGGGGAGCATCGACTGACCCTGGTTATCTTCTCTTCTCCCCAAATTTCTGTTCTCAAGACGCGTGCGTGGGCGTCAACATATGGGGATGTATGGTCCACGCGTATCTATATGGTCGACATACGACTTATCCGGTCGCAGCGTGAAACATGTTAGGTGTATGTACAGAGCCCAGATACGTACACACTATAATATACTTAACTGTACAACGTATAATGGTGCCATATGTATATATAGTGCCCTGAAGAATATACGAACTGGCTTACTGGCACGTGCGACGTTTCTCTTCGTTCTATTGAATATTATTGCATTATAAATTGTACGAGGAATTGTACAAGGGTGGCAAATGAAGATGGATATATCAAAGTAGCATCATCAAGTGAGAACTTTTGACACGAGTGATGGTACAGGTTTATGAACTTTTTTTTCAAAATATACTAACAATAACGCACATGCTCAACCCAAGTATTAGAACAAATCCATTTAATTAATAAAATGATTAATTTCTTAAAAGGTTCATTTTTTAATGATACATTCTTGTTTATATATTAAAGATGTCTACATGATAACATAAACAAGAAGATATCATTCGGACGTAAATTAATTAATCTTTTCATTTTCTATCATTTTGACTTGTGCTACTTGAGTCTACTACTTAAAGATTACTGATTAATGTCAAACGAAATTAGTCAGTTTATCTTTATCTTTATTAATAGATTTAAAAATTTTGAGATTCGAACTTGCGTACAGACGCAATGGGCTTTAATATTTTCAATATTTCAAGATAATATCGAGACATTAACTTTAAATAGGATTAGATGCTATGAATAAACATGTACTTTGATAAGCACGAAGTTGCAGCGAACTGAAAATATAATTCAATATTTCAATAACACGAAAATGTCCGGAACGATTAAAATCTAAATTCAATTGCCCCTTTAATAAATGAAACAATCAAAATATGAGTGAGGTATATTGACGACATTCCATACATCCGATATAGGTTACATCTTCATGCCTCGAGGAAATTGTTTCGTTTGTGTTAACAGATATATTGCAATGTTCGCGACTTTGAGAAATTTATCAAGTTGCTATAGTATAGACAGGAGGAAGATGTGAGATGGGGTGCCAAGCACGCACGAAACCAGCGAGAAACCATGTGTAACCACGTACAACAGTGTGAACCACGACGATCCCATTAACAAGGAGGGCGAGAACGGATCCTACCCTAATATACAATCCTTTCGGTAGTTTATATATGAAAACGAAATTACACTTATGTTTGGTTACCTTCTCACCCTCATACCCAACCATATAAATAACTTATAATCGATAAATCGGTATCAGACATATACTAAATTATTATTCAAAAAGAAAATACACATTACAGCAACATTACAGCTACATTTATAATGAAAAGAAAAGAAAAGAAAATAATGTCTCTGGAAAACATATTCTAATGTCAACAATCATTTTTCATTAATTTCTTTCCATTGATTGATTATAATTTAATCTTAAGCATAATTATAATAAAATATATGTCTACCGTATATCAAAAGCATCGGAGGTGATGACAATTCGTGGTATGTACCACGAGTGAGCGTGCAGAGTCGCGAAGCGAATGCACCCTGTTAAAGGATATGCACGTTGGCCAGCACGCGCCATCAACGTATTATATGAAAGATCCCCCGCTGGGATTAAATGGTTTCCTATGGCCGCAGGCTGTGAGTATTTGTTCATTGAACCGACAAGTGACGACGGGCTAGAATACGACCGGAACCATTCTCTATCTTTACGCTTTCTCACGTTACTTGCAGTTCGTCGATCTATGAGAATTTTGCGGATAACTCGCGTGGGAGACCATTTTTTTATTACGATTTTTAGTTGAATGATTCATGAATTATGTAAGTGCATTCGATTTTCGAAATCAAATTGCCATAGATGATTTAAATGTCATTTATTGGATTCATACGTTTCAGATTAGTTTAAGAAGATTAAATGAAAAAAGAAACTTGGCACACACCCACATACTATTCGGATAAATAAATAAGAAGAAAGGGTTGTCCCGTTTGTTTGTTTATAGCATATCATACGGTTGGTGAGGGTGAAGAAAAAGAGAGACGACCAGGAGGCAAAGGGGAATATTAGTACACCGACATAGTGAGAGTAGTATACATATGTACACTGATGTCGGAAGAGTAGTATATATATACGATGACATAGTGAGAGTAGTACATATATGAGAGTAGTATACATATATGTATATGTAGTACTGTATACGAGTTTATCAGGTACGAATTGCCTTGGTAAATTATTTATTAAGTTGTTATAAATTAAAGGGTATAATCCAGACGTTATCGAAATCTGATCAGGTTGTAATTCGGTCTTCGATCAGAGTCACATAAACAATTACATTACACTCCTTATGGGGACCAGATAGACTAGTCGGATCAGGGCCTGATACAATTTCAGGCAAAGCCTGATATGAACCGGATTACACCCCGATTAAATTTCTGCTTCGGAATATGATTAAGATCCAAGAAACAATTATCAAAAAGATTTTTTTACACGATACTTTTTCGTTGTATCGTTAATTGGATCCATGGTCGCTCCAGGTTAGTTTAAGAAGATTAAATGAAAAAAAAAGAAATATCACGCACACACACTGTTCCGATAAATAAATAAGAGGAAAGGGTTGCCCCGTTTGTTTGTTTATAGTATCTCATTCCGTTGGCGAGGGTGGAGAAAAAAAGAGACGACCAGGAGGCGAAGGGGAATATTAGTACACTGACATAGTGAGAGTAGTATGCACACACACATATATATTATATTTGTATATACACTGATATAGCGAGAGTAGTATACATATATACATGTATATCTAGTACTGTATACGAGTTTACCAGGTACGAATTGCCTTGGGCACTTATTTAATAAGTTGTTATAAATTAAAGGGCTACCGCATATTAAAAACCACCCTCGGCATATTTATAGTGATTTCTGGTTCGGAGTATCGGTTATATGGGTATGTAAATCAGATTTCTCATATCTTTTGCTCTTTTTCGTGTTCTTTCCTTTCTTTCATCCTCACCGGATGCAATGCTTCGGCTTCTTCTCGATCCTTCATCGCCTCACGTGTATACACATGGATGCAAATATACAACGGTATGTCTAGTCCATGGTTGCTTTTGCGAATTTGCTTTCACGTTGTGTGCTCACAACAATTCATACGTGCTTGAGCCCAAGTTACCTTTGAGTGTTTCTGCGAGCCCACTTATACAACGACATGGACGCCTCTACCACGAATTTATCTTCCGCGATGTGAACGACAAACGGATTTAATTGCGGCTCGAGGCAACTCAGCCGATCGAAGCTTCTTCTGTGGCTAAAGATATCGAGGAATCTGTAACGAAAAAATATTTAAGGCTTCTCGTACCACTGCGTCGAATACCGTTTCAAGATTAATCCAATAAGTTGAATTGTTTTTCATCGATCGATACACGACAAAAATTATAATAAACTATGTGCGGTTCGAACATTTTAGCAATTCCATTACAATTTCACATATCATTTATTATAAAACTGAGTATTTTCAAAGTAAGACATATGTTTGTGAATCATTCTCCTAAATATGATTTTTACATTAAATATTTGCAACTAATAAATACATTAAAAAAAAAAAAAAAAAACAACAACAACACATCTACGATGTAATGAAGTTGTTCCAAATGCATTTGCGTGCGACGCATTTGTATTGCTTGCTCCAAGCTATTTATCTTTTTTTTTATTTTGAAATACTGTTATAAATCCAATTTAAGTCGCAATTTTTATTGCTGTCAAGAGGCAGCACGAAATATATATTTCAAAAGTAAATAAAACTTCTAACTGTCGCAAACACAGAAAGAAAAAAAAAAGAATATCTATCGAATCCATTTTACAATGCAAATGAATGTCACCCAACAATGGTACTCACAGAGTACACCTTTTTCAGTTGATGAAGCACATACAATTTCTTTTTTTTTTCTCGTATTGCCAACATCGAGATTCTCGTTAGCTACCACTTTTCCTTGTTCCGACAGAATTCTCTCGAGCGCGGGAGATCCGCGCCGCAGGGTACTCGAGCAATTTGGTATGCTTCAGGGAATAGTCGAAAAGTACGAAAATTTATCTCGCGTACCTCGTAGGATTCTATTGAATTCTCAAGGGATAGCGCAATTTCTTTTCTCTACAGAATACCGTATCATTCTTATCGCATGCTGTTGCCTAATATTTGTATAACATTGAGTTTGCAACATGAATAGACCAAATCAATAGTGAGTTTTCTATTATCAATACCAATCGAACTGATCACCAAACTTTGCTCCAGAATATTAGATATTTCACAGTTCCTAAGGGACTTGTCGGGGTGCATAAATCTGGAAGGTTATCGATGTACGGATACTACATGTGTAAATATAACACATCAACTTACCTAAATACATACGGAAAGAAAAATAACACAAAATTACCATACAAACTGAGAAAAATTGTTAAAAGTCAGCTGATAGTATTTGTAATCGTCGCGCCACCTGTCGACAAATGTCAGATTTTCCAATAGTATTTGTCTTGTTTGTGCAAACCGATATAAATATAGTTCAGATGGTAAAAAATATCTCTAACATACTGCACGATGATTATAACAATTTTTCTCAGATATATAGTCATTTTGATCAGAGAATATTTGATATTACACAGTTCCTACGTTTTTTTAATACGTTATAATGAATTTAATGCATAATTTTATAATTTTTCTCAATTAGGATGTTTAGTAGATTGTATTGAACGTATAGCTCACAAATAATAAAGATTTTATTCAAAGATCGTAGTTTGACAGGTTACAGTCGATGTGACAGCCCTTCACTGCTGTATATTATGATAGCTTATGAGCTGCATCCAGATATATATTGATTGACATAGAGAAAACTTTGTTGTTTACGAAAAAAAATGTATAAACACTTGGCGTGGGAACAACATTAATTACGTAATTACGTAACGTGACAAGTATTAAAATTTTTTATACCACTGCGTATTCATCATTCATCATACACAGCGTGCCTGATCGTCGCACAATTTACGATGCCGTCAACGATTCGTTCACAAAGGAAATGTACGAATGTCGTCAAGATATTTCCAGTTTATTTGGGTTTAACATGAATTTACAGAAATCAAGTATTTGGTTATTACAGATACATGGCCCGCCATCACCGTAGCATGATCAATAGTAGTAGTATAGATATACAGCTTACTATACTTATTTATAATTGGAAAAATCTCTCAGAAGATTTTGTAAATCACAAAAAATCCGTTGTATATTTTTTTTAAGTGATTAATTATATTTAAAAAATAGAAATGTAGAATTTTTCTTAAGTTGATCATACGAAAGTAACATAGAAGCAACATTTTTGTTGAGTTCCTGTAGAAATAAGTTACTTGCTAAAAGTGTCAGTAAAGTTAGGATTTGGCATCTTATGAGATTTTAATATGTAATATCAATTGATATGTAGTTTCAACATTTAGATTTCTCTATGATTCTAGCTGGATTCTTAGATAGAAAATTAATTTAAGCAGGATTCTCGTACGTGGATACTAAAGTCAACAATATGTTTTGGAATCTTGTTGAGAAATTCAACAATTTTGTAGAGTATGTAGAATTCTGTAGTAAAAAAATTTACTTGGGATCCTAGATAAAAAATTTTGTACGTTCTTCGTTCAGTCAGTAATTTCCTAGAGGATCCCAGTTGAGTTTTTGACGTTGAGAATTATGTAAAGTGGCCCCCTGCTTCACCTCATTCAGTAGAGTCTCGTTTAAATTAATAAGTTTGACATTTTTCCAGAATTGGACATTATCGTAGACAAATGCGTTTACTTTCCAAGAGGATCATACACAAACATTGAAATTCTTATCGAAAAACCCGATCTGTACAATGATCTCGCTGTGAGCTATTTATCAAAAGTCATTAATTATTGCACCTGTATCACATCCTGTGATAATATTTTGTAATTTTCATGATTAAAAAAAAAATATATCGTTAAGCGTTTTGTATGAAGAGGTTGGTATTCAACGAAACTTCATAAAGTGCAGTACTATTAATATTTTTCCAAAAATAATTTCTGTCTTCATGTTATCATGATAACATGAAGTAGTAAATAAAAAGAGAAAAACTTAAATGAATTTTGGCAAATTAAATGATCAATCTTTCGCAGACATATTAATAAAAATTCATATCATGATAACATGAATTTGTAAATAGAAAGAGCAACTTAAATACATTTTTACCATATCTTCCGCGGATTGATCATTTAATTTGCAAGATTTCAATAAACTCAATAGCTATTTAGTGCGATTCCTTTTGACTTCGGTCAATTATCGGTTAACTACCTTAAATACTAGTTTATTGCATGCAGTACACCAGAAAAAGATGGAGTGTAAGTGTAGGTAGGAGGAGTTAGAATGAATGGAGAGACAGAGAGGTAAAAAGGTTGAACTCGTCGGAGACCTAAAGCGCGCCGCCGATCATAAGTCATTTCTGGTCGCGCGGTCCCGAGGCGAGAAGTTAAAAATCGAAGATAAACGCGTGAGAGAAAAATAAGAATGGACGAGAGAGGGAGAAAGAGACGAGAGCAGTGAGAAGTGTCCCCGAAAATGGTGAAACCCACGCGGACACGTCGGAGTTAATATATTTTATCTACTCTTCTCTCTTTAACTTTTGCTTTTTTTTTTATCATCACTCTTTCCCTCTTCCCATATGTGCCCGCGGTGCTGGAGTGTATCATCGTTTTGCTTTGCGAGTTCGGCTTTTATACACCGCGTATGGTATTTATGTGTCGCCGCCTCGCCTAAGCGTTTGATATATGAACTATGAAGACAAAATGTGCGCATCCACAGCACGGACAGACGAAGAGAGCCACAATATTCTGTCTCTCTTCCTTAAGTTCAATTCCTATGTGTTTGTCTCACCTTGTGATCGGTGCGTGTCTACGTCGATAAAACGATAACGTGAGGAACAACTCGAATTTAAGCGAAAGAAATATGCAAAATTGGGGGGTGGGATCCATTAAAAAAAATAAAACGACTTTTAAAAATCGAAATTTAATTGTAAAAAAAGCATTTTCTTGTACACCTTTGTAATGAGGATATTTTAAAAAAAATGTAATTATTACTGGAAACAAACAAAATAGGAAAATTAAAGGTTTGAAATGATTGCAAGGCTAAGCAAGACGAAAGAGAGGGAAAAATGATGGTCGATATCTCGCAAGGGGGCGGATTTTCTCGCAGCCCCTCTAATGATGAGGGCCTGCAAGAATGAGCGAACATAGCATACGCAGGCTCTCCAAGTCGCTTCTGAGCCTTGATTGGGTTAGCACTTAGACCCGTGATTGCCGTTTGTCACTCCTTTGCCATTTTGCTTCTTCCCGGTAAGAGTGAGGGAGGAATGGAGCAAGGGCAATAAAGACGCATAGTGCATACCTATAGATGTTAAGTACATATATTAGCAATCTTCCTTACTTTATTTTACTTCCCCTTCGCCCTTTTATCTATCTATCTTACTTGCTTGTAAAATTAGTGTTATGATATCAAAGTTTCATCGGCCCGATACCTTCTTGGTAAACACAAAGTAACATTTACGTTATCGTTGTAACAAAGATTTTATACAACAGTTACATAGCTCAGTACAATATTGTAATACAACGGTAGCACGAATGTTACTTTGTCTTCACTGGATTAATTCGAAAACAATAGACTGCTCGTTTCTTACTCATTTTTTTCGTCATCCACCGTCTACAGAACTTCTTCGACGAGGAAGAGAAAATTGATCGACATACATCCTCAATAGATAACTTTGTGGATGACGTACCAAACATATGAGAAAGATCAATTGAAATCCATTTTCACTTTCTCTCTTTGAAATAGCAATGGACATGTGTATATATAGATGTTGCTGAAAATCATTTATCGACTTAAAGTTTCAAAAGCTTGGCTTTAACAAGAACTGTTTCGTGTCTGGTGTTTCTTGCTTGATTCTCTCCCCATTGTATATGGTGACATATTATTTTTCCAAATTCTTTATTAAGTGTATGTCGTTTTTAGAAATCATCACGTATTCTACGTTTTGATAAAAATTATTAATTTTTCTACACAAGTCATTTAACAAGCAAATTAATAACTCTCTTCACAGTGGCAATTAAAAGATACTGACAAACAACTAAATTTATTTTAAATACACAGAGACGGACAAAAAGGAATAAAAGAATTTGTTCGATAACCTATCGATCAGGACACACACTCCGATGAACACAAAATTACGCATTCACATACGTAAAACACAACAGAATAAAATACTAATACTACTAGTACTACTACTGCTACTCATAATAAAATACTGAGATAAATCGTAACATCTCCCTATGTAAGAGTGTCCTTAAATTCTTTAATTAAGATCTTCACACTTATAGATATACCGTTACCCTTATAGATATACACTTATAGTATAGATCATCTAACTTATTCGTTGTCGATTTATCTATTCTACTTAATCGTAATTAATAAGATTACTATATGAAATGATGTGTTATGATCGTACTCCCAAAATGCATTCACTAATCCTAGATTATAAAGTATGTCAAGTCTTAAATATTATTAACAATATACAAACGATTAGGTTATCTCTGGGTTTGGCAATCAACTATGCAAACTATTTTTATAGTTTACAAACACACGGAGAAAGAAATCAAAAAATTTGGTTGAAGGTCCATCGATCAGGACACACACTCCGATAATCACAATATTACACATCTACACATGTAAAACGTAACTGAATGAGCACACTGACAATACTACTACTACTACTACTACTACTACTACTACTACTACTACTACTACTACTCCTACTACTACTACTGAAAATAAAATACTCAGATAAATCGTAATATTTACTTATGAAAGGGTGTCCTTAAAATCTCTAATTTAGCTATTTACACGATAATTTAACTTATTTATTGTCGATTTATCTATTCTACTTTATCGTAATTAATAGAATGACTACATTGAATGATATGTTACGATCGTACTCACAAAATGCATTTACTGAGTCAAGATTACAAAGTACTTAAATTCTTGAATATTATTAACAATGGACGAGCGCGAAGAATATTTCTGGGTTTCGCAATCAACTATGCAAACGATTTTTATATGTTACAAACACACAGACGTATACTGCATAGTTTATTCTGGCTCCCTACAAAAATGATGTTCGTGTGCATACTCGCGATGTAAGATAGTTTTTGCTCGTAAATGCTTTCCGTGAAATATGCGCTCTAATAAGGTAGCACGGTGTTGCTGCTGGTGGCGCTGGTGGTGATGTTGGTTTTGTTATAACCACGTTTTGTTACCGTCGTTGATCTCAAGCCGACTATAGTCCAGCAGGAATTTACCTGGACTTTGTCGAGGTACAATCATCGTCGTAGTCGTTGTGTTTTCGATTCCCCCGGCCATATGAAAGTGACGTGATCAGGACTCTCCACCTAGTGGATGAAGTACCTGGTTATTACAGAGTACTAACGTTAACGTTAGTACCTCGCTAATGGTAATTGCGGTTTATGCTGTATAGTAAACTCTATGCTTTGGTATATGTATCTTACACTGTATATATATATTTCCACACAGAAAGCTACCTGGTTCAATCGGAAGTCTCGTTCTTCAGGGTGGTAGCGGCTTGTGTATATTCCGCTACATCGTGTATTTACTATTTAATTTACAATTCTACTAAAAGGCAAATTCCTACACATTGCAATGCATTAAGGATAGCTAAAAGCCTCGACAGTGATGGAGGCGATATAAAGCCAATAGCTTTAGCTTTATGATAAAACACTTTGAAGACTGCCGTTGTCATTTTATTTCATGAATGCTATAAACGGTTTATTCCTAATCATGGACGAAATTAAATATGTCCGATGCCTGTACGATGATTCAAATGACAATTCGTAAAATATTGTCGAAGATTTAATTACAATCATCAATTCATTGAATAGAATACATCTTAAGATTAATTGAGATACCGCTGGGCGGTATTACCTATTTTCTAAGGGTTTCGAAGAATTTTGGATAAAAACAAATTGGGTTACTCTTTGTTCATTTCCTAGGCACATTAACCTAATTTGCTTTTTTTTTCTAGAAACATACAAAACTCTTGAAAAAATAGGTAAACAGCTTTTGATACTGATGGGGCGCCCAAGGGGGAAGATCTGGTCACATCGCCTTCATTGGAATTTAAGTAATGGGATAGTTTGGATAACACCCCTGGAGTGTCAGGCAAAAACAAAATGGAATGAAGGGGGAGGCAACTGTAGCAGATGAAAAATCGTATTTACGGACAGTGAAGGGGAAGGTCAATAGAGAAGAAGGAACAGGGAAGAAGACAGAGCGAATGAATTTAATTAAGAAGAAGAAGAATCGAACGATGAAATGAAGGAAATAATTATATGTGGAATCACTATTTATACGGACAGAGAATATATAAAGTGAGGGAAATAGACGAATCCAGGGTATTAAAGGCGATTGGTGTGAACTTTTGACCAGTGTTGACCCAATTGGTGTTAATTTTAACAATTTTCACAGTGTTAAATTCACACAACCGATTGTGTTATAATCATTAGGCCCCCACTCAAAAATTAGCAACAAATTTATGTTCGGAATGAGTAGATGAATATCAATAAATTATCAACAATCAATACAGAATTATGCTAAGAATATAATCCAAAAATGTCATTGAATTTCATTAATCTATTTCCAAGTAAAACGCGTTAAAAATGTTGAGGTTTTAATGCAAATCGACATCAGCTATTTGACATCGACCACTGACATCAGTCGTCAGTGTGGGCTCGTATGAACACCGTGCGAGGTTTAATTTCAACACCGTATTTTTAACAGTGTATAATTATTATTAAATTTAAGACGAATAAAGCTTGGATATTTAAGAGGGGCTTAAGGTTGCATTGTTGTTTTCACGGACGTGATTATGTTTGAATGATTATGTATTCACGGACGAGATTACGTTTGTTCAGAAAGGAAGACAGTGAGTGGATTATGTGAATCAACTTTTGCACACCGAATTATGTTTCCAAATAATTCGTTGGAACTTATTAAATTCTGAATGATTATTGAAATAAAGGCGTATAATATATTCAGAGAGGAGAAAAGTGAATGGATCAATTTTTACAGATCGGTTATGGTAAGAATCGCACAAAAGTGACGAGAGAAAGGAAAATTATTTGTTACGAACGAAAAGAATTCTATCTATAATATATTCAGAAATTTAACAACGTGGTCAGGATGGGTTTGTAAAAAGAGAAAAAGATGTTACATACTGAAATAATAAATTCATATATAAAATATTAATTTCTGTATAAATTTTCACTAATATAAAAAAAAATGTAGCTACATCAAAATGCTTGTTTGGATGCACCAAAGAATTCGATCTGTGACGTTTTACAGAGATAAACACAGAAAGGCAGCCTGGAATTCAACATCAAACTTGAAGTTCCTAAGGAAATTGACGTTTCCAAGCTGAAATGGTTAGCCTCCTTTGAATATTTTCTCATTTTTGCTATAAATTTTGCCAAGTTAGGTTAAAAAGTGTGTATTTATTTTTATAAACCGATTTATATGATAGATCGAGCTTAATTACTTAAGAGACATAAAACAAATTAGCAAACAGAAAGTTTTGCCAAGTAAAATGAAAAAGTGTGTATTTATTTTTATAAACTGATTTATACGAAAGATAGAGCTTGATTACTTTAGACACAGAACAAATTGGACAAACAGAGTAAACGAAGTGTGAATTAGGGTCTGCTAAGAATCTACTCTACACTCTCTTTGAGCAATACATACCATTCACGCTTTGCGTCCAAGTTATTCTTTTGACTTTCGGTATATACATTGCTCAAAAACTAGTCGAGGTATCCAGGGTTTTGCAAGAGAAACGAAGTGTTTACTTAATAAATAGATGGAAGTAGGCCAAAGGGAGGATCCACAGACTTTCCAAGTAAGTCTTGATAGGTTAGTCAGAGGGTAAAATTGCTACTGGTACCTACATTAATGATTTTACGCCCGAAGAGGATAAAAGGAGAGTAAATATAACGATTTGGAACACTACGTACACCGAGAACGCTACATACCGGGCCCTTCCATCAAGAATACACGCAAATATCCTTGAAGGGACACCGAGTGCATAGATAAGGTTAGAACGAAGAAGAAATTCGATGCTGTGTCATTGATGCTCGTATACTATAATAATTTATCTCGAAGACCTCCGTGACAGAAAGGAATCATTCGTACGGTATTAGTCACGTAGCTTCTTCGGGTCCTTAGCTTCCTTTCATACGATTAAATATGACGAGTCACGCGTCGATTATCGCGCCAAAGATTTAAAGAATATTTTGCGGGAAGGCATGTGTTATGAGATAGCGATGACATTTTATTGCGAGAAAATTGGAAAAGAGTATTAACAGAATAACGCGTAATATAGATTATTGCGTTATTATTTATTAACAAAATTCGTGAGATGGCGTGATTTTTATTCATACTCTCAAGTAGTACCGAGTGCGAGTCGCACGCAATCGCAACGAGTAAAAAAGAATTTAAAAAATAATTATAAATAAATAAATAAATAACAAGAATACAAGGGATAGAGCTACAGTATAATGCTCGTTGGCGGAGGACCAGCAGCGTCGGACTCCCATAAATTATAAATCGAAAAAACAACGGTAGGTACGAGAAATTTCGCGCGCGCGCGCGAGCGGCTTCGGTTCTCCTCATCGTAGCCGCTCGCGCGCTTTTACGAGAGTTACGGTTTCACGTTAAATATAAAATACTGCGACCCAAACGTCGCGCGCACCAGAGCTCACAATCGATATTACGTAGCTGTTTAACATATTTTAATTGCCACATTAAAATTCAAATTATCGTCGCGAAAGACTCGTGTATTATATACACGTTCGCGGAGACATTTAAAATGCGGAAGATATCGAAGTGTGCTCGTACCGCAACTCATAATATATTTTTCAAGAAGCTCATCTGTTCCTACCCTTTGTAATTCTGCAATTACATTTACGATATAATCTTTCTTATTTTTATCAATAATTATTAAAGTGAAATATTCATCATCGACACACTCTTTGCTCGTATTAAGATATTATTATATTCTCGATGAACTTATATGATGATAATTTGCCGACAAATATTGATAGATCCATAAATAAGGTAATTTATGTTCGAATGATTTATTTACATTTGTCAGAGACGAGAATTAGTAGCGATTAATTATCTTCGTCGACAATACTCGTTTGTTTAGCGAAAAGGGATCGAGCCGAAGTAGCAATATAATTCAAAGGTATACGATATTTCTGCGAGAACTAAAAACTATAGATATGTAGTAGGTTATACAGAAGAACCTCGATAGTGGTAACAGCAAAGGGACAGCATATTCTATAAAAATCGTTACAACACAAAATTCTTGCAATAATTGTTTAAAACATTGCCTGAAAAAGGATCTATAATTGATACTATTAATAGTTTTAATCTAAGTAAATTGCGCTAACAATGCACTGCATTTTCTACTAAACTGGACATTTCTGTTAGTTTAGAAATGTTTTTTACATTACTTTTCAGTGATCAACTCGGTCGATCTACCTGAAACTGTCGAAGGGCTAAGAGGCTTCACGCACAAATATTATTATCAGTTTTATAGTAATATTATGTCCATAAATTATTTTAAAAAATGTTTTTCTGACATCTCCTCCGAACAATCAGTTGCGTGCAAAAAGAAAGTTTGTGAATGCTTAAACGTTGATCACAGGCCACTTTTTTACGGTTTTGAATATCATAAATTGGGTAATATAACTTTCTTCATGTTGAAACTCTGAATATGTGTACCACGTTCTACCGTTATTCATCAAGTAGCATGAAGTAACGAATATTTTATTAATATTTTAGCCGAAGCGTGCCAACTGGTGCAATTCGAAATTTCACGTACGCATGAATTTTTGTCGTATCGGGCTAATATTGCAGAACAACGCTGGTTGTGGATCTATGAAATTTTTTTAGCTATAACAGAATAATATAGTAAAAAAAGTTGAGCCGCATGAGGATAATTGTTCAACAATACTGAGCTCTTGATCAAAGAAGCAATTGAATAATTTTTCACAATTATTTGACGGCGCGTACGGAGACTTGGGAACTCTATTCTTTGATTGGTGTTGACTTTTGACTAGTGTTCACCTATTTGTCGTCAATAGTAAGACTTTTCAGTGTTAAATCCACACAGGCGAGTGTATTAAAATTATTTAACTTCCATCTCAAAACTTTCAACACATTTATTATCAGGATAAGTCAATAAAAATTCATAAATTATCAACAAACGATGTAGAATTATTGTACGAATAAAATAAAAAAGTGTCATTGAATTTTATTCATACGTTTTTCAAGTGAAATTCGTTGAAAGTTATAATGAAAATTGACACAATTGTTCAACAATGGCCATTGACATGGTCATCGGTGTAGATGACATCGTATACGTTTGAATTTTAATACCGGACTCTCAACACTGTATATCGATCTATACAGCGTTGTAGTTACGCCAGTTAAAAGTATTGAATATTCTATAATCGAGATTCTACTGTATACATGCTTATAGAGGGTACAGAATAAATACTAAGGTCCACGGGATGCCCATTAAACAGTCCCTTATTAATATTGTAATAACCTTTTAATACGCGTAAATCTAGGCCCGTGACAAGGCCACCTCGAAGTGGAAGCTGCGATTAGTAGAGAACGATTCCGTTTTATGAGCGAGGAGTATAGTTTTATAGATTTCTGGGTGCCGGATTGCTTTTTATTCTGCTTCCATTTTAAATACGACCGTTATATACGTCTAAGCGAGCGCAGCTTATATTTTAAATAAAAATATTAAATATTGATAATGTCCAAACGAAATGTCAAGGAAAGTTTCTCGAAAGACGTGCTTCTCGTGTAATCATTACTTTTTGTCGATTTTGTCGGCAATGAATCAGCACAGAGTATCCGTGTATGTACAATCGACCTTTATGTATCGCCATACAGGTATGCAATGTGGGACTATTAAAATGATATGTCAAGAGGGTGAAAAAGCTAAACTACTACCGAATCAAAAGTACCCGATCATGGTTTCAAATAATGACGACACAGGAAGGAACGGAACGTTGGATTAACTTTCTAACATTATTTTACGCAATAATATATCATTGAATTTTTTTCTTACGTTTGCCGCCAGATACTCATTGAAAATTTTGAAAATTTTGTGTCCCTTTGTGCTAGTTTGTACAATATTTATCGTCGACAAGTAAATTTCGGTTGATTCAGCCTAAGTGAATTTAAATACGTAATTTCCATCGAGCTTGTAACGAATGCGCGTGCTTGCAAGTTATATTCGTTCATATACTTCCTGTTGACATGACCGGAATGAATGGTTGATCTATCCGAAAAATGGAAGAGCGATGAAATACTTTCGTCAGATATTTCTGTCAACAGAGAATAACATGAGAAGTTCTTAACTTCTTAACATTTTGAATTATTTAATTCATATACTGCATTAAGTAATAATATTATTTCTCGCGATTAACGAGATTCGTTGTCTTACATTCATACATTTACAAAAAGATCTAAAACGTGCACATTCCTCAAATGCAATTGAATTCAAGATGTGTTACACTTTTTTGTACTGATAACGAAAAAGGGTAGAAAGTTCGTTACCTCATTGTATCATATTTTCTCAGAGAGCAGTCTCCCTTTTCTACACAACTCGATTCTCCACATTTTTTTCTCCACCATTCGCTTCATTTTACATACGTCCGGTACTACATATTCCCCTTACCAAGTTTCGATTCTCCACGTTCTTTTTTCGGGCTCCATTACTACATTTGCGCTGTTGATATCGATTCACAGGGATAAGTCAGGACTTACAGTTGGTCAGGTAATTTAGCACGCGAGCAGAGACTCTTATCACGCGAATAGGTGAAAGCATCATCGATGACTGAGACCTTATAAGGTATTATTCGCGTGAGAGTCCTTTTGCACATGGACTATGTTGACTGATGACTAATTGCGAAGAGTTTTAATTTATCTCCTCGAACCGATATTGACAGCTGTTATGTGGAGAATCAAGATATGTGCCGAAAGGAGATTTCGGTGAATCGAGATGCAGAGGAAAGAGAATCAGAATGAGGAGACACGGGATGTGGAGAATAGCGATAAGAAGAATTGGCAATTTGTACAATTTCAAATGTCTAATACATGGAATGTGTAGTACCGATCTTGGTTAGAAAAGAATGTGGATATTTTTGTTTGCGGTGAATCGGGTTGTGTAGAAAAAAGTGTATTGTCAATGAGGTGAAGAATCAAGCTGTGCAGATAAGAGAGGGGGCTGCCACTCAAAGCTCAATACAGGATCACCGCGAGGTTCACCTACCCCGAGTGTGTTAGTAATTTACAGTTGGTACAGGATTGTGTTGTACGCGACGCTGTAAATTATTTATTCACTGTTGACTGTGAGTAATGACCTGTAGATTCCACAGCGAGTATCTAGCGAGGAAGAAGAGCGAAGGTATAGTGTTCGAGCTTCCCACATAGGTTATTGATCATCGAAATATCAAAAGTGGGCGTATCCATCACCTATGGACCACACGGACTCGAATAGTGCGTGATAAGCGATGCGTGGATCGTGCGAGAATGAAACGAGTGTGGTATCTATAGGATTGGAATGCGTTTTACCAGGTGATTCACGGGCTCTAATCGATGTCTTGCACGAAAACCTTAACCCTTCTCACTTCTGTTTGAGATGCTGACGCTTTCGAGACATTCAATAACATCATTTTGATCCCCATGCGAGAGATCACGCATATCAGCAGTTTATTTATCGTGTCGTATTTTATTTAAGAAAGTCGGTTGAACTCTGATTCTCCTGAGTTATCATGAATAGAAATGTTTACAATGAAAACACCTTATAAACTTTTTCATAATTATGTTTTTTCGAAGTTTTAAAAATTTGTTTGAAAAAAAAAAATAAAATATATTTTTTTGAACAAAAACTGTGTTTTTAAGGGTTAATTTTTTTTGTTTTCACTGCAATCTATTTGAATCGGCAGATCAATTCGTATTCAATTACAAGAGACACAGAAAAGAACATTCCCATTCGTTGTTTCTTTTAAGATATTTCCAGTTGTCGCGTCTTTTCTATCGTTTCATCTCTCCTAGATTTATCCTATTCACGTATGAATGCAATTCTTTTAAGAGCTTTGAATGATGTACAAAGAATGTTTGATTGTTTTCTAAACTAAATTGAGAATAGTTTTAATGAAAAGATTTTTGTATCACGATTATAGTAACAAGACAGGTGATCATCACGATTCCCCGATTGCAATAATTGATACTTTTATATTCTGCCAAGCGACAGTGAACTTATACACACATCTATCACTACACTGTGCACATGTCATCAATAATGAACGTTGATCGTATCCGAAAGATAATGGTTTAGCATAATACACAATATGAGGAGGGAGCAATGAACAGTATGTATTGTTTATCGAAAGTTTACATCCGAAATACGGACATCCGGTTCGGAATTTGCAGTCGACCCAATGCCAATTCCCGTATCTCCGTTTCTCACTCTTTGAAAGGACGACGAGCTTCCGAAATCGTTCGAGCATACAACCATACTCGTGAATAGCACCCCCGCAACAGGGCCATCATGTCAGCAATTCAGATCGAGATCTTGACGAGCGGCATCGAGGGTAACCGCACGCTTTCACTGTCGAAAAGTAGGGGTTAGAAGAGCATGTAAAGGGCACTGAAGCACCCAATGTCGCCGAAACACTTATGATGTGATGCTTGTGAGTATTAGTATTACTATGTACTTGTCTTTCTCCCTGTCTGTAATGCCCTCGCGGTGGCTCCATGTTGTACTCGTTACGACATTACTGTCCAGGACCTTCTCGCGGGATGACCCTTGATCGGGCTGTCAGCGGGACATTAATAGCTGTAATTACTGCTACAACCGCAGTTGCGTGACGACGAGTATCATATTTTTTCTTACTTTGCTTCATCAGAGATAGTTTTATAATCGTATTTTATTTTATTTTATTATTCTTTTATTTGTTGGTGCAGTGTGGAATTCAGTTGTCCTTGTTGAACGGTCGTGAGGATGATGCGTTAAGATAGTCCGATGAGTTTATACAAAAGGAAAAAAATTTAAGAAAGAATTTTCAACTTTTAGGGTTGAAACCCTAAAATTTAATGCGATAACAAATCTCATAAATTGTTGTGACAAATTTTATTATAAATTGTTATCGTTTTGCTGTCTTCTTTTTAAATTAAACCTCTTGCATAATAATCCTTCCCCTGTTTCGGGCAACTCATTCTTCTGGTAGTTGCATCGGACTCTGCACAATTTATTTTCCTCTCTTTTCCAGTATCCAATTGCTTTTGTTTCGTTGCCGTATCTCAATCTCACCATCATTTTCTGATCTTCTTTGTATCCCGTTCGGTTCAGGTATTCCACGTAAATGCTGCATAACTACAGAGGTTGTTTGTAGTTTGCACCTTGTATTTTAACTTGCTGTTCTTGTTTTTGTCTTTCTCTATCTCATTCTACGGTGTCTCGAGCTATACCCACCTTCTTTTTCTATTTTTCTTCTCCCCGTTTCTCCTGTGAATTCTTTTCTTTCGTAGTACATTGTCCTCTTCTTCTCTTACTTTGATTTTTTCCACCCGTACCTTATCCATGTCGCTAAAGATTTTCTTTAAAATGTTCTTCTTTTGACTCTGTTCTAATTTTTTTCTTCATATTTCGTCGATCTCTTTCCAGCATCTACTCTCATCTTATTCCGGTTTGTTTTTTTTTTTTAAGACGATATAAGTATTCCGGCGTCCACCTGTCCAACTTTAAGGTCCATTTCAGATACTTCCCTTACATTAATTCGAGTTCCTTATATTCCATCCATCACCATATAACTATGTACAAGGATATAACTTTTGTGCGGCTCAGGCTTTGTACGTGGAGAAGATATATCCTTTTCACTAGATAGTCAAAAATCATAATTCTTCTCTCGTAATCATCTCCGAATCTCCTTTAACCGAACCTCCAAGTCTGTTTCTTTTCCGAGTTCAACCGTATAAACAAATATCCAAACAATACTAGAATTCATCTACTTTTTCTCTAATTTTGCCGCTCTATTCCCATCTGAGCTCTCTTGTATAAATATCAGTTGCCATTCCTGAATATTAAAATCTGCGATTTGTCTATGCTCAGTATTAACTTTTCCTTTAAACAAATATTTTCCATTTTTTTAACATATTTCGCATCTCCACATCCCCCCCCCCCCCCCGAGTTCGTCTATAATAAAATTAAATCATTAGCATATACTAAAGTCCAAATCATTTATCTTCCTATTACCACACCAATAAAATCTTAGTTGACTTCAAACAATAATTCTAAATCTTATATTCAAATAAAAATAAACAAATTAATTAAACTAAATATTTTTGGGTGTAAATTAAAACTAAAATATTTTCATAATTCATTAAATTGAATATAATTTATTATTTCTACATACACAATTAAAATTACGGTGTTGAAACACCCTCGCACGGTGTTTATGCGAGTCCACACTGACGACTGATGGTGTCAATGGCCGGTGTTCAATAGCTGATGTCAATTAGCATTATAACTTTAAAACTTTCAACTCGTTTTATTTGAAAATACGTGAATGAACCCAACGACATTTTTTATTATTATATTCGTGTCATAATTCTGTATTAATTGTTGATAATTTATTAATTTTCATCTACCGAACGTCAACATATGTAAATTTTGCGGTGGGTCCTAAAAATTATAACACAATCGCTTCTGTGAATTTAACACTGCGAAAATTGTTAAAAATAACACCAAATGAGTCCACACTGGTCAAAAGTCTACGCCAATCGCCTTTAACGCTATAGATTTTTAACAGTGTATTACTTACGCCTTCCCTCATTAGCTGAACTATGTATTGTACGCCATTTCTATACATCCTCTTTATGCATGATATATATCGTAAGATCCTTCAAACAGGACACGTCGTAATATTTCAGGCCTTTGATAAATCAATGAAAAAAAAAAAATTGTATTCAGAAAAATTTGACATTTTGAAAAAACTTTAATCATTCGGAATATTCTCAAAAATAATAACTTTAACTCCTACTGTACAATATTAATAGCTATTGGATATTATATAATTGCATATGATTCCGAATGATATTCTATCACCACTCTGGCACATTTACATCAAATGGACTAAGATAGCCTTGGTCGACGCTAAAAATAAAAGAATCTCTAATATAAATTAAAAAATGAATGATAGTGTATTCCCTACACGAAGTGCTGGTTCGATAGTTAGCTTTTGGTTCGCGGCGTCAAGAACATTGCGTTAAACGCACCGATCGCCGTGACAAATCTACATCGATTAATCTCAGCTCCTTCGAACGGTCGAAAGAGACCCATGGAACTTGGATCGAAGTTCCTAAATGGGTTGAGATACCTTAGCGAGAAGAGCTACCAACGTGCATATATAAAATAACATATCTATATCTGAAATACTATAAGCTATGAGTATATATTTAGGTATACAATATATGCGTTCTATATATATATATAAGGCATGTATAACTATTCGTACAAAAACGATAAAGAGCAATAGCAATAGCGTGGATACGTATGCTCGTAGTCAGCGTGAATTATATTATACAGCGCTATAGCATCAAAGACTATAGTATATAGTTATAATTTATAATATATGATCGCATAGCTATAGCAGTACCAGGTGGTCAATGGTGGTCAATCGTCGAGAGTTAGCGGTCCCAGCGTGATTCAGGCAGCGTGGTGTTTTACGTGTATCGATACGTATATCCAACGATATATCTATATGTACGAGAACGGCAGAAAGAAGGAGCGAAAAGAAGGAAAGAAAGAAAGAAGCAGAAGTGTGAAAGAGAAGGAAAGTATCTTCCGTCAGAAATGACCCCCAGCTGTGGAATTCCCTTGGTTTCTTATTTCTTTGACGCGACCCCCTACAGCGTTACCCGAGGCGTTACCTCTTCATCTCTTTCCTTTCTTTGGTGTACGCGCTCGTGCTGCCGGTTCTTCAGTTTTTCTTTCACCCTCTTTCTCCTTCGTCTTACCGAATGCTACACTCCGACTCGTACTACTTCATCTCTACTCATCATTTCTTTTCGCTTCTTTCTGATAAACTATCTCCAAAGAAGTCGGTGTCGTACACGAATAAGAACGGATAAATATATGTACTATTGCGAATATAGAGTGGGGAGGACTGATTCTCGTGATAAATACATGATCGATGCATGTAAATACCACGCTTGCTCCTCGAGTATAGAAAATAAATATGTAGAAGTACCTAGGCGTATGTATATATGTTGCAACCGTTGGATTTATGTCCACTGCACGGTAATCCTACAAGCCCGTATGAATCTACGCATATTCATGAAGCGAATAAGACCCTTCGTAGGATCAGCATTGCGAGACTTAAATATATAAGCTAGGTACATGTATGCAGTTTTGTATCTGGTACATGAAAAATAGCAGCCGTGTAGTTGGTGTATCGTATACATTGCTAGGAGGCTATTGCCATTCGCGCGTTAGTAGTTAATTTTTGATGCAGCATATGCGAGAAATTCAAAGATTTTCGTTATCAGCTCGTGGTTAGTTTGTAGCCAAAACTGTTCGATAACGTGATCAATTATAAACTTCACGTTTAACGTAAAACAAATTATATACGTGATACATTTTTTTCTATTGCTCTCGACGATTAATCAACAACGCTAAGGATATCTTTACCTGAAACACGAGGGTCGAATGGGAGAGGAAGAGGATGCTGCGGGGATCTGCTTAACGCGTTAGTCATTGTGCGAGAAAGAATATCGCGCCCGAACGAATGACCTGGAAAGAGATAGACTCCAAAACTATTTCTTTTATTCAACCGATCACAAAAGCTAAACAGTTAATCATCGCCAAATCTGGACATTTCTTCTAAAATATATTTTTCGTTCTGTTAATTTTTTAACAGAATTTTTTTTAAGTATCCTTGAGCGATAGAAAAGAGTTTAAGGAATTGGAATCAAAGATGATACAATTAGTCTATCTCATCAACTTAAGACAAGAAAGCCCGAGATACGTCTGAGTCGGTAAGTTAGAAACTGTAATTAATATTGGAAAGATAAATGAAGAAGATAACACCTACATCGCTGTTACTAATATTTAACAGAAAATCCTCAATACAGCTAGAAATAATTCTTAAATAACTCTCAGGTAAGAGCTATTTCAACTCTCTGAGAATACATCGCAACAAATTTGATGCAAATTTTCATTTGATTTAATAAAAAAAGTGTGTCACATTTCTATTCCATTTACATCATGGGTTTGAGTTTGGGGTAGATTTCCTGTAGATGATCAGGATAATTCTATTGGATAATCTCTTACTGGAAATACATTGAATCCTTTTTGCATCGAAGGATTTGCAGAGACATGTATTACGCACGAAGTACAGCTGGAAAATTATCTGTCGCGTTGTCACTTGGTTACAATCAAGCTGAAGCAGTTGGAGCATTTTTGTCTTATTATATTAATTAATCATTTTTTCCCGATCTAACAGTGACACGATAAAAGAAAAACAAACAAAAAATCAAATTGATCAAATGACAGAGGAGGAAAATCAAATCGTAAAACGTATCTCACGTATCTGGACCGCTGAATATTTTTGATGTTGGAAATCATCATTAAAAAGACATTTTTTAATTTAATATATGAGACAGAAAATTAATTCTTCTGGATATTTAAATAAAAATTGTTTACTCGTCATCAGACGATGAACGGAATAAGGAATAAATGAGAGAAGAAGGATTAACAAGACATGGTAATTGCGTACTCAGTTGAGTAAGCAGGGCTGACTTAAGAAAAGAACGTCTGACTGATGCAATCCTGCGATTCTTACTCGTGTAGGAATAAAGTTTATGCTTCTTGTGTATGGCTTGTGCTCTATCACAGTGTGAAGATTAATATAGAGTGATAAGATACTCGCTACCTCTGATGTTCGAGGTATCGCGAAGCGAGGATTGAGTGTCTACTATGTAATATCCCACACAGAATATACGGTGTAGGCAAAATTTATTTGATACGTGTGAAGGGTTCGATCAAAATACTTCGATTACAAGAGAATCCAAAGGATCTTAATGGTTGTTTTAATATCAATTCTTTCTTTATTACACAATGGATATTATTTTAAAAAATGCATCTTGATGACTTCAAAGATAATTGTGTAATTACCAAATGGTGATGACATGACACTCGTGACGATAATTGGGTGAATACGCTGTTAAAAATACGATGTTAAAATTAACCCTCGCGCGGTGTTCATCCGAGTCCACACTGACGACTGGTGTCAACGGCCGGTGTTGAATAGCTGATGTTGATTTGCATTATAAACTCAAAGCTTTCAACGCATTTGACATGAAAATAGGTGAATGAAATTTAATGACATTTTTCGATTATATTCGTGGCATAATTCTGTATTGATTGCTGATAATTTATTGATTTTCATCTACTCATTCCGAACATTAGATATGTTGTAAATTTTGCAACACTGGTCAAATGTCCACACCAATTGCCATTAACACTATGGATTTTCAACGGTGTAAGACTCTTAAAAAACAGAGCGATAGTAATCTTCATGGATTATTCATATGAAACAGGTTATATTCTACGAATATTATTAAAGCGTTATTCACCGTCGTTGATATTGAATGCTCTTTGAAAAATTACGTAAATAATTTTTTATGTTACAGTCATTTTTTTTTTATAGAACTAACTGGATCTCGTTAATATTGAGATTCGTAAATCAGTGTTGCGTTTCAACTTTTCATATTGATGATTTTATTTTCCTTGTTTTCAGGGATACTCAACAGTCTTAAGGGGATGATCGATACCGGTATTTCGCTTCAAAACTTTCAACACATTTCTCTCGAATTGAGATTTTTGTACGTCGCGAAGAGCGGGGCTCACTGCGTCAATATGGCACAGGGTGAGCCCAACAATTTTAATATCTCTCAGAAAATCTGGATCCAAGAAAAATTTGTCAGACAATTCTAGTTCTGTTATCTCGCATTTGTGGATTTCAATGGAGGTGCTAAGTAAGTAATTAGCCTCACCTTAATAAACACATGGATGATGTATGTATCTATTTATTACAATTTATTAATTACGATTAATTACAATGGCCGTGTATAGTATAATGCTAAATAAAACACATTTTATGAATGGACAGTGCTTCTGTCTCTCGTCACTTTAATACAGTAAGCTACAAATGGCGATCTCAGACACGAATAGAGGGCCCCCCTAAAGGGGATCGATTCACCGAGCACTGCAAAGGAAGCTTATGAGCTACGAAGACGAAGGAGAGCGCGAGAGAGAGAGAGAGAGAGAGAGAGAGAGAAAAACTGTCTTTGGTACAGTATAAGTAGTATTAGTATTAGTAGTGTTAGTGTTTAAGGGATTCGCTCAAGCAGCGTAACCCTATCGAGTCGGCCAGCTTTCTGTAGAGACTTAAAGGCTTCAGATTCTTATTTCACCATAAACAATTTTAATGACGCTCCGCAGCAGCTCGGATATAAGGTAGAAGCCGTACTATACACAGGGTTAAACCAGGCGAGATGGCATACTTTTTTATAATCGACCGTCACTCTGTCGGTTTCTAATGTTATGAAGCGGCCTTTGAAGCATTCAATAAGCATAATATTACCTGCAGTTTGCAACTGAGACCAATGTATTATTATTATTATTATTATTATTGTATTTGTTGTTATTATTGTTATTAAAGAATCCCCAGCATGGTAAAAAAAACTTGTACCAAAACGAAGTCGAGCTGATCAAAAACAGACAGAACATTCAAAAAATGTATTTAAAACGGAATTATATCCTTTGTCGTATACTTTTAATTTAAGGTGAAGCTCGATACTAATAGTTTACCTTACCACTTTCAACCCATTGTTCGCGAACCCACGTTTTTGTAGCGATGCCGAAAGAGTAGGTCTCACTGCGTGAACGTGTCACGGGTGGTGAACACATTCCGACATTTATCAGAAAATCTGGATTTGAGAAAAATGTGAGTTAAGGATATTCTTACCAAGTCCAATTGTATCGGTACTTTACTAGTTTGTTAAAAAAAAAAAAAAACAAAAACATATTAGAAAATGACAAAAGTCACCGTGACATCTGGTGGATAAATTTTAACGACTTCATCCCAGTAGTCATAACCTATAATTTTTTGTAAAATATTATATGCTGCATTATTCAAGACATTGTTCACATTCTAAAAAGAATTTCCCTTTACAAATATTTATTAATACTGTAATGTTGGTAATTTTTGAGGACTGTAAACTTTTGAACAACTGGCTCGAAGCGGCCATTTTTTCCTTGTGTTGATTCCCAACATCCAAGCCGCCAACATTTCGGAAACAGTTGAGTTACTTGTGGTATAATAGGAATTTGTTAGAGTTTTGCCTCTCGAACTCGCAACATATTTTTAAACACACAAATGAGAGCATTTTTCAGAGTGTAAAAAATTGACCCACACAACCATTCTTTTACTTTCTTATCGCATACGATGAAAAAGTATTCTAATCCAAAACAAAATCGACTTTCAAATTACGATCTAAAAATATATTTGAAGTGTTCTGGAATACAAAAAAATATTTATTCATTTCTGTCTGTCTGTCTGTATGTTCCAAAATCACAATAGCTTTTCCAACAGTCTACGGATCGCAGCTAAATGCCATGTGTATCCTTAAGGTATAAAAGGTAGTTAATAGTATTGAAATTGGCAATCTTACCCAAAACCCTTTTGATATTTTGCCTTTTAAATAAAAACATCATTTCTGATCCACAAACTGATTAATAAATTATTATGCCTTGGTCTGATAACGTACATAAAGACTTACATCCAAATATCCAATAAAAACTGAGTGATTTAGTACAACGGTGCCTTCGTTACCTTCCCTATATCATTAGTAGAATGATATCAAAACAAAGCATCGATTATGAAAAATGAGTATCGATCGAAAAATCGATCTTGCCGCATGTCTAATAGAAAAATATTATTATCACAGAGTGCGTGATTTCAAGTGGTTTTCGATAAGAGATAACGTGATAATTATTTACACCGAATGGTAAACTCAAAACATTGCTTAGACAGAATAGAACTGACGTTTGAGGTACACAATGTATCTCATTGTGGTCATATACATATAAATATTCACTAATAGTATCTATAGCTGGCAAACGATTTCATAAAAGTAGTTCGCGACCGTATTTCAAATCAACTTGTGCAGCAATGACCTAAGAATCGACGCACCATAAATTTGAATAATTTTGATACGAAAACTGTTGAGAAGTGTGTGGCCACCAGCAGCAACCTTGTCGATCCACCGACTGTCATGCCACTACCCGTGAATTTACCAACTAGTTTACGCCCTATTTTCAGGTGACCACTCTGGTTACTTTTCTTCTTGTCTTTTCTTGAGTAGTTGACTTACTACAGATAGTGAGTTCTAAGGGTCTTGGTCTGGTTCATGGAACCTTTCCTGTATATAACCTATATCATTTTTCAACCACGTTTACTTCTGTATAAATATTAAATATCAGTTCGCTTGTAAATAAATAAATATATCGTTTAATCAAATCCACTAATCACTTGAACATTTATTAGTATAGCCAAAGAGCTATAAGTGCACTTCAGACAACGCCATCTCGTGAGCACATTTCATAGCTTTACGCTGTATCTCGTATTTTGTAACGATACGTTCGAAAATTCCAGCGGGAAACGTACATTACAATTATTTTATAAAATTCCATAGTTTCTATTTACATGGGGCGTAAATTCATCTCGGTAATTTAACGACAATAACTTAATACTAATTTAAATGTTACGAGACAGTCATAAGTTGCGAATGCGTAATTCACACCTTTCTTTGATACAAGCAGCGTCTATTAGACTCGGCAAATCTTTTCGTAGTCAATCAAGAAAGATATCTTGTAAAGAATGTTCCGACTCGTTTTTTCGTTTGAAAAATATCCAACTGTCTCGTTTTTAATGCCGTCCCATCTCTCCTGGTTTTACCCTATCATACTACCATACCTTTATTCTCAACCCCGCGTATAGCTGTAGGCAGCCTTGTATCGTTATTTATTATACCACTGTGCGCGTACGCACTTCTCCCCCTCTTTTTGCCCTGGGATACTACCTTTTCATGTGCGTACAAACACAGAAGAAGGCGTTTATATGTGTATAAGCATGGATTTATTATGGGCCTGAGTACCGTCGGTGCTTGATATAATTTATATTTTTTCATGATATTTCGACAATATTAAAAGTTCCACAATTTCTAATAACTTTCATGTGCGAAGAAGTAGAAAATTGTATTAAGTTTATCCGATTTGTTACATAGTTTTCCGAGGAATAGTCTTACACAGGAAATAATATATTCATATTAATAATCGGATTAATACTCGTAATCCTGCTGTAAAGCGTTTATAAACTTTTTTCTATCGCGATCAGTTTAAATAAATAAGAAAGTATAAGGCAGTGACAGTAGATAGTGATAATTCCTTTTATTCACTGTCAAACATTGGCTTTAGACTTTAGACTTATAACTTAAGGGCGGAGTTGGGCAAGCCACGCCGTTTCAAGTACAACAGGATGTACCTATCGTATTATAATAAAATAAAATAAATAAAAGATAATCAAAGTAATAATAAAATATGCATCTAAAATAAGTATCACGTTTCGTTTTCTGGTATTTTTTCGATACAGCCTCTCATTCGTTTATCCTACATTATTCTAACATTGAAAGAATATAGTTGGCAAGTGATGTATAACATTTTAGTTAATGCCAAATTAGTCGATAATAATTCTATTAAATTTCATGGAATATTGATTGGAACCCTCTAATTTATATTTCAATCACTCAATCCTATGCGGAAAATGTTTGTCAAACTGTCGTATCAAAGTTTACAGAGAGCGAATCAAATGCTGCATATAGAACGCATGCGAACAATTATACAATAAACTCGTTGAAAAATATTGACATTGGATTCATTGCCTGTTTATTTGTAGTTATAATAATACGCGCCGGTCCAATTCCGGATTTTTCTATTAACCAGCTTTACCTACGGACGTCCACGATATACTAGGGTTGAAATTCATCACCACACCTGTAAACGACATCAACAGAACCCTTAATCCAACCAATACCCTTGCGGATATCTGGTGTACAAAGTAGTGACGTAATATAAGCGGTACAGTTGTTGGCCATATACCGGTTTATGGCTACTCCAAAGTAAAAACCATATGACGAATACATATAACGAACGAATAATTTATATGACGATATCATTTTTTTTTGTATAAAAAGGATATTTTTACGTAAAAATTGACTCAAAACTTTGTATTTTATGTATAAGTAGTTATTTCTTCCGTTTCATATCGACGGTACATCAAACTGAGATAGATTACTACTATCCAGCTGCCTTAAAAAACGAAAAACTTCATTTTTAATTAAAAAATCTTTGCATATTAATTAAAGTCATTTAACAATATTTTTTTATCTTCAACTGAAAAGATTGAGAAGATGCTCTTGATATTGGTGAATTATTTTCAAAGATAAGAAAATAAATACAATGATGCCCATTTCTGGTTAACTTTTGATGCCAATTATATTTTGAAGGAATTTTTAATATACGTACAAAAGTAGATGACAAGTTCTTTTGAAATCCGTTTAATCCTTGTATATTTGCTAAATCTCGGTTCTAAAAAAATCTTTAGACATTTAAAACGTTTGGTAATCAAGCCCACATGGTTGGACACTGTTTGTTAAAAAATATAATCCTTTGTCAAATGGATATTGCAAAAAAAACGTGGAGTTTATCCCTGATTTTCATGTACAATTCTGATACCCAGAGGGTTGACTATTACTGTCCTCTTAAAGAGCCAATAACTCGACTATTTACTCTCCTGGTCCAGTACCATACCACATCGTTGAGATGTATATATATACACGAAACCCTATATATACGGTCCTTTCCCCCTCTTTTCTTTAATCGGTGCGCGTGGCAACGGCTATTGACCAATTGGAGCTCGATGGGCGTTACCCAACGTGTTACCAATTACCAATGAAAATTGAGTACAAGGTAAACGCCCATATTATCATTATTTTACCGCCCATCGCAACGTTTAACCAGGAAGATTCCTGCGCCTCCGCTACTTCGTATCCCACCACGTACATACGTACGTTCGCGCGCAGGATTAATCCTCGGGAACACAAGGGCCGTGTGCGCTATCGAGCCACCGTGTTATAAGGTCGGCCCGTGCCCGCGACCACGAAAACGGTGATCCGGCCAAAAAACTATTGCGTTTTGTGGCCGTGACTTTTATCATTCGCGCGCCCACCCTTGTCGTGAAACTTTTTTTCATTGTTATTTTACTCAGTATCTCAGCGTTATCGTCATAACAGCAGTTCATTCGGATAAAACGTCACGCGTAATACGTTGTGCAAAATTTAAAAACTAAACTATAACGTTCAATCACAATAATTTAAACTTCTTGCAATTTCGAAATAATTTATTATCAAGTGCGTTACGATAAAAACAAGGATTCAATGTTTCTTACAATAAATTTAATATTAAAAATTTTATAACGACAAGTGCACCTTTCATTCGTTTTGAGCACAACCAATTGTTTGGAATAAAGGAGATAAGAAGAAACCGTTATAGGATTTTTGACACTGGAGTGGAAGGGCGTCGTCATCGGAGGCATGAAGGTGAGAATTTAATAAATAAAAGATTTCAACGAATTACAAACAATATGAAGATTATAGCGAACTTTCCTTCCTAAATATCAATCATACTCTTTACGTTGTTGAGTCAAAGCGTGGGTTTATAGGAAATGTACGGATTGACTTTTATCGTCGCACACAAAAACAGCATTCTTCTTCTTTTTCATATTATTGTTACTATTATTATTATCATACAAAAGTGGCAAACGGTGGGTTTGACAATGAGATAAACAAGGATAAAGAAAAATAGTGTAAATTTATTGATAATGAATGTTGCGAAGGACTTGCTGATGTGCGGAGGTCGTGTCTCTCACATAATACGTTCACTAGACTTTGCAGCTCAAACTGGACTGTATTATAAATTATTACGGTATAATATATTCCGGGAAGTGGTTCCGCGCCAAGCTCGATTTATGGTGCATTATGGCAGAATATGCATTCGGACGAGAGATGCGTTTGTTATATGCTATGCGCTATAATATATGGGACGCAGAAAGCAACTTTGTTCGGTTAAGCTAAGAAAGCATTTCCTGGAATTATTTTTATCGTGACAAGAACAAAAAATTTTCTTTGTTTTATCTGTCGTTTAACAATTTAAAAGGTTGGTAGACAATAGGAAAAAATATATTAAACTCCCTTTAGATAATCTTCAATAGAAACAAGTCCAATAGCAATAATAATGTAAAGTTCAAAAATGTATACAAATGTTGTGCCAATTTTGTTTGAATTTGACTAAATAAAAATTCATTTCTTTAAATGAAAATCCAGTCGGAGTGACGCGAATTCTTGTATCTCGCTCTCTTTATTTTCTTGCGTTTGTCAGTCTTTCGCAGTACTCTCGTATCAATCGTTTGACATTTAATCGTCATCTTAATTCGGAAAATCTTTAAATGATAAGGAAAATCGTCCGGGAATTTGAAAAATGTGACAAATATATTGTCAACACAATCATACAAAAGTTAACCTTTATTGCCCGTGAAGAATGATCTAATATCTGAAGCAGTGTCAGCATTCAATATTGCATTGCTATACTTTCTCAATTGTTAAAAGAATTCATTTTTATGTTTCTTATTGAATTCATTAATTTTTATGTTTCTTGTTACCAGAAAATATTTGTAAAAAATCTGTAAACGATAGCAAACGATGAACCATTTTACTTGTAATTAAATGTAATATTTAATACCTTTTTTGCACAACTACGTGTAAGGGAAGAATTGGTTTAACTGTAAATCTATGGCAGCAAAAACCAGTTCTTATGTTCAAAGTGACAGATGTCTTCATTCATAATATTACAAACAATTGGATCCCTGTTGAGTTGTAATATTTTGGACATTGCTGTTTGAACTGCAAAGTAAAACTTCGTATGCCATGTAAAAATGTTGAATTTGAGAACGAGAATCAATCTTCATACTCCGTGAAGTGAGTCTTGGTCTCGACTTTTTCTATTGTTGTATCGCTCTCGGTGTCACATCACTATAAATATATAAAAAATAAATAATATTTATCTGTTTGCAATTTCCTTAACATAAAAATCTCTCAACAAGATATACTTTGTTTTGGAAATATTTAGTCACAAACCATGGAAGATTAACTTAACCAACACATTATATTTATTTTAAAAAATCGTTTTACAAATATTTCATCTGAGAAACTTCACTGTGTACTATTTATATATTTTAAATAAATTTTATTTGACTTGAAAAAGATAATTAATTTGAAAACAAAACGAGAATGGAAAGTTTGAATAAATGTAAACGGTGTTAAAAATGCAGAGTGTCAAAAGCGATTCGTGTAGAGCAGTGTTGACCCATTTAGTGTTATTTTAAACAATTTTCACAGTGTTTGATTCACACAAACGATTGCGTTATAATTATTAAGCCTCATCTAAAAATGTACAACATTTTTATGTTTGGAATGGGTAGATGAAAATAAATAAATTGTCAGCATTCAATACAGAATTATTGTACGAATATAATCAAAAAATTTCATTTACCTATTTTCAAGTAAAACCCGTTGAAAGTTTTGAGGTTATAATGCAAATCGACACCAGTTATCGAACACCAACCGTTGACACCAACCAACAGTCGTCAGTGCGGACTCGTATGAACACCGCGCGTTGACTAATTTTAACACCGTGTTATTAATGGTGTATGGACCAGAGAAGTATCGAATGGTACCTATGACGTTATTTATTGAATAATAAAGATTCGATTCTTACTATAATTCGAGAAAAAACGTGTACGATATTTGTCTGATAATTCTTGTGCTGCATTGCACGAATGTCTCTTTGTGAAATGTTCAAAAATAACTCTAGAGCGGATAACTCCGGATAAGCATATCAACGACATTTTGCGCTTTGCACCACCATTTATAATCTGCTCTGTTTGCCGCTGGGCGAACATAGACCGCACACGTAGATGTAGGCCTCTCGCATCTCGAAAAAGGGGAGCAGAAAGCCTGATGTGCGAAGTAAAGAGTCTCTCTCTCTCTCTCTCTCTCTCTCTCTCTCTCTCTCTCTGATGCGGTTAGTCGTGTCGGACTTTGCGCGCGTGGGACGTGTAAAGTATTTCAAATGGATCTTACACGGATTTACGATTTCACACGGGTTAGAAGAGTATATCGGATTAAAGTTGACGCTTATACTTACGCACGTGCTTGACACTTGAATATTTTATGACATTCTATAGTTTCTGCTTCTAATAAATTTCTCATATGTGAAACAAGGTCCCAAAAATTTTCTATCGAATTAAATACGCCTAGTCGAAGCGGAAAAAAAATGAAAATCACGTGAATACAAAATATTCTTTTGCTTGTAAATCATAAACTAGAACCCTGGCTGCTTTTGAAATTATCTAAAAAATTAATATTTGTATTTTAAACAGAGAATTTACATTGTACAGTTGAAAACAATCGAAGAGAAGTAACAGCATGAAAAAATTAGTTTTTGTGTTATGAAGTGTGACTATCGTGAACTAAATTTTTTTATGTCCCATTAATAACAAATTGGACTGAAATATGTCAAAACGGTTCAAAAGGTCACTGCCAGGCCGATTTGCTAATCTAGATACCCAATGTGTGTGTGTGCGTGTTATTTTCTGAAATATTAAAATACAGAACCCTGCGACAACTGTTTGAATGATAATAAATGTATAAACAATTTGTTCAAAATTATTCTAACATTTAAAGTAAATTAGTTAACTCAAAGTGGTTTGAAAAATTCGACGAAATACAAATAAATGTAAACATGGTACAAAAAAACCTTTGAATGTAATAGAAAACAATAAGTTGGAATTGATTATCACGCTTGCTTAATATATCCTCGTCAAAGGTTAATTGATACCATTAACAAACATCTTAATGAATTGAGAATATTGAAAAAGTGATGAGCGGCTAATTTTGTTCTGTGTGTTGATAGCTCATCGGGGTTACCACGGATTAATTCAAATTATAAATAAAGTATGCTGTATACCACACAGTGATAGTCTATTAAGGTATAGTAATTTCGGTTCTCTCTGCTTGGTTCACGTCTATTCCAATTAGCCACCAATCCCTGCAGACGTTCACCCACGTGCTGTAGAATATAAAAAATAAAAAAAAAAGCAAGAGAAATAAAACGGAGAAGTATAGCCGCACCACGAGCAAAGCCGAATAGCCGAAGAATCAAGAGAAGAGAAATATAAAAGAAATAACGAAACAAACTCTGAAGCAGCAATCCTCGAAGATCACCAGCGTTCGCCCTTCCTCGACTCTATCCGCTTTACTAACACCCACGCGCCTTCGCCACAGGATCGTGTCCGCGCGCGCGAGACGACCTTAATGGTCCTCAGCCACACGTCCTGATACAGAAGAGCGTGCGCCTCTTCGGCAACATCCTCAGCTTCCGTAGAATGTCTCGAACCAGACCTAATCAAATGTACTAAACTGAAAAGCTTCTGTAACAAAGAAAATACAAGAAACCGTATTTTCCTCCAGCACAGAAATCGAAACGACGCATGCACTCTGTCTCATTCACGTATAATAAAGGATATATATGTTTGGTTTATGTATCTACAGAATCGTACATAAAGCAGTACACAAGCGGTGCATCAATCAAAATCATTCGCCAATCCAGCTGTTTAAAATTTAAACACACACACGCACACGCATGCATACGCATACACTTTTGACTGAAGAGGCTCGTTTCTTTTTACATTCATACCTGAGTCGAAATTTCTAACCTCCGAATACCTTTTGTGTGCTCCAATTTTGTAAAATATGCCACTTCTGGAGGTTCCTCAGAGATTATGAGACCCTCGTTTCACTCTACAGAGTCTATAGGAAGGTTGCAGCTCTTCGGCTTCACTCTGCTATACCCTCCATTGACTCTATACACTTTTTCAATCTAGGTCAGACTCAAAATCTACAAACACTACATCTTCGTTAACTTTGTTTGGAATTTCACTCTCCGTATATTAAATATAATGAGAAAAAATTATTTTATAAGCAAAAACACCCGGTTTATTTAAATCAAAATCGAGATATCAAAACAAAAGATAAAAGCAGAATCAACGGAGCGTCTGTAAAGTATGCTATTATATCCTTCGATGCACCTAATTTGAGTCCGAATAGGTCGAATCTGCTAGTGTATGAAGTTATTAAAGGAGGTTTTAATTCTGACTTATCAGGTGAGTTTACGGAGAGTACACGGAGGGTATCGAGGATACAAAGAGAGTCAAGAGAGGGACTGTGAGGTTCTCGGTTCCCCTACATTTTGATTTAAATTGGTAAAATTTGTCAGTGTGGAGAGTTAAAGGAAGGTCCGAATTACATTGTCAACGAAAATTCAATATCGAATTGGAGTTTCGATATTAAAATTTGACAATCTTTGAGTAACGAGTACAAACTTTCTTTGCTATTTTGACCCTCTCATGATTGAAACGCACGATAACGTATCGATGCGAAAATAATAGGTGACGTGAGTATCGTAGTACATGAGACGTAGGTGAAAGGCGTGATTCGCTAAAATTATGAGAGAGCTAAAAAACCGGTATTTCTTACTTTAACGTCAGAAAAAAAAAGTAATAGCAATCGTTTATCAATTCCATCAATATTTATTTCATACCCAATCCATTTTAAACGACAAAAACTGATAAATTTGTAATTGATTTACGTACACTATTTTACAAGGTAAAGAATCATTCAATTTTGAAAATAAAATTAATTGATTTGTCGTACTCCAACATAAAGTATGTCGATAGACGAAAATTAAATTTGAACGAAATTGTTCAAACCATCACTTTCAAAGACAATGAAATCATTTGGTTTGTTTTTTCACAATGATTTTCTAGTTTGCTTCCATCGGATTATGAGAAATGAAAAAAGTGTGGTTAGGAAAACGATGGTATCTCGTCTCGAGAAACGAGAACGGAAAATCGGATAGCGATTTTAATAAATTTCGAATGTCCGTTTGGTATCGAGGGTGCATTGTCAGTGTCCCTGGTGTATATTTCTTCGCCCTCGTCCAACTTGCTTTTTACTCTATGTCGTTTGTCTCGAGGCTAGTTTCAGATTTGAAAAATGCTAGGCGCATAGTATTTTCTACGAAGTCGTGAAAAAAAGGTAGCTCGTGCCCTTCGTCTTTGATGTAAAAGGTGAAGGCCCACTCGAGGGAAATGCCTCTGGATTTCGTTGGCGAAAAGTCTAGTATACGAGTATTAAAGTATAGTGCGATAGAAGAAGCATAGTCAGCATGGAGGAATACACCGCTTGCATTATTTTCTCGTCGGTTCGCCTCTCAGTCTTCTCTCTTTCGTCTCTTTCGCATCTTTCATTCTCAGCTTCCTAGGGTTATTCTTCGAGGGAAGAATATCCTTCGAGGGAAGATGGGAGCTGGTCCTTTTGCCTCTCGCCTCTTGACTCGCTTACTCTCTCTCTCTCTGTCTCTTTTTCTGACACGGACGTGCTGTGTGAAACGTAGTGGACCACTTTGTCAAGTTGTCACCTGGGTGTGCGACCCGCTAGCTGCGCATCTTCGCCACCCTACCGGGATCGGGAAGAGAGAAAAAGAAACGAGCAAAAGGTAATCGGCATCGCACGCCCACGCTGTAGGGGTGTATCTTACCCTTCGTCACTATTTTTCGCAACATATCTGACTGAGATTCCGAGATTATTGTAACGTCAGTTATTCAATTTTCAAATCTTATCGATTATTTTATAAAAAAAACTGTATCGTTAACATCATTAACAAATTTAGAATATCGCGCTATAAAGAAAAACTGTTCAGCTTCTAAATTGTTTAATCAAAGATCATTTTATTCTCAATTGAAAAGAAATATTTAAGTATTGGAATCATAAATCAACAATTTCACCGTGTGTATTTGAGTTTTCTCGATAAAACATAGCTAAAGTAAACGATCGCATTAGTGACCTGATAAGAAAAACTTTTCACTTCATTCGTGTAAATTATTAAGGATGAACAAGGATGAAAAAGTACATCAATGACTGACAAGGCCACCCATTGGGTGCTCGACGAATGTTGAGAGAAGCTTACTATGTTAAAGTAGTAAAAACCATACTTCTCTAAAGCTAAAAGCTTAAAAATAATTAATGTAATAATTATTTTTTAAATGATTTGTTTTTATTCATATTTATAACAATTTTTTTATGACAAATCTTGATTACTTTTTGCTATTAGTTATCTCTCATGGGAAGTAATATACGATGTTCATTTCTTTTGCCAATATTTCTACTGGCCACCACAGAAGAGAATCCGACATGATTGATCCTCGGTGCTATGGTTGCATAAAAATATTAACATAATCGTAAAAACATTGGAGAAATCCCATATTAGTAAAAAGAACTTATTGACAACACTTGTCACAATAACTCAATTTTCTCAGTATTGAAGTTGTCAACAATATTAATTTACACATGCATCTGAAGTAAAATTATTATTCTTTAGGCAATTTCTATTTAGATTGATAATTGAGTCAACGTATTTAATCCATCGTTTAAAGTTGACTTTAGTATCCGATTATTTGTGACGTTTTAGAATGGATATAGTTCAATCTCTATACCCCACTTTACTTTTTGGTGTCCTAAGCTTCTCGAGTAGTAGCTATGCATTATGGTTATTATTGCGGAAAGTTATACCTGAGGCAGTGACACCGTCGTAGCACACTAATACCTGCGAAGCCTAAATTTCCAAAAGCCCTGGAAGTGAAAAACAGCAAAAACTTTTCGTCTCCGTGAGTATAATGTGCGTTAAGAAGAATGAACAACGGGTGTGAGATGGGGAAGAAATAGGAAAGGAAGAAGTATCGGTTTCAATGGAGGGCACGGTTGTGGCGTTGACCGAGAGTGACACTGGCTGGGACTCGAGTGGATCTGTAAGGCCCCGCGGGACTCAGGAGGTATGCGCGCGCGCACGCCCGAAGGACAGAACAGAGAAAGGAGCGAGAAGTGGGAAGAAGACTATGCTTCACGGGAACCCTGCAGGACCCCGTGGGCCACCGTAGGACCCCCCATCGGCTTAGCTCGTCGGCTTTGAAAGTCATACCTCGAACCGCTTTTCGACAGCGAATATAAGTGAGAAAGAGACAGATAAAGGAGACCCTCGAGGACACGAAAAACCGAAACCGAAACCACTCGTGAACCCCTCAGAATTTTAGACCGAACACGGTATTCTGTATCTCTTGCGTGAAATATCGTGTATAGTGTGTGTACTGGATAGCCACAGAGGACTCTGACTCTGTGGAAAGTCGAAACGTCAGGGATATCCACTTTTGTAGTATTAGGAGTAGGCGAAACTCTACTGTATACGACTTCGTTTCTGGTATGGAAGTATCGGATACTGGAATGTGCAGACTTAGAGTACATTGAGAGACCTCGTCGCATTGTGAACGAGAATAGTATCCACGTGGTAAATAAGCTAATAATGGAGAGAGAGAGAGAGAGAGAGAGTGCTCGAGAATACGACACGAGAGATGTATGTCCCACTAAGATCGGATTTACTCTAAAATCTGTTTCTTATATTGTAGTATTGAGATTGAAACTCTTTCCTCTTCAAGAAATCCTGGCGGGGTACTTTTGAAAAAGGATTAAAGGACGTTGGATCAATGATTACTAGTGAGCAGATACTTTGTCTTTTTACGATTGTGGATAACGATTCCCTAAATATTAAAATATAGCACAATTTTAATTATGAAATGGAAAGATAATTACTATTCGTAGATACCGCGCTTAGTTTTCGTTCGATCTTTTTATATTGGAGGCTTTTTTTCTTACAAAATCTATCTAAAATTTGTACATGAATTCTTTGATTAACGCGATGAAACACAATCTTTCTAATAAAACGCGGATAAAATTACGCACACCAAGAACTTTATATACTTGAGATAAGTACAATGTACTAGATGTAACCGAAATAGTACTTGATCCATATTCTGTTAATTTCATGTATTCATTTCTTACTAGCATGTCTTAACTTTTCTATAATGACCGGTAAAGTCTCTCGAAAGTTTGTAATTATAAAGAATAGAATTGAAACAGAAATATATTTTTATATTTCTATCTGATATATTAAGTATATCAAACAATAACAAGTACCGTGAACCGTCCTTAAAGAAATCCTTACCAAAACTAGTTTTTGTTTGATTGTGTTGGATCTCTGCTAGTTTGTAGAAAAGAGTATCGTTGAGTTTTTTTACAACTAGTAACGGAAATCGATCGACAACAATAAAATATAACAATTACCGCCACCAATTATCTTGGTCGGTTCTGTTATAATCGAATTAAACATTTGGTGGTGATTAATGGTCTAGTTCTTGAGATTTGTGGAATGAAAGAGACATTTCCGGTTTCTATCTCATTCCAGTTTACTCGCCCGATGCTAGTTTCTCTCTCTCTCTCTCTCTCTCTCTCTAGCTAACGCATTCGGTTGACGCCCTCTCCTGTTCCTTCCGTGCGATTTACGTAAGGATATCCTTAAAGTAATATTTAACATTGAGCAATCGTCAAAAATATTGAAACAACTGCTTCTGACTTTCGGATGTTTATATCCTTCGTTTCTTCGTATTAGCATCTGAATTTTTAATTTTTTCTTTACGAGCTCGAATTCTTGAAAGGAGTTGATACGTTTTTCATAAAAGAATTGATATAAAACGCCGCATCGATTGGTCTCGCCCTCTCGCTTAAGCAGGACAGCTCCAAAATACGAGGGGTTCTCACTTAGATAGGATCAGGTAACCTGTTATGAGATACCAGCAGCACCCGAGAGAGATTCAAGCTTGCGTGCTGTGGTTTTCATATCGAAACGCATATTTTATACTAATAGCCGAAACGGGCTTAATCCGGCGTTTTACGACGCACTGGACTCTACACGCAGAGCCAGGTAGTTATTATTGTCACCTATAACTCTTTTTCTGAGTTCCTCCGACTCTCTTTACCTTTCTTTCTGTTGTCTGGACAATCGTGGGTGGACGCACTGCTCAACGTCCTCGATAAACTTTCTATCGATTCTTATTACTTTTCATTTGCCGTACGCGCAAGAAAAATTTCCTGCGATATATGATTTTTAATCAGGATACTCCATTACATTAAGGAGGACAAAGACATATATTGCGAAGTGTATTTACGATAATCATTGTAATTGCGAAAATAAACAATTTCATCCGAAAAAACCTAAATAACCTAAAGAACCCAAAAGCATACGGAGAAAAATCACAATGACCGAATCCCGGTCGATGAAGCGATTAACATGGACATAAAAAATTTCCAAAGCTCCAATTCGCACTTCTGTGCGTATTTCCTGCTTCTCCACGAGACAACTGATATCATGCCCATAATAAACAGATTGAAATTTTCTCTTCAGCCATTTTGTCATGAACCAAATAGATAAAAAAAAAAATCCTTTTGCATCCCTTAACCTATATGGCATACATCACGCTAATCACAAATTCCCCTTTCAAACAAAATGCCAAACAATAGAAGGGATGTCCAACGTCAGTTAAAATGATAACATTGTAATACGCAATGTTCGATGAAGTAAAATATAGGCAGCCCATCAAAGTACAAAGAGGCGCCAGGGTTAAACGACCTTGATACTTTTAGCCCATTGACACTATCTCTCCATAAAACTAATAAAAAAATGTTGATATCATCGCTTTTACCCATTTGTTACAGCCACTGAAGGATATTCGTAGAATCATAATTTCGACTCAGGAAGTGCGCTATCTAACCCCGATTTCCCCTCCTATTTGTAAGCATGTAAGTACAACGATACCACAGGACAGAATGACGGGTGACACTTAAAGCATAAAGTCTGCGCCCCATTGCTAGATCCTGATATCGTATACGAGGTGTTACCATGTGCGAACATTTTGCTACTGGGTATGGTCGATGGTTAACCATACGTCACCTCCGCATAGCTTGCACAATGGCGGTAGGCAAGGGCGTTGCATAATGTAGCATTGTAACCTAATATCGGGGTACGAGAGGCACAGACATTTATATATCTCAGCTATATACAGGGAGATTTTCACCCTACCTTCGATGTATAGCTTCTATCGGAGTTCATATAGCTGCATCAACGCTGTAGTTTTATAGAAGCTCTTCGAGTTTTAACTATATACTCGTCCATCTCTAGTAAACGTTAAATTCAATTTTGCCAGGACTACACGAGCGTTAAATCATATTTCACAAGACATTCGCAATATGTCATAGAAATAATTAACGTTTGGTAAATAAATGTGTACTGTGGAAAGGTTCTTATTGCTCAGTGAATATCATTGATAATCTTTTAATTTAATTGAATTATTAATTTATATTCAATAATAATAAATCATTATTAAATAAATGAAGCTGGTACGGTTAATATGAAATTACTACGCTGTTCCGTAAATCAAGATTCGAATTTACAAATAAATGTGCTTGTCATCGCAAAAAAAGTAATGATAATAATCAGACATTTCGAAGATCACCACATTGTTCAAGATTTTTAAATATAATCATCAAACTTGTGTTTGAAGACATTTTTATTTAATTAACCAAATGTCTAATGGCGACTCCATCGAATGGAATAAATATGATGCTAGAACAATGTAAAACTATACAATTAAAAAATATTTTTTAACAATTTTTAAGACGGAGATAATATAGACGGAATACCAATGGTGTTCTACGGGATAATGAACGGGATAATAAACGAGATAATGGAATAATAGACGCCCCACGTTCATTAACCAATGATCTTCGATAATTCATCTAAACAATTTTAATAAATTTTTTTAAAAAATTATTTGAGTAGAATGATTAAAGCTTTTTAAGTGCAACCTTCTTGAAGCTAATGTTTAGTATATTTTTCACAATATCCTCAGTTTATTACACCGTTAATATCAGACTTGTATCTTTAAAGATATAGTTTTTCTGCTGGGTACCCTTAAATTACACTGTTAAAAATACGATTTTTAAATTAACCCTCGCGCGATGTTCATACGAGTCTACGCTGAAGACTGGTGTCAACGGCCGGTGTTTTATACCTGGTGTCGTTTGCATTACAACCTGAAAACTTTCAACGCGTTTTACTTCAAAATAAGTGAATAGAATTCAATTACATTTTTGGATTATATTCGTGGCATAATTCGCTATCAATTGTTGACAATTTATTAATTTTCATCTATTCATTCCAAACATAAATGTGTTGTAAATTTCAAAGTTGAGTCTATTGTTTATAATACGATCGGTTGTGTCAATTTAACACTGTGAAAATTGTTTAAATTAATACCAAATGGATCAACACTGATCAAGGGTCCACACCAATCGCCTTTAATGCCCTAAATTTTTAACAGTGTATACGTAATTCTGAACAAAGATGGAGAAAAATGGGGTTTGCCAACCCCAGCCATTTGTAATTTGCTCCCCAGGACTTGAGAGAGAACCCGAGTTCATATATATATGTGGGTCGAAAGAGTGTCGTAGAGCTTTGAAATTGTATGTGCATGTAGGTAATCATAAAATCACACGGGATGTCATGGGCGTGATGTTTTCAGGGACTTCTTGTATTGCCTTCTCTGTCTCTCTGAATCCTTGCAGCCCCCCCCCCCTTAACGTAATGTACTATACAGTACCCGATTATAATACACGTGCATGCACCAACACATAAAGAGCATCGTGTCACGCACCACAGGTTTATTATAACTTTTGACAACGTGAGCGACGTCGTCGTGTTCGATACCGGTCTTCGAATAGCTAAGAACCTACATGCAGAGAACTGCAGATATTATGCGTTGAGGTTGCATCAAGAGTGGAAGGAGAACAAGCAAGGACATCGACTAACAAAAGTTTGTTTCTGCCTCGCGAAGAGGAAGTTTGCACGTCGATCATTTTTCATTTTTTATATTGGTTGCATGCTCACCAGCTATTTCAATTGCCACGTCATTGCGATAGATTTTTTTTTCAATAGTGATATTATCCCTTTACTATTGTTAATCGTAACTCATGAAGAACTTTGCAATTGAGCCTATTCTGGGTAAGTACTGACATCCGATACTAAAGCACTGAACCCGCAATGTTCATAATGTGCCAATTATTAAGATAATCGTTATTTATAATAAAAATCACATAATCTAACTGTTACCGGTTAGTCGAAATGCTTGCAACGAAATGATACGTTGGGTTGCAACGATTGATATTGAATCTATTGGGACTATTGAATGAAGTTGAGATGGTGTTAATGTTAACACTGCATTTATTACACTGTATAGTTTGATTCACTTTGCAATTCTCTGCTATATTGGTCTTCATTCGCAAAACATGTATTCAATTTTATAAAAAAATTTCGCAATTATTACGATGAAGCATTAATAAAAAATCGCATTGGCGAGCAACTTAATTTGTTCACTTATCTTTTCAGTCAATACCATCACCCGGAAAATCAGTGTCAATATCCTTCTTTCCGTCCTTTCAATCTCATCGGACCTCATCATTCTCCCTGGAAAATCCTCCCTGGAGGTTGTCACCCTTGATATTCATTTACCGAACACGCCCATTCGATCGACGTCTGCGCGCGCCATTTGGATAGCTGCTGGTCCGGGGGTTGTAGTACATAAGGACGTATATATGTATACTAAACGAGAGAAAGAGAGATTGAAAGAAACGTACAGGATTGGCGAGGAGTTACTGCGACAATTTCATGTAACAAAACCGCTAGTACAGTGAAAGGGGGAATAGGATATAGGACACATTTAGAATGAAAGAAAACTTTTACAAAAGCTGTCCAAAGCGGAACATGTATAAATCGATGTCACGATTGATGTGTCAACCAGAGTGTTTTCGTATCAAATATTAATAAAACAAAGCGCAAAATCTGCGGTATACATTAAGCCAACATTACACTGTGTTACCGCATAATATATCCAATTGTTAAATTGTATAATTCCTATGATTAATATACTGCGTCAGTCGAAAATTGTTCAAGTCCATACAGATTATCACAACATATTCTATCTGTGTTTTATTCGAATATTTCAATATCAAATGATGAAGACAACGTGTAATGATAGTTCCTTGCGGGTTAACTAAATATTGTTTGTCAAGAAATTTTTATCAGGATGATTGAAAATTTATAAAATCAATTATATGGTTGCTATAAATATTCGAAATTTCGGCCATGTCTCGGGAATGATATCTACAACTTTTTAAGCTTTGAAATCAGCGACGTCTTGTGATCTACAAGAAAGATTTCAGTTATTCAACGATTTTTTACAAATGAATTGATAAAGTTGTCATTTATTTAAGAATAGTAGTATATTACTGTGATTTTCTAACGACTGAGCTTACATATTATTGATATTCACAAAATGATTTTTGTAGAATATGAGATGAAAGCACTGTTAAAAATTTAAGGTGATTGGTGTGGACTTTTAACCAGTGTTGATCCGTTTGATATTAATTTTAAAAAATTTCACAGTGTTTAGTTGACACAAGCGATTGTGTTATAATCATTAGGCCCCAATTAAAAAATTTGGAACATATTTATGTACCGAATGAGTAGATGAAAATCAATAAAATATCAGCAATCAATACAGAATTATATAATGCAAATCGACACTAGCAATTGAACACTGGCTGTTGACATCAGTCGTCATTTTTTAACGCCATATTTTTAACAGCGTATCGGTAATAGCGAATCTCTATATAAAAACAAAAAAATGTTATATATTTGTTTGTTAAATATGAGAACTCTTAATAATTAATATTGAATTACATTTCTGGCATACAAGCTCTTGATATGATTCTATAGTCCTTCTCGTGAACTTTTCACTCACTAAACCTATTTATTTTGCACGAAGCGAAAAGATTAGTTGCGATTATAAATTTATCAGCTGTACCAACCAATAAATTGATCTAATTTATCAACATTTTGGTATCTCTGACCGGGATATCAAATATTATTCTAATTCGATGACCGTTTTATGTTGTATTCCCGAATTCAGCGCAGCTGAAAATTAACGATTACTCGTTTTTCTTTTAGATAAAACGAATTACAGAATGTAAAAATTTGTATAAAGGTAATATATTTTCACTTTCGTAGTTTCTTCTTTTTCATGAAAAAAAGAGAGAAAGCGAGGGCGCTATGCAAGCTGAGGTATGGTTGCATTCTATTTTATGGTTCGGACGTAGAGATATTATAATATATCTGTGGACGCAACACAGAAATAAGCAAAAAGGGGCTCGCGCGACGTTCAAGGGGTGCGAGCCGGGGGTGCTCGAAAGTCGATGTTACTTCTGTAGCTCTTCCGTTACCCCGACAATGGTGCGGTCGTGTCGGCAGCCGCGTATCTCACAGCGTGATACCCATTCGCTCTCTCGCCTATTCGCTTGACCAGCTGCTTACCGAGCGAAGTGAACAAGTTCGGGTACCCATACGATTAGACACAGAAAAGGTGTAAACTGGAAAGTCCTTCACTACTACAACTACCGGAACCACCGAAACCGCACTCAAGTCATCTTTTCCACCATTACCGTCGATGCTTAGACACATATCCATAGCCCCTGCTGGCTGCATTAAATTCCAATACCTATATACTGTACTGCCGAGTTTTTCATTGTCCACACTAGATGATGCATGTTGTACGCATACTGTATATCAGACACGGATGGCTCATTCGATTTATGGCCTAGCCCTTGAACTCTCTCACATTTTCTGGGGTTTTGTCACACTCGACTCTTGTATCGATACGCTCTATTATGGTTGTATACGTTTCGTATTTATGAACCTTTGGCCAATCGTGGTGACAGTACTCGAAAGCGACAGGACGATGATATCACAAGGATCTGATTCTACCGAAAGAGAAAAGTACACTAAAAAAAATAAATAAAATCAAATATTCGTAATAATCTATATTGTTTTAATAAAATTCAATAAAAATTGTACTTTATGATAAATTACGGAACTAATCGTTATATCAATGAATTGCTTATTGCAATTATTTTTAATTAGTATTTTACAGCGTTTGGGTCAGTGTTACGTCTCAAAGTAGAATATTCTTGTGCATAAAATAATGTTTTACGTGTTAAAAAAATGAGCTTGCATGATAATTACTGAGTTATTATATAATTATGTTATGCGATTACGTCGTCGTTATGTAAAGAATAGCTGACAGCGTAACTTAAACATTCACTGTTTTAGATTTCAATTAAATCCAAGAATTAATATTAATTACAAGAAATTTTTCAAGTTTGTAACACGCAGGTGGATCCTAGTTTTGTATTTACGAGCATGAAATTTCAACAACGAATAACACGTTCGAATTTCGAAAAACTGTAGAATAATAAGAAAATAAGAAGTATTTTCTATTAAGAAAATAATAAATAAAATATGAAAATAAGAAGTATTTTCTGTGCTACAACGAATACGAAAAAAAAGTAGAAACATTGATTAATATTTTCTATTGACATCGAATTTTATCAGGGGTACAAATTGAAAATGCGGGTTTGATAACAGATGGCGTTACTAACGCTATACGCATCAGGCAGTACTGTGACTATGTTCATGTCAAAGCTACGTCTTATAGCTTTAATTTTCAGTATGTGTCAATTTGTCGCAGTGTCAAATTCATAGTTTTTTTGAGCTCTCAATATGTCGAGTTTCGTGCCAACAAAACAGCATTTGCGGGAAGTTTTAATTTACTTCTTTAATTTGAAGAAAAGTGCTGCTGAAGCACATCGATTGGTCTCCGAGGCTTATCCGAGTCATGTTCCATCGGTTTCAACGTGCGAGAGATGGTTTGTGCGGTTTAGAAGTGGTGATTTTGACGTTGAGGACAAAGAGCGGCCGGGCCAAGTGAAAAAGTTTGAGAATGCTGAATTGGAGGCAATACTCAATGAAGACTCGTGTCAAACTCAACAAGAGCTCGCAGATTCATTGGGAGTGACACAACAAGCCATTTCCCATCGTATAAAAGCCCTCGGAATGATCCAAAAGCAAGGACATTGGGTGCCGTATGAGCTGAAGCCGAGAGACGTCGAGCGCCGTTTTTTTGCATGCGAACTGCTGCTCGAACGGCAAAAACGGAAGGGTTTTTTGCATCGCATTGTCACTGGTGATGAAAAGTGGATCCATTACGATAACCCGAAGCGCAAAAAATCATATGGTTACCCCGGCCATGCATCATCATCGACGGCCAAACCAAATATTCACGGCGCCAAGCTCATGCTCTGTATTTGGTGGGACCAGCTGGGTGTGGTGTATTATGAGCTATTGAAATCGAACGAAACCATCACAGGAGCACTATACCGAACTCAATTGATGCGTTTGAGCCGCGCACTCAAAGAAAAACGGCCACAATACGAGCAAAGACACGACAAAGTAATTTTGCAACATGACAACGCTCGGCCACATGTTGCAGCGCCGGTCAAAACATACCTACAAACGCTGAAATGGGAAGTCTTACCCCACCCGCCGTATAGCCCAGATATTGCTCCTTCCGATTACCACCTTTTCCGATCGATGACACATGGCCTAGCTGACCAGCGCTTCCATTCTTACGAAGAAGCCCAAAAATGGGTCGATGACTGGATAGCAGCCAAGCCGGCCGAATTTTTTCGCGACGGTATCCGTAAATTGCCAGAAAGATGGGAAAAAGTTGTGGCTAGCGATGGACAATACTTTGAATAATTCATTTGTTACCATTTTTTCAGAATAAACGTTCAAAAATAGAAAAAAATCCCGCATTTTCAATTTGTACTCCTGATATGTAAACGAAGAATAAGAATAATAAATTTTAAATTTTCACATCGTTTCCTGGTGATTCTCGCCAAGCTGTAAATTTTCCTATACGGGGAATGGTTATTTCAATTCCGACTTCCTCGTAGAGGAAGTAGTGCTAAAATTTTCAATAAAGCTGAAAATTTGGTAAAATTGCAAATTTCATATAGTTTAAACCCCTTAATCGATTCTCCCCAAATTTAAGACCAAGTATCCTTGCACCCTAGCCAATTAGTATGCCAAGTTGCAGTTTGATAGATGAACATTTACGAAAGCTAGAGAGTGGACCTCCTTTTTTCGAAAAATTCAAACAACCCTAAAATGAGACACTCGATAGCGATTTGACTGAAAATTACAGCAAACTGACGGGTGTTACGACGCGTAATCTTTTCAAGATATATCCATTGCAATTTTGCAAGCTCATCACATACACACACACACACACACACACACACACACGGAAGCGCGCGCGCGCACTTCACACAGTTTCCTCTATGAGTAAAAAATATAAAAAATTTTATTAAAAATACAAATATGTATGTATATTAACTCCGGAAATAACATATTATACATACCTAACATTATAACGTGTAAAGAAACTTGGAACGTTCTTAAAGTGGATACTGACACACAACAGTTGCGGTTTGTAACGAATTTAGAATTTGTATAGCTGACGACTATCAAAGGGGATTTCGTCTACGTATAACGGATGGACCAAAGGCTGAGAACACATGTACGCATCGATCAAATCCACTCACGTTGGTGTTCTACACGCGTAGTTACTCAGAAGGGTTGCAGAACACTTCTCACTCCATTTCTATCTCACTCCCTTTCGCACAATGGGCGCTGGTATGACGATTTCCGTGTCCCGGGGGTGTTGGGAAACCGCATCACCCCCTAGAGGGTTGATAATACTTTGGGGGGTGCGGGTTACGTTCCGCGTCATTACAGACGTTGCACAGTTAACGACAATGGGGGTTGTACAGTTCACGACTAAAATCCTATTGAAAACTGTCGCCTGAAATTCTTTCAATTGCCAAATGAATCCTGAGACTTTTTTCTAAAAGTTCATGAAACTTGGTCTAGGTGTCGAGAAACGAATAACTGTTATTACGAAATTATTTAGTTATCTATTCTTGAAAATGCCGTGTTTTCTCCATTTATTTTCAATAACGCAGATATACCATAATAAAAAGAAAATGTTGTCTACCGACTTGTTATCGTTAATTATCACGGTTCTGGCAAATCGTTTTTAACACATTCAACCATTTCATTTGTCTCTCAAGGGATTTATTTCGTCGATTTGATAGAACATTTCGCGATGAGAGTAATCCGTCTCACAGTTTCAAATATTGGTGTTTATATTGAATTCTAAATGACTTGTATATGTTTATTTACTTTATTGCTTATACGAGAGTCAATCTATGTTTTTCTGTTTACATTTATATTTTCTGTATCAAATTGTTCATTGTAATCTTCTATATCTTTTGTGAATTTTGTTGTAAGCTGGTACCTATGTGCAATACCATGTACAACGGTTTATCCCATCAATTTATTAAATAGTTAATTAATATTAATATTGATTAAAGCACCTGCCATAACGATAAATTTACCGAGTCTATAATACATTTCACTCAAATAACTCGTTTCACGGAAATCTTTGCCAAAATGTGTAACGGGTGTGTAGGAAATTTCATAAAGAACTCTTTGGCATAGTATCGACGCTGTAAACACGTACATTCCCCCTTATACGTATGTGGCTAAATATCGTTCTGCTCGTAAATCTGAATAGAAAATAGTTCAGTATCGATAATGAAATCGTATATTTGCGCAGGTACGCTTGAATTACCGGGAATAATCAGATAATACCGGAAATCGTTTACGATACCCATCTAATAGATATGAATATAAAATAATCATTACTTGAAATGTTGACTCTAAAATTTACTCCAAGTACCTGTTTCACGTCAAATCAATCTCATATATTACAAAACTATCAATATTTCTTTCGATTTCCAAACATAAGAAGGAATAAATGAATAATTAATGAGAATGACCATCTTCGGTAATATAATGATAAGTATCGACATTCCTAAAGCATGTTATCACGTGATGGAACAGCAAGAGGCGGGTGAGAGAGAGAGAGAGAGAGAGAGAGAGAGAGAGAGAGAGAGAGAGAGAGAACACTAGTTGGTTAAAATAAAAACACAATCATTATTTTTTCTCAATGAGAATATTAGATACACTGTTTCTCGAGTCGTAACGATTCAATTATCGATCTGATGCGGTCGGGTACCAGACCTAGCGTGGATCATGACAAGAGGCGAACATTATATATAGATATATATCAACGATGTTTATAGGAGGGTGGTTAAAATTAACGGGAGCTGTCTCTAATTGAGACGATGGCAAGATTAAAATTATATTAATAGACTGTCTTAACAAAATGAAGAGAAGCCTTAACAGCTCCTTCCTAATGTGAATGTCACGGTCTCTATTCAGGGTTCATTATCTTTACATGAGATGATGTTGTTAGAGTATAACGCAGCCACCGTCGATGTTATTTGATAAACTGTTTTGAATGATCTGGAAGCAAAGTCGGGGCTATATGATGATGTAAAAAGGTAACAAATGTTTAGGAGTTTGAATGATGGATACTGGTTTCTAATAAAAAGTGAAAGGGTTTTAGGTGATTCCCCACATTTTCTTGACAGCAATTTTTCGAGTAAGAAATAGACCAGATTCCTAACTGGGAAGCTACTAAACTGGGTTCTCGTGTAACGAGTTCTCTTGACCAAACGCGGACCGCAAAGAGTGTTTCGAGTGATCGACCCAACGTCGTACCGGCTTGGCCAACCAGCGACGAGTGCGAGATTTGAACTTTCAGATCATTTTGACGTACCTCTTGGGCATGAAAGTATGACTGCTTCCTAACTAGATACATAAGTATTATACAAGATAAATATAAATTTATTAATATAATGGAGGAGTATTATATTTATATCGATAGTCTGAGAGTAGTTCACGGCGAGAAAAATGGTAAGCGGGCGGTATAAATGACATTCAAACGCGTAATAAGCCACTTTTCAATATTATGAGCCCAATAAATAAATAATTGACGTATAATAATAATAATAATAATAACAATAGATTAATAAGGTTTATGTCTTCTTTTGCATGAAGACGGAAGTGGAGGATATGGCGCCGGAAGGAGTGTGCGAAGGGAGTGTCCAGACAACCCCAGCTACTGGTACTACAACTGGAATCGTTCCGGACGTGTCGACAGGACTCATGGAATGCGGGGGTTGCGGCGAACGAGTTCGTGAACGCACGGTTCTCTGCGTCGGTGGACGAAGTTGGCACTCAAGGTGCCTAAGATGCTGTGCTTGCGCGAGACCTCTTCACGACCAACATTCGTGTTTCCTCAGAGGCATGCGACTGTATTGCCGGCACGATTATGCTCTGTAAGTTCACGTTCTTTTTTTTTTTCGAACTCCGTTGTTGCTTATGCAATATGCCGCGAGAGACTGGTTTTTAGCACAATGATCAATTAATTTATTTAAGCTAAAAAATATTTTACGTGCCCGGGGGACTAAATTTGGCTGAGCCCTTTTGTCTATGTATGCCTCAAATGGTTTGAAAACGTAATCTGATTGTTTCTTTGTGGAATATTAATTCGTTATCGAGAATGTAGGTGTTCTCCGCTCATCGAATGTCAATGAGAGGCAGGCTCACCAGGGATATAACGTAGTAACGTAATATTTTGATGGGTTTAAATAACTGTGTGTCATCTAAGAAGAATGTGTAATGTTTTAATGTACTTTTATTATATTTAAGTCCAAATGCAGTCGGACCTACAACACTAGGCTGCGCAAAAATGAGAGATGCGCGATACAAACACGTTTGACGGCTTCACGTTTCAGTCGCATAACTTCTTCGAGCTTACGCAGTTACAGGGTTTAGCCTTTTGCGTCAAGTTAAAAGTATATGGCACGAGTCATAATTCAAGTTTCAACACATTTTGCTCCCTCGTTAAGCTTTATTCTCATGGAAACATTTTTGAAAAAATATTTAATGTTAGGATACAGAAAATAGTCCAAAACGTCAAGTTTTAGAAAAAAAATGTCCGGATGTCTCAAGAATTACTCGATCGATCGAACTGAAATTCGTCAAAGCAGAAACATCTCTTTCTTCGATATAATTTTCATATAAAAATTGTTGCATCGATTCGAATTTTATGACGTTATGAATTTAGTGAAAAATGCCTGTGAATGGTCTTAGCTACGAGCTCGTATACCGTAAATCTTGGACTAACATGCTAAATATCTATTTATAAGTAAATTAATGTTGAAGTAATTTATAATTAATTTTTTAAGTTATAACCCCTTCTAATATTCAGACATTTGACGATACAAGCTAAAACTTTGGGCACGTACGTGACAAGATTCAAGGATATTTGGGATTAAATTTGTTGACAATCCATAAAAGCCTTCGAATTTAATTGAACATTCCATTTTTATAATCACGTTTATCGAGGTTTGCAAAAATAAAATGCCTGCAGCTTATAAATGACTTGAGTAATTCATAAAAAATTTGTATCATCGATTACGCAGTAAAATTCTCGACTACAATTTTCATTCAAATCTATTATGGCAGTGAGATATTAGAATGTTTTGAATTTCTTAATTTCTAGATCACTCAAGTAACGTTGTTTCAGTTTCTTCAATTTTTCTTGAAAACAAGAATACAAAGTAGAACCTTGCACATTGCTTCCGTATTACCATTTTTCACACAGATTCCTCGATGAGAAAGCTAAAATTGATCAACACACTTCCACAAAGTGATGCCTTTGTAAAATATAAAAAATTGTGAGGAAACAATGTACAAGGTTCTATACTTTGTATCTATTTTTGCATTGTCCCATTTCTGCTTGATAGTACAACAATAAGTTGCTCCTGAGTACAAAATGAAGGTAATATCATGCTTTTTGAACGCTTTATGGTCCGTCTAATAGAATACAAACCTGACAAAGTGCTACAGTCGATTAAGAAGAAGTATTTTGGGCTTATCTTATCTTAAGGGGAGGCGAAACCTACTCAGTGGATAACAAAAACTGTAAACAATAGCTTTTTCACTCTGCCGGTGTGGGAGAGAGACAGCTATATGAATTATTACCAGCGCCTCTCGCGGAATAACAGATGAGACAAAACTATACTAATTCTATCGCTTTCGCACTCATGGATATTTCGCCTCCTCTTCATACAGCTGAGCTATCGGTCGTGTCGCGCGGATTTATTTTTCCATATTATTAACAATAGTTCCCGTGCACAGTTTAGGTACATTATCGTTTCTAAATCGCAATCCGAATCTATGTACCGTGTGTGTTTTAGCGCTGATTTTCGGGTGGCAAACATCGGTTTTTCATTTTGTGCCCTAAATAATTTTGAAAAGTGATTTTACCATTACAAGTAACTGGGGATAATTAATCTGTAATTTTTCTTTTCAATTTTAACAATTCTACGTTTGTAACCCGGAAAATTCACGTTCTTACAGTCTACTGATCGAATTTCATTCTAATCTGTTCAGTGTAGAACGAGAAAGTGTGTTGCGAATATTAAATGCGGCAGAGTGAGTGTTTAGCCACCCCTTAAAAAGCTTCCACTATGAAGCAGTTATTTCAAAGGCTTCCACGAAAGAACAGAAGAGAACAGAAAATCTAGTTAATACTACTATTATTACCATTATCATCGTTGTTATTGCAGTATCCGTCCAATGATCGATAGAAATATTAATGATAGGAACAATGAAGCCCTTGTTCAATGTAATAGACATTCAATAACACGCGCTAATAGAGTGTCAGGTAGAACATGATTTTTCGATTGTATCAAATGAACTTACTCTCGACCTCTTAACACTTGCATACCTCTAGCGGTGTTAAAAATTAAAAAAATATCGAGTGCCACCGATTGAAATGCGAGAGACTTTCCCTTTTCCTACTCAGTTATACAATCAACGTCATAATCTATAGACCGATGCATTACCGATACATTGCAATATTACCACAAGATATCAAAGTTCGAGAATGTCTTATTGAAGTTTAATTATTTTAGCATGACTTACATTTTGCATACTCCTCAAGCTTGTAGATAGGTCCCTTCCGCTTTGCGTTTCAACTCAAGCGTGTGAATCGTCGTCCCACGTGAATCAGCTACTCTCTGCCTTTGCAAATTTTTACCGACACGCAAAGATCAGATATTTGCCTACGCGGTATAAGAGACGCTTAACATTACATCGATGTCGGGTCGCTCTGTCTCTGATGTCGTATACTCGGTCCCTCATGAAGTTTTCACACACGTATAGCCCACTGTACTGTGCGGTTTTGATTTCTACGGCTGTCCGACTGGGCACAAAGTGACTCGTCGACTTTGTGCACAGGGCGGTCTCGAGAGGAAGGTAAAAGACAGAGAGAAGGATAGGTATCGAATAAAAAGAGAAAGAGAAAGAAAACGAAAGAGAGAGAGACAGAGAGAGAGAGAGTCGCGTTTAACGTGTTTATCCAACTGCCAATCAGATTGGCCGAGGCGGCGGGCTTAGTCACAAACTCAGCGTAGCTCACGTCTTCGTTTGTTTTCGTGTTGATTGTCTGCTGGTGGTGCTGTTCTGCGTTGTGCCCTTAGCGCCGTGGATACCAACCCACCTAATAAGTCACGTATCTCATCATTTGATCGCAAAAGATACTTTACTTGGATACATTCGACAGCATACGTGTAGTATATGTTGAGATATCGTACTACAGGTACAACCCTCTATTATATATCTTTCACGACTTTATCTAACTTGATAATCTCCAACGATTCAACTCTTTAGAGGTTAAGTTACCTTTACGTACATTCATTTACCTTTGCTGAAAAATGTTTTCATAATTTTAATGTCAGAGTGCTCAAAATAATAAAAAAAATCGTTGACAAATGCCAGTGTTGACAAAATGTCGGGATACATGTGCATGTGTGTGATTCGAAAATTGAAAGCCGCATAATTCCGGAATAACCTTACTTATCGGTCTCACATTTGGTATGCGAGTAAAGCATCCGCTCATTTGTTCTTTATCATTTTTTAAGAAATGAAACCCTTATCTTTATCTTAAAGAACCGTCACGGAACGGGACTATGAAGAGCAGAGTGGGGGTAACGCATTGTTATGGTACAGCCGAGGAGTGGCGATAATCTTGTGACTTATACGGGGTTAAAGCATTGTTTTCATTTTTTCTAATTAATAGAAAAAAATATATTCGATATTTGACAAGTATCGATCGAGAGGTATAATTTTTGTAAGCATATGAATTATTCGAATTATACAAATATAAATAAACGTTAAGTCTTTCAGTCTAAAAAAATCATCAAGAAACGAGTGTACATTTTTTTACTAATGTTAAACAGGGTGAAACGCATTGTATTTAGTGAAAATCGATGAAAGCATTAGTATTTACGAAAGTGATATTTTCAAATAAAGTCTTACCACATATCTTCTTCTATGTTGAAACCAAATATAATTAACACACCTACAAAAAACGGGAGACGCTGTGAATAATAAAACGAATTGAGGGAGCAATGTAGAAATTTAATTTGTAGTCTTGTTAACACTGTATAAACAGAGTATAAAGCTCATTCTCGACGAACATCTACTAGTAACTTAAGGTAGTGCTACCGTCAAAGCGTTTTGAACGGTGGTTCCTCCATTTTTTATATATTTCATTTTAAGTAATTACAGAGATGTTAGCGGAATATCAAGTTAAGTCACGGGCTATTGAAAAGAGAAATATAATGTCCAAAATCTACATTTTAGTATGGGATCTTATGACAGAACGATGGAACCGCGACTTCTGCTCAATTATTTCTATACTTCGAAATGATATTAATAAAATAGAAAGTGCGAGTTAAATAATTAATCTAATAATTATTAATCTCGCATTTTCGAATCTAATAATGTAATAAGATATTTCCTGTTTTAAAAAAAGCGGAGGTCACGAGACATTTAGAGGAGTTACTTCACGTTACCATATTGACGTACGCGTTACAATATAAAAATGGCGCGGAAGTTTGGCAACCGCGCGTTGCAGCAAACGCCCGGCTGAGCCACGCTATACGTAAGTAATCATAGTAATAGTAGTAACCATGTGTAAGCACGAAACTATCAGAGAAAAATAGATATGTAAATAAAACGCATAACACCCCTTCTTATGGAGTCGGGAGTCAATGATTGGAATTGATTATAATATTTCCTCGCGAAAGAAAAATATATGCAACAATAAATTTTCTACACACGACGTATATTCGGGCCAGAACATTTCTGATTAAACGATATACCAAATTATTTATTTCGGATATACTTTATGTATTTTCCAATTATACGTTGAGTTTCTATATTGAGACTTCACATTGTGATTCTCCTTAGTGACGGATTCTGTACGCATAATTGTTTCTTGGATAAAACAAAAACATAATCTCACATAGTAACACGTGTATCTTGGACAAACGAGTATAGTTTTCAAAAAACGCCGCGCGATTGATCGAGCAATCACGTCTCGCGGATCGCGCAGCCGTACATCGTATACAGACGACGCGCGTTACGACGTTGTCACGTTGCTGACTAGTTTGTCGATCTATTCATAAACATGACTCGAACAGAATCAAATCCACATTAATAATTATAAATTATTCGACAATTCGGCCACACCACATAATTACGCCACAGTGAAAGCTTCCATTATTCGTGCTTATCATTACAACATTCAGCATACACTTGTTATTGAATAATATTTCTTCTAATACCATTTCATCTTAAAAGTCTCGGATCGTATAATCGGTTCTTTTTTTTTCAATTTTTCTGCATAACATAACATGCGATGATAATCCAGTCCCGCGACCTACGCATTAGGAACTGAAAGCAAAATTAAAGTAACCGGTGTTTCGTTACTTTTGCCTTCTCGCTCATTGTTTTTCATTTCGACTACATAAATAATAATATATGCTAAGCAAAAAGAGATTTGGCTGAAGGATTGAGACGCGTGCGTCTATATACTCATAGCATACTGTGTCAGTACATCGCTATGATTCTGACGGACACACCCATCCTGTGCGCGGAAAGATGATATTATCATCTCGTGTCTCGTCTTTTCTACCGGATGGGCTTTTACGGATTTGAATGGCAAGCAGATGATGATCGCAGAATTATTGTTTTATTTATGGTTAAAATGAATTGTTTTATCTACGGTTATGAATATCCGGTTTGCCTCTAGATATATCGAGATGTCATTAAATCATAAGTTCGAAGAGCTATACCTAACACTTAAAAAATATTTTGTAACGTGATTAGTAATACAAATTTTGTTTTAAATGGAATCATTTTCATGCTTTGTGCCAGTCATATTGTTCCAATCAGCTCGCGTATACTAATTGTGATCATTACAATAAGATTTCTTTACATTTCTTTAGTTAAGTATCAAAGTAGGAAACTACAAAGTTCCGTGTCAAGCGACCCACTCGTTCGGCCGTAGTTGTGTTTTGAACAAACAAAACGAAATGTCCAACGATCGAGTTCCTTGATTACTTAACTTCTTTCGGTCAACAGCAACAACAAAAATAGTTTTAACTATACTTTTGCCAAGATACAGTTACAGTTACATCTATCGTATACATCATTGTCAATATTATTAACAAATGATAAAACTTAGCATTTAATAAAGTAATTTAAAAAAATTATAAATCATTTATTATCATATCAGTAATAACAATAAATTAGTAAGATGAACATTTATCGACTGAATCGTTTTGTTGCCCTTAACATCATTTTAATGCTCGGATATTGTGGTATAATGTGTAGGTACGTAAGTATAGTTCTACTGATCCGTCGGAAGAAAGCACCATCGTCCATGACAAGAAAAAAAAATAAAAGAATAAGACAAAGGTAGAGAGAAGCATGACTACAAATATTACGTGGCAGATTCCTGAGGACCTCCCGCATGGACGATCGATGAGATTATCGATACTCGCGACGAATTATTATTTATCGTGCTTATAAGTATATATCGCGTGTAGTAAATTAACGATGGGAACAGTTTACCTTGTTTTACGCACTCAGCCGTGGACTTTACTCGCGGCAATATTTAGTCTGAACTCATGTAAATGCTGAGAGCGTGACAATTGTATAAAGTGTCTTCGTCTCTCTCACGTATTTCGTTGTCGACGATTATTTCCCAGCAAGCCACTTTGACGAGGTGAGTGTGACGTCCGAAACGGCTACATTAAACTTTGTTGCAATCTCCGTTGTACATAAATTGTGAAATTTTAACCAGCTATTGGTACTGTCAAATAGATTATTCTAACGGGTAAAGGAAAAGTCTTTTTGGTTATTCGTTTGATTCGTTTAAGAAATACCTAACTGCTGTCCCTTCTTCCTGCCATTTCAACCCATGTGCTGAAATAAATAGTTTGTTATTGAATTATAACGCTTGAATCTCAGAATTTCAATATTAGGTGAAAGAGTTTGAGTTTTACAGTAAAGAAGAATATGATGTACGCTTCTATATAAGAATTAATAATTATTTGTAAGTGAAATGATTATCCAATCTTAAAAAAAAAAAAAGTTATTTTGTGAACCTCTAGCAAGTACTAATATTGTGCAGTGAACATTATTGCGCTAAAAATTCGAACGATAATTCGATAACATTCGGCAGACTAACTAAACTTGCTTTCATTTAAAAATATGTGAAAGTAGAAGCTTGCATATTGCTACCATATTGAATTTGAACCGCAGTAAAGATTCTCCTATGTGAGATAATACTTGTTTTTATTTTCCTTAAAGATGAACCGTTGTGTACTGCGATCTAAATGAATAATAGCAGCAGTGTACAAGATTACACTTTAGAATTTTTTGTTTTTACATTTAAAGAGACGGTTGTTCCGTATTTTCAACAAAATTCAGAACTTTGTTCAGTTCAACTAAGACTTATTAATAAATTAGAGATTTTGTAACATTAACTATCGCGATAGTAATTTTCAATTCAATTTTAAAATTCAATAAATTCAAATCATCATCAGATCCCTCTATCGTTTCTCACCGAATTCAATTCCCGAAATGTTCTCAATTTAGTCTATATATTTACAAATTCTTTACTCGATATCTCGAAATTGGCACGAGCTAGATCCCGAACAAAGATTTTTAAATATGCAACAATAAATTCCATTCCAATCCTTGATATTCCACATGAAACCGAAATTTTTGCCGGTATTCCAGGAAAAAATTGCCCGATCTAGAGCCTTAAGAACGTAAACCATGCAGACACACACACACATCCAGACGTTTTCTAAACCAATTTTCTCGACGTTTTAGACCATATTAAGAATCTTTATATGAAAATCTTGAAAGGAAAAATATGCAAACATATGTAGGATACAATGAGCAATGACGGTTAACAGAACAATGCACTGATGTTACTAAGTTTCACCCAGCACCATTCGACTTAATTTGTCGATTGTCATTGTTGTCCCGAAATGCAACGGAACAGCGTGCAAATCGCAAGAGGAGAGACGTTCTTGGGAAATGGATGCAGATACTGCTCGGGGTGCTGTTGCCGGTGATATCGTTGGTCCGATTGCCAAACCGGGCGACAGTGCGGGCCCTCGGAAGAGGCCCACCGGGGTAGTCGCGTGGCAACGGCAACCAATACGACATTCGGGAACGTGGGGGCGTCGGGTATCTCCGAAAAAAAGAAGAGATAACAAGCGAAAGAGAAGATGTTCGAATAAACTAACGAAAAAAATAGTTCGCAGATGCTCAATTTAGTATTGGGGACGAACACCGTGAAGTAGCGGATACGTGAAAGGATCGTGAGAGACGAAGGCAAAGAATTAAAAGAAAAACAAAATAGATAGAACGGTAAAGAGGGATGATATACATAGCGATAAACCTCAGAGTGATTGAAACCATTGGATACTCACACTGATACTCACAAAACCTCACAACATTCGCGTGTGCACTTATGGAATCACTTTAAGGCGGCAGAAAGGAAGTTCACTGAAGAGAAAAGGACACGATACATTAGTGGGAGTAAGCGATGCAGCGATTCAACGATGCAAGAGGTTATACAGGACCAAAACCTGTTGAAAATAAGGCAAAAGAGGGAACGAAATGGTAGAAGAAAGACAGATTTATCAAAGGAGGGTGGAAAATGTAAGATGGAAATCGAAAAGTAACGTGAAGAGCGTGAAATAAAAAATTAGGATAGAAAGAGAGAGAGAACGTTGGTGAAAGGAGCACAAGGTAAAAGGAAGGTGCGTATCGAGAGAAAAAGAAACAGGAAGTTGAAAAAAATGTTAAAGGTGGATATCATAACGTATTAGGCTAACAAAATATATAGTTCATGCACAGAGAGAAAAATGATGATACCGATAATAATGGAAAGTAGCGACTATTCATTTTTGAACGAAGTGATTATTATTGTCATTACCGTAATTACCTTTATTACAAAAAATAGTCCATGAGACTTTAAAAAACATTAATGCTAACGTTTTATTGTTGTTACTCGATAGTTGCCAGAACTACCACGATTTATTTAGGTGCAACATACAAGGACGTAGAAAAGAAAAATTGTTCTAAATAATTGTGACAATGAACATTACGGAGTACCATTAAGAATTAATGAAAACGACAGTAAAGAATGTGGATTAAAAAGATAAAATGGGAATAAATAGTTAGGGCAACAAGAGGAACGGTGCTTCAACATTATTTTATTAATGCAACTATGTAAAAAATATACATCAGGAAGTCAGATTAATTATACCATCCCTGTTTGCCCGAAATATGCCCAATTGCCCAAAATACCGGGAGCACTTTGCCTTCTAATATTTTTATACAACGGGCGCTGAGCGAGAAAGATATTAAATCGCGCACGCGTTCAAGCGATGCAGTCTCATAGTGAAAAAGAAATAAAACAACAAGTGAAGAAAGCAGCCGAGACTGTTTTAACGGAGGGAAGACTTTCGAGAGTCGGCGGGTTCGGGGATCGTGAATCGGGATGCACTTTCCGTGTTCATGAATATGATAATGGGCTAATGGCCAGCTAGTCGTTGTTTAATTACCGAAGCTGCGGCGCACGGCCCACCACGACCTCCGTTCGTCGTCGCTTTTGTGTTTTCCTTTCCTTTTTCCTCTATTGCTCTTTCTGTTGCACGCTTGTTACTGATACTCGGGTTTGACTCTGCAATACTGCTTCTGCGCTTTGCAGGGTATTCGTTATTTTCTTTATCTTTCTCTTTCTGATTCCTTTTCGATGCTTTCCTCTTCCTTTGACATCGCGACGATAGAATGAACCGATACTATCCTGGTGCGTTAAACTCGTCGCTGAGTTAGGTACGTGCGTGTGTCCTGTCAACCCAGACTTACCCTGAACACGATCAGCACATGGCTACCGTTTTACACACATCGGACCTCGAGAAAATATAACACGAAATAACCAGTATAACCATCAATGAGCATCAGAGAAACATTAATTAGGACAACTTATCGATCGTATGGATATATTTTCCATAATTTTTATCTACGCTGACAAAAAAAAATTCCAACCGTTGCCATTGTTCAAAATGATAACTACTAATTGTTAATTCATTTGACCATTTTTATAGTAACTGCAACTATTTTTAATTGATTATTAATATAGTTCAACTGCAAAATGTGAACATTGAATAGTCCAAACTATTAGAAATGTCTTAATCGTTGCCCCTAACTATCACCATTTTATCAATTGATATTCATTCATTTATAGTTATCTGTATTAAATAATATTATTTTAATTACTAAAGCAGTGAACTTTTGTTTTATCACGTGTCACGTGACTAGTACATTTCTTCTTTTGTCAATTGATTTACGTATAACTCAGATGCATTATCGTCTTTGTCGAAATGATATTTGCAAATGATATTATATAGCTATGCAAGTCATACGTGGAATTATGATTATAAATAAAAGAGAATCGTAAGATACTGCGACTTCGCTTGATCGGCGTACTTTGACCGTCTTATTTATTTGCAACTTCACGCAACGTAAGTACTTCACATATACACGTATCATAAATAGACCCTGAGGCAAACGAGAGAAGCATGTGCTCCTGCATAGTATGCATGGACTTTCATATTGTATTTATATATATCTACAACCTCTACTCCTTTCGGAAGACTGACATCTGCACCGTTAAATCCACACGCTCATAGTAGGTAGAGGTACGCGTATAGTGTAATAAATGTATTACGTAGTCTCGGATGAGGCAAATGTTATTGTCATTCGTTTCCCCTCGTTCAAAGATTTATAAGCGCCAAGAGTTTGAAATTTTTGCAAATTTTGAAATGCATAATTATAGAAAATTCTGCACATTTTTTTAAGTCAACGTATCTCGAAAATCATAGATCACAGAAAAAAAATATCTCGGCATAAAAGTTGTATTTTTATATAATATTTCAATGATATTTTTTCAAAAAAATGTCATCGACCTGATAACGTTAATTTTTCTACGAAAAAAGGAAAGATAATGTATTTGTTTTTTTTTTTTTTTTTTTTTTTTTTCAAAAAAACGTCATTTTTATTGTACTGCAAAATTTACAGAATTTTTAGACGTTAGTGACACGTCTATAGAAAAAAAATCGCCATAAAACTACGCAGTTTAAATCACGACACCGAATTATGTATGAAAATTGTTGTTCTACTAGCCTAACATCGCGTAAGATTACATATCACTAATGCGATTATAGCATGGTGTTACGATAACACGACACGCTGTGTCGTCATAAGATATATAGTTTAAGAAGGTCGGTTTACCTAAAAATTATAAAATAAAATTGGACTGCAATTTTGCACAGAAGCATGTGTGTGTGTTGTGTGATCAGCTTTTAAAATTGCAATGGATATATCTTGGGAACAGGTTACTCGATCATCTTGAAACTTTTCACACAACCCGTATAACCTGGTATGGAGGTACGCTGCTTGGAAAGTTTGGCAATAATCGATTAAGGCGTTCAATTTTTATAGATACATGAATGTTAGTAATTTTTTTTTTTTAATATTTTTTTCTTCTAACTTTTGTTAACTTTCATCTAACAAACTGAAACTTGGCATACAAATTGGCTATAGTACAAAACTATTTGGTTTTGAATTTCGTGAGAATCGATGAATGGGTTTAAACTTTATGAAATTTGTAATTTTACCAGTTTCAATTTTATTGAAAATTTTCATTCCACTTCCTCTATTAGGAAACCAGAATTGAGATAACCATTCCCCGTAGAGACGAATTTACACGTCTCTTAAACTTTTAGCGTTCAAGTTGCACCAATAGACCAAATTGGATTTGTAACGTGTAAGAAGATTCTGTCTGATTTGATTATAAGAATTTCCATAGTAATTCTAAACAAGCGATCGTGTAAGTTTAACATTTTATACAGATACTATATAGCGTCTATGTCCTATCAGTAGAATGGATATTATATAATAAATATCGGGTATACTTCCTTGAACTAATTAAATAAAAATTGATCAAGCAACCAGATTACAAATTCCATTGGAATTTTCATTAGAAGCTCGTACGTAGAAGTTACGGAGAAGATTTGATAAAAAATTACTGCGCAAGAAAAATCTACATAAATCAATATATCTTCTGCGCAAGAGCTTTAAATGGAAATTTCTGTACTCATATTGGAGAAAATTTTCATACAAATAAAATAAGATAAATATAAAAATTAGCACCGATGAACTGGTATAAAAAAATGTTTTTTATGCATTTCATGTGGAATTTTTAAAATGAAGTTTCAATTCCATTTTTATGATTTTGAGGTGACTAAACCCCCTTAATGCAGATATACATCGCTCCGTTATTTCAGTATGGCGTGCCACGGGCAAATGCTTTCCACGGCATTTCATGCATATTTAGATTAGATAACGTTGTAAACGTAAGACGCTACTTGTAGGTCAGATTATGAGGATTGTGACGCAACCGTGAAAAATGTCGCTTATCGAAGATTTTTAATTGAAATTCCGCCGCACAACACCACGAGACAAATGACAATTCCTTGCTGAAATTATTAGATCAGCCGAATCAGATTGACCCTAATCAGCAAAAAAACTTATTTTATTTCTATAAATAAACTAATCTTGATCCTCTATTCAGTTGATACATACACGTTTATAATAGTAATCTTTTTAGCACTATTGCGTTAACATTCTTGACTAGATACGGTGGCACATTTACATGATACGGTTCGGTATTAATAAATTCCTCTACTTTTAGTATCCTAACGCAAAAAAAAATGTTACTCTGACGATCACTTTATAGCTTCTTACCTCCTGCCACCGTGTTTTATTACTTTATGCATGTGTTTATTTTTTATTATAACAGAGAGAAAAGTAGGATCGCGAATCCAATCAAATATGTATCTCGGGAATCAGGACTCAACTCTCGAGACCGCACCAGGTTGAGAATTCATCTACCGGTTAATTACTTCGTGAAGGTATACATATACTCTGTCTCTCAGCTATGTAGTACGATAGTCTGTCTCAGGGTAATTTGCCGAGCGGGGCAATTAGGCCGTAAATAATCTCACGAAGGATGTTGAAAATAAAAAAGATGTTATAAAACTTGGTGAATCATATATTGGACGGGTGCTCAAGGTTGTTAAAATAAATAATGCATTTGCCTACTCATACTTGATCGCAGGGCCTTTGGTGCGAAGTGCGCTAAGTGCGGTAGAAGCGTCAGTGCAGGAGACTGGGTGAGGCGTGCCAGGGAAAGGGTTTATCACTTGGCTTGTTTCGCCTGCGATGCCTGCTCACGACAGCTATCAACCGGCGAACAGTTCGCCCTCCTGGACGCCCGATTGTTATGCAAGGCTCACTATCTGGACGTCGTCGAGGGCAACAATACATCCTCCGATGGTGAGATCACGTTGCTGCTGTGATAATCGAGGAATCCGAACAGGATTTCCAAACAGGGATAATCGAGGTGTACAGGCAGGATTCCTAAGTACGGTAATTGATGGGTCCTGCCTGAACTTCTAAGTTATCTGATACCGTCTAGGCACATTACACAGAGTACATAACAGTAATTAGCTACTGTGTTATGATAAGATAGATTTCCCAATCATTGATACTTTTGTGCTAAACTTGTAACGAGTTAATTAAAGAGGAATCATGTTTAGTTTATTGACGGATTTCTCTTTAACAATAAATAATAATAGTTAGTGACCATGGTAAATTACAAAAATTATATAATTATAAATATAAGTAGTCAGCTGAGAACAATTTTGATTCGTTTTAACAATAATTAACTTTTGGTTGTTCGACATAACAGTTTTTTAATATATCTTTGCCTAAAAATTATTTTAATAGCGCAGAAGGTAGCTAGAAAAAAATGTCTTTAGCATGTTATGCTTCTAAATGATTATTCATAGCCGAAGACAGGTAAGGTGGTTTGCTCTTAAAATCTGGTAAACGATAAACCCATGAAATTCAATGTTGAGAATTTGTTTTCTGGCTTTGAGTGGGAACGTGATGCGTCAGGAATGTGTCATTTTTTATTTCACTTATATACATCGAGATGCATTTGTGAATACATAGTAGCATGCACACTATAATTATTTTAGTTAAGCTATTGACACAATTTTATAATAAAACCAGGTAAAGTTGTACAGCTAGTCAACGGTAGGTACGCTATGACCTCGATTTTTCGTATAATCCCCACTCCGCGGTGTATATCGAGCGATGTGGCGTATGGTGAGGGAAGCGTTGGACCAGTCAACGATCTCGGCAGCTGCGCAGAGTTTCCATTAACGCAAGTGCGCAACTTCGATTTATACAGCGGTGATGTGGGATTCGGTCTTGCCGCTTCCCCGGAAAATCGGGGTCATATTTACCTACGGAGGAACATATGCGTTGGATTTACGTTTTCCCCGCGTTTGTTTCAACAGCTGTAACTTCGATATTACCCCAGCAATCTCTATGAAACTAACGGTGATTTTTGCGCTACGTCTTATTATGAAATTGATATAAAATTGAAGTCTCCGTACCGAGAACTGTTGCTAAATAACTCTAAATGTACGCAATCTGAACTTTCGTCTACTTTAGCAGGCTTCACCAAGCAACTATTCGAAATATTTTCCTGAGATAAAGAACATTTTGATAATATGTCGCCGTGACATATGAAATAATCTCATATAAACTTTTTTTAATTATCCACTTTATTTCAATTTTAACAGAACCTCGAACTCTTGGAAAGTTCATCGTTAAGTACGAATTCTTAAAATGGCAATATTGATTGTAATTCAATAGCATAATACGAACATTGGATTTAATAATCGGATTTATACCTCACACGGAAAATTAAATAGGCAAAATATATTTTTTATGCATTGGAAATATAAAAATTGTATAATTACGATATAAATATATCTCCCAATTATATTTGAAAAAAAATATTTTTACTCATAATCAGATACAGAATATTTATATTTCAAATGTATTATTCCGATGAAAGCTACGATAATTTACATATTGCAGTCTCAGTATACGTATTCTCAGGGCAAACATATTGAATTGACTGTACGTACAGTCGAGTCTCACTTACGCGACCAAATTAATTAAAGTAATGGTTCCATGTTCATCTAAGTATTCTTCGAGTCTGTTGTATAATAAAAAACAGCAAACGGCATTTATTTTTGAAACGATGAATTTATCTTAGGACGCAAAATAGATGGTCACCGACTGTATATCAATACATTGTGTATCGCTGGTACATGATCAATGACTGGGATTTAAGAAATACTAAAAAAATACTAAGAGCTTACGTCTGTATTTATAGTTGCAGCTTCCTTTGTCAAGGAAATTCCTGGAAAAAGCATAAACAGCTAAATTTTGTATTTCGACGTTCAGCAATTGGAGCTTTGACTAAAAATACGGAAATAAGTGAATTTTAGACAGTAGTTCCGTTGTACCGATTGATTAGCAGAGATCTGATGACTATCGATCGATGCTCGGCTTTCCGCAGAAGGTGGCGATTCTGAAAGCGGTCACAAAAGTGGTAACAAAGCGAAGCGAGTCAGGACGACATTCACTGAGGAACAATTGTCGGTTCTTCAGGCGAATTTTCAACTGGACAGCAATCCCGATGGACAGGATCTCGAGAGGATAGCTCACGTCACGGGACTGAGTAAAAGAGTGACTCAGGTCTGGTTTCAGAATTCCAGGGCGAGGCAAAAGAAGCATTTGCACACCGGCAAGATGAAAGGGCAGCATGGTAATAATTAATTTACATTATTTAACATCGTTTCTTTTTTTTTTTTTTACTATAAAAAGATATTGAGTACAGAAATAAAGAAAAATAAATCAATCAATAAAAAAAAAAAAGAAATATTAATGAAAAATATATTACTGTACGAAAATGTTGATTTATTTTTGTGTTACATGCAGTACACCAATCACCACCAAATTCTTCAGCATCTCCGGGTGATTTTGGGAGACACATAAATCTCCATCTAACCTATTCCTTTCAACATCAGCAACATCAACAAGGTCAGCATCAAACGCAGCTAAGTCCTGCGACTTGCAAGAGTCCAACTCCGTCCATGTATCATAATCACGGTGAGTTTGATTCAGAAACATTTAAAAACCTTTCTGCTCCCTTGATCTCTATGTACAGCAGTCTGACCCCACCAATTCGGCATCGATATAATTGACGAGCACGGCTATTCGACCGAGTCTGCATCCACCTATTCGGCGGGACGCATGCGCGGTGAGGCCAGAATACACTACTCAATGGAAATTGGCGAATCTTTTCTTCATCGCAAAGGTGAATTTGGAAAGATCTTACACGTTCGAATAGATGGGGTCCGACTGGAAAATAACATTTTCTGAGATTTTTCAAAAATCAATCGTCTTCAAAACATTTTTTTTATGCCAAAATACATTTTGCGTATACTTAATATAATTTCAATTTAAAAAATTGTATATAGATTGTTGAATATCGCAAACAAAATTTGACATGCATTTTCAAATATACCGGGTGGTCGATTTAAGCCAAGACATCAAAATATCTGGAAAAATAAGCATCGTACGAAAAAATGTCCCAGATGAAAAAATAATATTTTTGAGAAGGCAATTCACTCATTCTAAAATTAGACCGCCCCTTCCCCTTATGAGAGTGGTGGGGGATAACTTTGAAATTTTTTATAGAAAATCCCAATTTTTATTGCAGATTCGGATTCTACGCTACAAAATACGTAGATTTTGTCTGAAACTTTTTATAAAAATCGTCATAGATGGCGCTGTAATCGCAAAAAATAAGGTTTTTTCGCAATTCTCGAGAAATACACATCGGTCTGAAAAATAAAAAAAGTACGTGTTCAAGATTCTCTAAAAAGCTAAGTTTTGTTTCAAGCAATATTTTCTCATTATCGTAGTAGGGATGTCTTTTTCTAAAATTTCTTTGCCATAAAGCATAAACCGAGTTAATTAGATACAAATAAATTTTAAGGTCGAAACTTCGAACACTTACTCTAATTGAATAGTGAGAGGCAAGAGGACTCATTAAGAACAAGCACCCCGATGGTGACAGGCAAGGGGACTCACCTCAAGCAAGTACCCCAGAGGGAACAAAATACTACTACGTCCACATCGTTGTTCTTGGGTTACGCTGAATGTAGTTTCTTGAAAAAATGTAACATGCCTGATTTTATTTTTCGATTCTAAGTTCATTTCGTGCAATATCCGCAAAATTTGATTTTCGCGATTACAGTGCCATCTATCACGAATTTAAAAAAAAGTTTCAGACAAAATCTACGTATTTTGTAGCGTGGAATTCGTATCTGTAATAAAAAATGGGATTTTCCATTAAAAATTTCAAAATGACCCGCTGCCCCTCTCAAAAGAAGAGGCGGGGACTGTCTAATTTTACCACGAGTGAATTGCCCCTTTAAAAATATTAACTTTTCATTTGGGACATTTTTTTTATACAATGCTTATTTTCCGAAATATTTTTTTGTCTTCACTTAAATCGACCACCCGGTATATATAAGATATGTATATCACGCATCTTATATATATATATATTTTTCAATATAATATTTTCATGAATAATAATAATTTTTTTAAAATAAAACCCTGCAAAAGAACGATACTTATATATTTTTCTCCCTAATTATGAACAAACATGAAACGGAAGTATATTTTTGACGATTTTCAAAGAATTTGTGCAGTAAGGGCTAGGGCGCGTGTCAATTAATGTATTAAATTGTTGATTTCTCAAGGTTCTGAACAATCGATGGATGAACTGTCACAGGACTCGATGATGCTCACGATGCCGAACGAGGTTTGAATCGAAGAGTTCCGATAGCACAAAATGCGCCCCAACTTTATCGTCCTCTTTCTTCTCGTCTCGCTGTAAATAATTATAATATATAGTATAGAATACTCGATTCGAAGGGAAAGATACCAGACAACGTTGCTCTTCGAGGTTTAGCCGTGAACTTGGGACATGGATCTTCGCTGTTTGTTCTCGATAATAAATGGATATCTCGGGGGCGGGAGGGGGACATTCGTGTACCAAATTGTCGCAAAGCCTGCACGGGCTATGTTATTATACTTGGGCGTTCTTGAATCGCGACAGGAATCAATGATTATGAGCGCCCGAGTCCTCGACTTTGGGCGTTGAATCGAAGATTCAATTCCCAAGGGAGTATCGAGGATCTAAGAGGGTTGTTGAAGCACTTAATTTGCGTCTGTAAGATGTGAAATTAGAGGATTTCAAGCGTTTGCAAGACGTTTTCCTCTCTCAATATAATTCATTTATTTATGAGTATAATAATATAAAATATAGCAAAATCAATTATTAATTTCGATCGATAATTGAACGAAGAAATAAATCGGTAAAACGTTCTGTAATTTATAAACCTGATGTAACATACGCTCGAATATTGTTCGCCTGATTCGATTGGGCATACTCCGGACTATTAGCTTTCTCGTTTTATATATTAAAATATATATAGTATAGCGAGATGGGCTTTTACAATGTGTGTAGAAGTGACTAGAAACGGTACGAGGGTTACTAGTATATAGTACACATACATTCACGACATAGATTGTATTTCACCATGTAAATATTGTAAACTAATTAGTTATTGATTAAAATACACGAATACACATACCTTTTGTGTGTCCACTCGAGACAGAAATTGTATCATTTACGTTATTCTTTACCTTCCATATAATATCTTACAACAGAGATAGGAGAAAGCCGATGATCCATCGTGATGCAATCAGCGTAGTTATCATGGTCGCTGCAAGGTGTAGATTTGAAGGTTAACGGAACATTCGAAAACGCTTATATTGCAAACACAACTGTCTGTGTTTTGTAATAACTGTTGATTCAGGCAGTTGAAAGTACGTTCACTACATCAGAACACTGTAAGGTTTAATTGAAAGGATAATTATCGAAATGTGCTTTAAATATTTGTAACCAAAAATGATGTTGAAGTATTGAAAACTGTTAATTCGTAGAGGATTTTATCATCTTTTCTTTCGAGATTCACGGTTTTTATTTAATTTAACTGTTGATTTTGACTTTCATGGCAACAAGCGTCTTCGAAATGTGAATCTTCATTCCGCCATCTTGTGTATTTCTAATTCCAGCCACCAGGTTTGTATATTTCGATGGAATTCAATGGCGACGCGACGGTTGTGCTTGGAGAGTGAAGAAGAAAGGCAGCCAAGCCCCGCTCTCATTGAAAAAAATTAACCTCATTTTTAGAGAGACCAACTTTTCCGCTTAAAACTCAATATTAAAATATGTACCAAACGGGCTGTAGAGTAGAGGAGGGAAGAAATCGGTTGTTCCAGAGATCGTTTAATCAACCTTCCTAACAAAACTTGAGGTAAGTAAGGAGCAAATGAATTATTTATTGAAAAGACATTGATTAACAGTAAAAGATTGTTTATTATTAATAACAGTACGGTTTTGATCGGAAATATGCATAGGAAAACGATATATTCGATATATGCAAGAAAATCCTTGACTATCGAAGCATTTTGAAGCACAATTCACGATTCATTGAACATAATTTTCCTCTAGGTGCATCACCCATCAGAATTCTCTTCTTCCACGTATTTCCTTTTCTTTTTACATTGTACATAATACCACCGCGTGTCAAATATAGTTGTCGATCGCATTTACGTTCATAATAATAATAATAATAATAACAACTAATAATTAATAATGATAATAAAGTACCTGGGAATAAATAAAGGGAAGGTTACGAAACCACCGGAGCCTGTACTGTAGTATTTACAATTCCTTCAATGCCATCCTCTGTCTCACTTTCTTCTTTTTTCTTTATATGTTACCGACTATACACTCTAAGCTATAATACTCGCGAGTCACGATGCACACTATCTTTCTCACCAATGACCCAATCATTTCAATCATTTTCTCACTCTTCCTATCGCTCATTCACATTCACTCTAACATTTTGCATTATTTACACAAGAATCGGAAGATCGAGAGGGCTACGATCCTCGAACTTCGGAGTTGAACACGATCGGGCCCATTATACCTGGATCAAGGAGTAAGAGTCATAAGACACTTCTCTCTGCACGAAAGAGATTTCGAGTATTCCTCTACCTGAGCCGGATCTTCGTCTCGCCGGGCACTTCAAGTCCTTCGAAGGACAAGAAACATTGTTCTCCCTGTCATTCGACTCTTTTTCACTGATTTAATCATATTTTCACTGGTTTCGAGAGCAACTGGTTGTTGCGAAACAACGGATAGACCCCCTGGTTTGGGCAGCTCTTTCATCGCCATCCATCCGCATTGAGAATCATAAATTATCCACCCTGGTGGCAGAACTGGACCTGCAGATGGTGAGTGGGTGTCGTCGGGGTCATAGGCGTGAGGGGTGTCAAGGGTGTCATGGGACTTCCGGGACTCTCGCTACCCGCACTACCCGCACCCTGGTAACCGCCCAAGTATGCCCCCACCATGTTGACACCTCCTGCATACAGTTGATCACCCGGATGATGCTGCAACGGGGGTGAATGGTGCACTGCGGAATATAGGGATAACAGGGCAGTTGTAAGTACAGGGGTCCCGAGCAAAATAAAACAGGGAAAGGGTTGGCAACGGATGAGAGTTAATTCTTCCTGCAGTACTATATTATTGATTAAAAATATCGAAATTTGTTTACGTTATGTCTTCATATATTTCCAATTGCGTCCAGATGTATTCAAAAGGGAAAAACTTTTTGTTTTTTACTTCAAAAAATTATTTTCGTTAATTCCTCTGTTTATTGTTTCGTTGAAGTATGTGTTACACGATAATAATGTTAAATTTGGAACTTAAACGCAGTGCTTTGTGGATGCTTGAAGCTGACGTAAAAGCCTTTCATAACTTACGTTGACTATAAAATTTTTTTTTATTTCCAATTATTTCCATTTAAGAACAATTTTAATCGAGCCAAGTATCGGGATTTAGCAAAATAATCCGTTATTGTTCTAGCAAATAATAGTATCCGAATGAATTGTAACTGTGCACAAGCTTAACGACATTATTATAAACAATTTGATCGCAAAAACAAAATAACGAGATACTCACTCTGCGTTTTGATTTTTCCACTGTGTTTCTTTTGTCTCGCTCTAGAATTTTGGAACCAGACTTGAGTGACTCGTTTACTGAGTCCTGTAACGTGAGCTATTCTCTCGAGATCCTGTCCATCGGGATTGCTGTCAAGTTGAAAATTCGCCTGAAGAACCGACAATTGTTCCTCGGTAAAGGTCGTTCTGACCCTTTTAGTCTTGCTGCCTTTGCCACTATGTTCGGAATCGCAGTCCTCGGACGAAGATGTGTTGTTCCCTTCGACGACATCTAGATAGTGAGCTTTGCAGAGTAATCTAGCGTCGAGGAGAGCGAATTGCTCGCCAGTCGATAGTTGACGGGAACAAGCATCGCAAGCGAAACAAGCCAAGTGATAGACTCGCTCTCGGGCTCGTCTCACCCAGTCACCTGCACCCACGCTTCTCCCGCACTTTGCACATTTGGCGCCGAAGGTCCTGCGAACATGGTTAATAAAAAAACAAACGATATAAAATAAAAAGGAACTTCCTGTTGGGTAGCTGGAAGGTAACACACAGCATGGTAGGATTCATTCATGGACTCTTGGACACGAAGACGAGTCAACACGTTGGCTTCATTAACATACTACATTACTACCGCTACAACTGACAAGCGTGGCTGTTAGGGGCACGAGAGTGGTAGCCAAGACGTGATCACTAAAGTAGCAAACGGTGAGCTGCTTGGGTAGTGGAGTAGGAAGAGAAAGAAAAAGGAATGGTACACACTCGGAAGGAAAGATTCCTGGATCAGAATCGAGCTTCACGATACCTATCGCCATTCGGAAGCAGATCACTTCGAGATAATTGCCAATGTCTTCAGCCTCTGATTTTTAACATCCAGAATATTCAACCAAACGCTAACTTTTACTTGCAGACTATCAATTGCTCGTGGCTATCCCACATACACTGTAGAAAATCCGACATCGATATGCCGAATACAAGTTTCGGTTGAATACCATTAAATTTATTTAAATATTGAAACTATTAAAATGTATCTTCTGTTGTAATCCAAGAATTTAATAATTTCTAATTAGATCAACAGTTGACGACACGATATTGGTGTATTGGAACAATCCCTCTGTCAAAATTGGGGCTAAATTCAATTGATATCGACGAACATTGAATGTAATCACAGCTACTTCGATATTTGCGCAGATATTGGAGCAAGAACGGAAGATTTATATTGGGGTTTAGCACAAGTTTTTGAAAAATCAATTAAAAAAATGCTCCTTCGAAAAAAAAAACATTATTTCTTACCGCATTCCAGTGTACAACTGGAAATAATTTACCATTGTTTCTGATAAATAGAGAGCCTTGGTAGTCATGTTTAAGGGTTATCTTAATGGCGAAAAATGCAAGAAAGACTTTGTAAAATCGACTAAATATGCAGTTGCGAGTGGCGAATGAAATATTTGATCGATCGAACGAATAAAAGATTTATTAAATCAAATATTTAGATTATCGAATAATGATTTCGTTTCACAAAATATTTAGGTTGGTGTAGATTTAGTTGATGTTGCGAAATCTTCCTCTCGGTATAATTACCATTAAGTGTTTGGTAGCTTGAAGTATCTCTTAAACGTGATTGTCAAGGTCCTCTTTTTAAGAGAAAAAATGGTAAATTATTTTTAAAAATACCACAATACTAGGGACAAAATAATTTTCTTCCTCACACAAAGTAAAAAGCTTCGTTGTTCCAACTAACTGTATGATATAATATACGTTCTAGACGATTAATTTGGCTGCGTCAACTAATGAGCTTTTGTTGAACCTACCAATTATTTTGATTAGTCCAAGCAATTAATTGGTTGGCAGCCAAATAATTTATTGTCGCGACTGATTTATTTATTAAAATTTAACGAATCAATGAATCAGCTGGAACGCATTTAACCTTGCAAACTGGTAGTAACAATCATTTATTCCGTATTAATCTTTCCGTGTAGACATTTGTCAATTAATTTAAAAAAAAAATTAAATACCCAAATGAAAAAATTGAAATACCCAACACATTTTGTGATACACATTATAGAAATGTGCTTCAATTAAAGGTTCTAACCGTTGGTCACAATCCACTCGAGGACGCACAGAGAAAATGATCAAGACCTGTGCAGCAATGGTTTTCTACGATGATTCCATAAAAAAAACATATGACGATTTATATGTCATTAGGTCCTAACATCCGTGTAACAATAATGTTCAAGAAGGAACATTATTAATACATTTTTAATCTTCATGAGCCTGAAAATTGAAACAAGAGGAGTGTCCCAGTAGCATTGTAATATATTCTTGAGTGTTATCTGAGAAAAAAAGTCTCCTTGAATTCTTATTGACGATAATCTCATATGACAAAGTAGAAACGGAATGATTACGGAATAAATTACCATCGTATAAAAATATATGTTAAACCAAAGGATTTAAAAGGAAAAGACACAGGAGAATGAAATCTGGGAAGATATTGAACGAAGAAGAAAGATCAATCGACTCCGTTTCGATATTATTCGTGGCGGGTCTTCCGTGTGCATCATGTGCAGCGTCATTGCTGCTCTTGTATACATCTTGCCTCGAGCTCGAAACAGGTATAGATATAGTGGTAATGCGGTTTCGAGTCTCTTTGGACTATCGATTATGGTAATCGTTCTGCGAGGATACGCCTAGGAGCCTGCCTCCGGTGTAAGGACATCCTGCCGAGTCTACAGACTCCAAATACATATTTTAGCTATATGATAAATAGAGATGTGGTAGAATCGACCTGCACCCTACACCTGGAATACCAATGGATATCGTCGCGGCAAAGATGACTGGTATTCCGTCTGTATCTCTTATCCTTCTTATTCCCTAAGCTTTAAGTCGCACGCTATCGGAACTGTGTCTTTCAGATTAGTTTGCATAAATAGTCGAACGTTTGAGAGGCGTTGGCTCTTCTCTACTAACAAACTATATCTTACACTGTGTGTTTTTATTATTTAAAATGCAAAGTTGTCTATCCACGATCCAGCAACCTAAGGAACCTAAAGAACATTCAACGATCATTTCCATTTCATTAACGCGTTTCTGTTTTGAGCGAGTTTGACTTACAAGAACAATATAATGTTAAGATAATTATAGTTGAAATTTGAATCAAGTTCATGCCATTGAAGCACGATGCCCTGTAAAAATCTCCAGGTTCACTACTCGAGGGTACGAATCACCGGAGCCACGATAACCCGCTAATACATTTATAAGTTATTCTCTTTTAACATTAATATGTTATATGAACCCAACTGCATAAGCGAAGTAACGCTGAGAGATATTCAAATAGTTTACTCTTTCAATCGTTCTGTAGTATATATTCAATCTTCCCTTTCCTGGATTTTCTGAGTGTTACCTTTCTTCCATCTTCCGAGCAATATCTTATGAGATTCGTTTGCATAAATAGTTGGCGCCACCCTTGAGGCGTTCTGCATGCAATCGGCGGTTCGAAAAACAAGCTTTCGAGAGTGAAAATGCGACTTGAAACGCATAAAATCCGAGGCAAAAAAAAGAGATTTATTGATAGTTGTTGTTGTTGTTATTTTATTAATTAAAAATGCTGCGATAATGATATATTTATTAGTTCTTTTTTGTTGCAATTTTAATTGGATAAATCATTACTCCTAATATTCTCTATGGGTCGACCATATCAATGGCGGCAAGCTTTTGTAATTGTTTATCTATGTAACTTAGTTACTTTTTGGATTAACAAATCGTGAAATACTTAAAACGATAAAACGGACGTTACGCTACAATTTTTAAATAAAAATAATCAGTCGTTAAATTAATACTGCAAGTAAACGTTAGATTTTCATTATTTTCAACTCATAAAAGCAATTATTGGTATAGAAAAAAAATGTTTAACGCGCGGTAATAAGTTTGAAAATGAAAGGGTTGAAGCTACCTAAAACGATGATACAGAGAAGAAAATATAATGGAAATAAAGAGACTTTAGTGTCGCTGGTTCCAAAAGTTTTTCCACACTATTGTTAGTTCTGGATACACTTGCACAGTATCAGACTGATCGTGTGCAAGGTATATCGATAAATCTTCACGGGGGTAGGGGACAAGGGGTCTGGTAGTTCAATTCTTCGAGACTGCAGCGACCAAACCGCCCCGCCCTAATTTATTCATTTGTTCTTTCACGAGCATCTTCAGCTCAAGCGGCAGCAGCAGCAACAGCAGGAGCCGAAGCACGAGAGCAGTCCTCCTATAAAAGTCACTTGAGGATTAAGTCGAACATCCGGCGGCATCGATGCTTATAGGATCGTTGGCTATTATAGGATATCGGACTGAAACGTTTGTAGTATTATATCAAACTCGTTGTGTATATACGATAATTTTTATAACCACCTATCGATATATGAGAAACATCAAAAGCTTATAATAGTTATTAGTAAAAGTAAAAAGATATTTTATAAGTAAATGGCAATTTTTTTAAACACTGAAAGAAAATAATGGTACTGGCGACTATTAGATGTGGCAATCATTGATTGTCAGTCGATGAAACTATTTTTATAGTTACCGTAATTACTTGTAATTTATTTTACCATAAAAATAGTTCATAATCTCATTTTAAGTATTTTAAATAACCAATTTCACATAACATATTTTATTATTAAATTATACAAATATAAACATCTATAAACACAAATTTGTGAGTTAAGATGCTGATAAAGTTGTAACATTAACTGTTGAACTTTTTTTTTTTTGTACTACAATGCATTTGATGAATTATTCAAATTTAACAACCGTGTAATTGCGTAGACCGTGCGTTGAATTGATGCACGAAATGGCAATTTATTTTACTGATAAACTTGTAAAAACATATATTTAATTTCACAATTAATTCCAAATGTGTCCAAGTGACAATTGGATATATACCATTGCCATAAGTATACGGTAATGTCAATGACGAAATGGCAATTTAGTTAACTGAGAAATTTGTAGAAACATTTTCTCAAGTCCACAATTAATTCCAATTGTTTAAGCGATAATATAAATGGCAATGGCAACAGTAATGACGAAATGACAATTTATTTTACTGCGAAATTTATCAAAAACATTTTATTAATTTCACAATTGGTTACAATTGTCTGAGAGATAATATTTATGGCAATTGCAATATCAATGATGAAATACTAATTTATTTTACTGCGAAATTTGTAAAAAAACATTTTCTTTATTTCACAATTAACATCAGGTGTCTAAGTGACAATTGGATATATGCCATTGTCACAAATATATGGCAATATATTTATCAATTAAGCTCCCTTGTTACCGACAGTAACGAAGGAGGAAGACTATAAAAATGCCGGAAATAAATATTTGAGAGTTCTACCTCTATGGTATATTTATTATATTATAATAATTATTATTATTGTTTATTGTTATTATAAAAATATTAAATTATCATGCCGATATCTTAAGTTCGATACCGACTGCACGAAGGTACAAGGAGATGCATACATATACAAGTCGCACGCATGCAAACACATCAAGGGAATAATATCATAACTGTGCTGGAGGCCTCCATGTCCCTTACGAAGCGAATTCCTCGGATCTTCTTAACTCATGCAACACACACTGACACTCCTGACTTTTTTCCTCTCTCGTTGTCTCTCGTGACTCGGCACCCACGTTCATATAGGATATTTCATGCGTTATGGTAACCTGTCCGTATATACCTATATAATGAAACCGCCACATAGATGTATCGCAATGCATCGCGATACATCTATGCAGTCCCCTCTTCGTTTCTTGTAAAAACCATAAGCGACCCACCACGATCACCTACCGATGTAACATCGTCATACTACCTTTAACCACGTTTTATGCGTCTTTCCATGCATTACGTTACATTATGATGCGTTACATTCCATAATTATTCAAATATGTCTTACGTTGATAACAGAATATAATCATTTAATGTGGCTTTTATCAACAATGAGATCCGCATCAAACTATACACCTTAAAACGGTAGTTTGAAATCTACAAATCAAGGCTCTGGCTCATAACACGACAATCAATCGGATGTAGAGGCACCATTTGGCTTTCTGGTTTTAAATAGATCTAACTGTAAACATTATTTTATTACAAGCAATCTAATTACATCTTGTTCGCTTGGTTTATTTACTGTAGTTTTTAATTTGTGATTGGATTTGATTAAGCTGTTATTTTGAGTTTTAATAATATGCATTTAACTCGTGATAAGATGAATTTTGTATTGGATCCTGAGCTTAACGAAATGCTGAACCTTAGACTATTTATGGTGTTTTGTGTTAGAAAACTTCAAAGAATTGAAACAAATCATATCGAGTCCTTAAATCGAGCGGAGTGAAGTTGGATGTGAAGAGTAACATGGCGGATATATGAGGTACCAGTGAACGGCTGTGAGCGTCTTTTAGTGACTGCTCGAGGACTAAGTGACGGTGCGATGTCCAAGAAAACACATATGTACTGTATTATTATTATTGTTATTGTTATTGTTATTATTATTATTATAGCATAACGTATAGTGCTTTATAAAACTTTTCGGTTAGCAAGAAAACAATTAAATTAAATTTTTTGATAAATCAATAACCGGTTAATTTTGTATTATGTAACTTTTTGATTTATAAAAATATATTTCTGAAAGTAGAAAAGCAGAATCTTATACATTATTTCATTTTTTTAGACCTCAGTACCAAACAAAAAAATTATTATACGATATGTGAGGTTCTTCTTTATTTTTATATATACGAAATAAGTCATTTTTCCAAAAAAATTCGATATTTCATTCATTTGAAATCGCGGCATCGATTTTCATCAAACTCAATTCTAGTGTTCCTCTTATTCTGTTGAGCATCCTCATCAATTTTTAGATTAATAGCTCAAGATTTATTAATGTGAGAGTGAAAAGAATTGAAATAAAAATAAAATCTCAAATCGAGCATCAATTTTCGTGGAAATTGTAATATAGAAAGGGACCGTTTTACTAGTGTACCAAAATTCAATTTACGAACTCAAATCGTTTATGAAAAGAGAGGGAGAGAGGGAGGGAGGGAGGGAGGGAGAGAGGGAGGGAGGGAGAGAGAGAGAGAGAGAGAGAGAGAGAGAGAGAGAGAGAGAGAGAGAGAGAGAGAGAGAGAGAGAGAGAGAGAGAAAGAGACGCGTATGTATTGTATTTGATCGTCAGCTATAAATCGCGTTTCTGACGTTTTAGATTATGTAAAGTATGCTGAAACTAAAGTCTCAAAAATATTTTCTCATACGAACATACAGCTTCATCTATGAAGAAACGTAAGGCAAGAAAAGTTTTTTTCGTTACGAAGTTGTATTAAAAAAAATAATAATCTTGTACATTTTTCCGATTTTACGAATATTATTACCAATATTTTCAACTATGTGTAATAAAGGTAATGACTCTATTTATGTAAATAGTTATTCCAAGTGTTTGTAATTTATACGAATGTACAAACGTACGTGAGATCCCAACGAGGGAGAGGCAATCGTACCGTAGGGCATAACCTGCTCGGGTGCGAAACGAGCTAGAGCAGAATTCCTCACACAACAGTACCAAGTACGAAGAAGAGGGAAGCTGCAGAATTATCATGTGGGAGACACGGTTATGGGCTCTTCGGAAAAGACATTAATCATCCCGAGGCAATACCAACGGCCCACCTGACTTGACTACACATATTCCTAGTGTAAGTTTCATATTCCACATGAACATCGCTCATCCCTCGTGAGGCTTTCCTGTATCTGCGGATACGACACTTGCATATTCCTACCCGAGTCGAAATTTAAACCTTCGTTGACACTGTAATTCGTAGTCTCCGTAAACCCTTTACTCTAGGAGATTGTACCTACTTGTATTTAAAGGAGGGACAACGAAGGGTGATAGCCTATTTTGCAACCTTCGTTGATTCATACGATACTTCAACCCACCGTTGATTTGGCTTGTATCCTTGGTTTGATAACTCGCGTTCAATAAAAAATAAATTGAGTGTTTTCATTTAAAATTGTATATTTTTTATTTAAGTTCTAGAAGTGTGAAAGCAGACTGTAGCGACCGAGAGGAGAAGTTCATGGAGGGTAACGATGAGTTAAAGTCAAAACAGAGTAAACGAAGCTCTATGGTTCGTGGATTTGGAGTGTAACCTAGGTTCAGGGAGGGTTTAAAACCAACGAAGACTGTGCAGTAGAGTAGACTCGAAGAATTTGAACTTTCGTGTAGAGTAAAAAAATATAATTGAACTCGATTGATTGAATGAAAATTGATTAGTTACACATAAGTTATTTTGTTGTGCATTCTAACGATTAAACCTAAATTTTTTGAAGTCAAATTAATCGACCGAATTGTCACGTCTGTCAGCGCTCAAATGATCCAACCTTACAATCTAACAAATACAGAATTGATACTTATAAACGAAGGCAGCTCCCGCGCTCTGAACTATAACCTCTGGGATATCAGCTAGGTCACCATACATTCCATTTTCACGTTAAATTAATTTATTACCCACGTAACCCATTATCCTGTAGCATTTGTGACGGTGCCGTTTAAAGATAAACAAGAACTCCCACTTGTCGTGCACGACTTACCGAGTGTAGCTTATTTTCAAATGGCCCGTCCTTATGTCCGCCATTTTGTCAATAACCAACGCCATCTATTATTCCGACAATACTACGATTAGCGTATAACCTTGAAATCTTAAAATCCCTAAGTAATAAGATTTTTATCTAATACTCCACAACACTCGTTCTTGTAAGAATATCCTAAGTCTATTAATAAAGCACAAATATGTGTGAGACCTTATCCCCATACTCCGATCACACCCAGGCGTTTCCTTCTAACAACAATAACATCCAAAAAAAACGTCACACGTCAGAACAGCGTGCAAGGATTTTGTTTTTTGGCGAGTCACGCGAGTTCCCGGTTGATCCATAATCCTCCTGTTCATTCAGAATTGGTCGAGGGTTGAAAAGAAAGTATCAAAGGTTATAGAATCTCCAGGAACACCATAGGATAGTAAACCGATAATAAAGGCAGAACAACGTCAGGTAGCCAACTCGGAGTGTCTAATATCACTTATGGCACTGTCACGCAATGCGTCCTCTTTTCAAGCTTTACGATGAACAAATGATTCCTTGCCGTGGCCAGGGTCCGCAAAGAACTGAAGGATGGATGGAAGAAAAGGCAGAACCCCAACCGTGCGGTAGCTGGAAAATGTCTTCCTAATCTCTTTAGACGTTTTGGTATCACTTATAGTATTCCTTTACTGTAATCTTACGTTTAATATAGTGGGCTTCGCATACGATGGCTGCGGGCTGCCGACGGATCGCGATCGAATCGAATTCATTTACATATCGATCGTGACACACACACACACACACACACACAGAGTGAGAGAGAGAGAGAGAGAGAGAGAGCCACACGGTAACCCTATTATAAGAAGCCCGTAATGTATAAATCCAAACAGTAAGAATGTTTGCTTACTGTTTACAATTGGTATCAATTGGTAGTACAATTTAGCAGCGAGTCACGTGATCGCATAATTTGCCGCCCTCTTGGTCAGTAGATTTCCAGAATCTCTACAAAAACTGCTCTCTGAACGTATTTTATTCTCACAAAGTTTCATTCTTAATTTTGAAAAATTTATTTATCACATTATATTGAATAAAATGTATATAATATTAAAACTTACAGTGCGTAGTCGTGTCTACAGTAGAGTCTCATGCCCCTGAGGAAGCAGGAGTGTTGATCGTGAAGTGGTCTCTCACATGCGCAGCATTTCAGGCATCTCGAGTGCCAACTTCGTCCACCGACGCACAGAACCGTTCGTTCGCGAACACTCTCCCCACAACCCCCGCAATCCATTTCCATTTCATCGTTGCTTTGATCACTGGGACTGCTGCTGTGACTGTTGTTATTATTAACCACGATGGTCTTTTTGTTGCCTGTAACGTTGTTATTCTTGTTGTTATTGTTGTTGTTGTTGTTGTTGTTGTTGTTGTTGTTGTTGTTGTTGTTGTTGATGATGATGTTATTATTGGTGTTGTTATTGTTGTTGTTGTTGTTGTTGTTATTGTTGTTGTTATTGTTTGAACAAAGCAAGGCATCGGTAGACTTTGTCTCAGTCTCAATTTCGGTCTGTAACAGAAGTAAACGATCGATAACTAACCATAATAAATTATAACTTTATTAGAAAATGTTCGATAAATGTTCTTTCATCGCGATTCACGCCCGATTGCGCAGATGAAATTTTTGATTGCTATATTTAAATTAGCACAGCCGAATGTATGTTTAAACTTAGAAATCGTAAATATTATGGCTCCTCTAGAATAATCGATGAGAATTTCACGTTATCTATTATTTTTATACACGGTTGATTGAATGTCAATAACAGACACGTGATGTCGCTTCAAGTGTTCCCGAGTGTACACTTGAAATACAGTTAATTTAAATTCATTATTCCGTGGAGATATAAGATTCGTACTACTTTTAGCATCGTAACGACACATGTAGTCGCTTAAATTCGTAGTTACTTTTGAACAATGATACCAAGATTTAATCGCAAATTTATCGCTAACGAAACAAAGTGTGAACTGTATAGTATCTAAACTTAATTATCGGTTGACTTTCAGTGACACTGTAGTTGAAATTAGTATAATAACATATGTCCATGTAGTATCACTGATACCTCATAGCCTAAACCACGTCGTCATACAGTTAAGAATTTGGTGGGACTCTCAGTAATAATAATTTCGGAACAGACAGGCGTGCCATTGATTTATTATCTGGCAAAGGCGCGTTGAACTCGCGTACACACCTGTGATTTATATTCTCTTGCTACATCGATTTCGATGCTGGGTGCTCTTCGAGATCCCGTGCTATTAGAGAAGAAACTCGGATTGCTCGAATTGTTATTATTTCAAGGATAACCAAACTATAAATTTAATATATGAATAACCGATCGATCGAATAAGGCTTGAAAAAAAAAAAAAAATACACCAGCGCTACGAACGTACACCAAGCCGGTAAATATTAGTCCAAAAAAAAAATATATTTTCACTGTTTTTACGATTTTCGGTTTGAATGAAGAAAACCTAGAACTAAAGCAACTCATAAAAAAAATGTAACTCTTAGACATCCGAATGAGACAGAGAAAAAAAGGTCGAGCTGGCTTCTATATTGTGTGCACTCTATACTGTGTATGGATCATAAGACTTTACGAGGATTTAAGTCTATACACCCAGGCGAATCCTCCGAAGCAAGATCTCACAGGTGGAGTCAAACCAACATGGGGAATAAGGATAGCGCATAGAATAATCAAAAGGTTTTAATTTATGACATGTTGGAATGTGCGAACTCCCCGATAAAAACTCAGAGGTTTAAACGAAATCCGTCCGTTTCAAGACCGTCGGACCTTGTAAAAATTGAGTATTACTGAATTTCGATTCTTTATTTCAAGGATAGAAAGACTAAAAATTCTATGCAACAGAAATATTGACACCTGTACATACATATTGAAGATAGAGTGCCCGACATTGAGAAATAGTACGAATATACCTTAAATAAAATTTAACCGAATGTCGAAATTCTTAATCCCGCACAGAATGTAATTAATTGTTCTCCGATATGTTGTAAAATGTATTTGACACTTGAACTCGATTCTCCCTAAGATATTCGCGATATTAATAAAGTTAATTTTATTCCAACCTATTTGTTAAATAATTTGTTGTTAAATACAAGTTTAAGTTCTCTTCAACAATAAATGAAGCACGGCGTAGTAGTTATTTTATCTGTAATGTTAATATTGATAAGTCACATTTTTAAAACTTATATTGAAGTAAAAATAATTAAGTTTAATATACCGTCAGTTGATAAAACGAATTTAGTTGCTATCGCCGCATCATACGTCGAATATAATCGAACATAAATCATTAACTATTATTCTATTTATTAATTTCTTCTTTTCTAATGCATCTTTTCATCTACGAACTTTCTTCTTCTTTCATTTCAGTTTTGTTTACTTCGGGATATGATAATAATGTTCTATTATTGAACGAATTAAAATAATTATGTCTGTACAGCTTATGGTTAGAGATAGTTACAGCCTTATCTGGATGAACAAACAGTACAGATTGTTTCAATCATTCGTAAAAGGATGGATAGATATCGGTTCTTGGTTTTTGGTAAAGCAAACTGTTACCCTTTTGTCCACCTCCTCCCCCCTCTCCATCCAGCCATTCCAGTTTTTTTTGACGACTGATGAAACTTTACTTTTGGCTAAAACATTAATCATCTTCAAACAATGCATCGGAAAATTGTTGTCACGTCCCTCGTACTCCTGACCTACTTCACATCACTTTAATATCTTTTTTTTTGTAACTACGTTATGACAATAGGTTAATTTGTGACAATTACAGTTTCCCATATTCATACAAATAATTGAGTGAGCTCATTAAAGTATTGATTATCAATATCGGTCACTAAATGCACAATCACTATAAACAAAACGATAAGTCGTGGTATATATTTTTTGATTGTATTTTGTACATGTTTTGGTCTTATGAAATAAGTATTATGCATACGGTAATGACGAAACGCTCATTAGTGAACATTTCGATTTAATTAATATTTTTGTGTTTTATTTAATGAATTTATATTAGATAACACCCCGAATAATAAAATTGATAAGTATTGGTGTATGGAGACCATTTAATGCAATGGCAATGCGGTACTTGTCGAATATTTTTTTAAATATCATGTGCTTTGATACAACAAACAACAGAATTCGTAAGCAAAACTTGATACAGATGTATCGTCAAGATTTTACAAAATAGCATTTCGATTTGAATAATCTGTCCAGAAATCGAAATTAATGCATTTATTTCGAAAAATTTTAGTGCATGCTTCTGCAATTTTGGATTCCAGATTGATTTCCTCTAAAGAAATTAATGGCACAATATATTAAAGCATAATAATGGCAGATATGAAAAATATATATTTGAATTATACAACTTTTTGCCCTTTTTACATATATGAAATGTATTCAGCATATTTTTTGGGTATACGTTTGTTGTTTCATGGGGGATTTTTGTAATTGTATTCTACCGTTCTCTCAATCTGAAGAGATAAATATACTTTTGCCATTTAAAAATTCTGATGCTTCATTGTTCAACCAATATCCCCCACATATTTATTAAAAACAGCCAAAGATTGAGAATTTAAAAAGATCTATAATCAAAAATAGGCAATTCGTCAAGTTTTATAACGAAAGACTTGTCCCTTTGTAAGATCCTGAAGAAATAAATATACTTTTGTCATTTAAAAATCCTGATGCTACAATGTTTTAGCTATATCCTCCACATATTTGTTAAAAACAGTCAAAGCTTCAGAACTCAAACAAGTCTATAATTACAAATTGGCAATTCGTAAAGTTTAATACCAAAAGACTTGTCCCTTTATAAGATCCTGGAATTATACAATTTGTTGTATCACGATAAATTGGATTCTGTTTTGAGACATAATAAATATAGCTCATAGGAAAATTCTTACGCGATCGTACGTTAGATCGGTTGCGGTAGAGAACCAACGAGAAACCATTGGGCCGGCCTAGTGGAGCGTCCGGAGTCCAATCAACGGATAATAAAGACGAATAATGATGGTAATCCTTTATTCTCGTGACTGTTGGGGCGCGAAAGAAGGATATTGAGAGCCAAGAGAAACGGAGAATGAAAGAGAGACGAGACCTTTCTGACAGGGTGAAAAATACGGACGACCAAGGGTCAAACGATCGAGCACGCCTGGGACTACCGGTCATCGGGCCCTCTCTCGGCTCATCACCTCATTTTACCTCACGCCGAGCAGGATCGCTATCTATCGCTTGCGTTCATCCGCTCTCCGAAGCGCCAGAGCTTTTCGATTCCGAAGCTGATGAGCGCGCGCTTCATCTGTACCTAAAACTCTGTCGTGATTAATTTTTTCACTACGTATACTTTTAATGAACTCATTATACGGAGCCTCGGAGTCACGAATTCGGGTAAATATAGTCGAAACTTAAGGACACGAATAGAGTGGTTTTCAATCGATTCGAATGAAAAAATTGTTTGGAATCATTAAATGATCACTAAATTGTCATAAAAAAAATATTTTTCGATCAAATCGTATCTCAACTCTATAAAAAACCGCGTCATTCCAAATATATTTGAAATATGATGTATAGATTTTCATACATCTCGGCCAGGTGCTGGTTTAAAGATAGAAAAAAAAATCGTTGCTTCTATAACATTTTTATCACAGACGGACATGAACGTATGTTGTGTTTTTAATTATATTTCAGATTGTTAAAATTTCATATAAGATTGAAACATTAACTAACAAAATTTCCAAAAGAAAATGTTATTGTTTCAATCTCACATAGAATTGTAAGAATTCGATTTCAGAGTTATATGTACACCATACGTTTATGACAAAAATGTATTGAATCAATGACTTTTAGTTTTTAGTAAATTAATTTGTTGAGTACCAACATTCAACGATGTAGTATTGTGCACATTTCGCAACAACTGTTAAAAAAAAATAACGAATCTATAAAGGTTCAATTATTATCACTCACGGTGTATACATAACATGAGATTATTGTATTTTTTAGACTTTTCGTACAAAAAATATCAAAGAAATTTAATTTTAATGAAAATATCCGTGTTCCGGATAATTAATGAATATTCATTGTATTTGTTTACGCAACTGTTGCAAGTTGTACCGAATACTGCATCCAAAATACATTTTTATAAACTATTAAAAAAATATATCTGTCGACATACGTTAAATATTATTAACGAGGGATGATGCGGATATGCAGATAGAAAATCTCATCAAATATACAGACGCACGTTGCGCAAAAACTGGAATATTATAAATAGATTATAGAATGTTGATTTAACTGAAAGTTGATTTTAAAGACTGAAAATTCTCGGTATTTAAAGAATTATCAAAATCTATTGATAAATTAATTAAACAATTAATCAAATCAACGGTGAATCATTATTAACCACCATTGATTGTATAATAAATGTTGATAACTGATGAAATATAATGAATTTGTATGATAATATTGGTAACAATGTAAATCTTACCTTCATTTTAATATCCAAAGTACGATCAACACGTCACGTCAAGAATTTTCTTTTATTCATCCTCTTGGAATATTGTGAATGTAGTCACAATAATAATAATGATGATTAACTACATTAAAACGCACGTGGTCACAAAAAGCAATAAGCCCGAATTAAAATAGTTTTTCATTCACTTTGACCGATCGATCGCCGCATTCACTAAATATTATGCGAGTAACCAGATTATAACGAACCAAATTGTTTGTCAAATTTTATTGAGCGTGATGCCAATCGTTTAAACTGAAAATATTTGTGAGATGAGTAGAATTTGAAAGGCACACGAAACAGAGTCAATGCCGTCCGGTTCGAGGCCCGGGTAAGACTGGCATCGACGAATCTGCCCCTACCACTCGCACTTTGAGTACGAGGCTGACGATGTTCCCCCGCACGCACGCACGGACGCCTGCGAACACGCAACACTCGCATTGGGAACCGATGAACGAGTCAGGAGTGGAGAGTTCTCTGGATCCCGCAGTCGTTGCGCTGTGTTCAGTTTGAACGGCCCCTTGAACGTTCGTTCACTCGAAGTAGAGTCGTTCTCGCTCGAACAGGGGTGCGAGCTCTGTTCAGGTTGAAAAGGGAACGAAAGAAAGGGCGGAGAGACATCCTTCCGGTGAGAGGAAAGGAACGACGCATGGTTATGTACCGCAGCATCCCTGCTTACCCTGGGTTACGAACTCCCTAGGGGAATCAAAAACCAGAGGAAGCTCCGCCTCTGGTTCACGCCCCCGTTCGCAATCCCACCTTCGTATACTGTATATTTACCGTTGTGTGTATCTGTGTAGTGTCCGCAGAGAAAAATCATGGGCTCTGGGCCACATTTTTAAGCATTCATACGTTTATATTATTTTTAACATGTTTTAAATTATTTTATTGGCACTCTTTTTGTCATTTTCGTAATATGCAACTTAGTAGGTATTTGTGAGATGTTGGTATAAATTATAAGATACAGAGCAAACAGTAATGTTCTGCAAATATGCTAAAGTCGATATCCAGCTGAGAGATTTCTCCGAGTTATATCGGACAGGAGCCCAACGTCAGCATATTTGCCATGTGATTATTTTATGAAAGTTATTTGTTGAATTTATTTAAACACGAAGCCGTTATTGCATAGCTTTCCGATGGGCAATAAGTGCCTATAGAGAAAGTAAGCTTTCAACGAAACAAGTGAGGTTAGCGTTACGAGCTACATAGGCTTAGGTGCTCCAAGTATCCGTTGGAGCGAGAGCCCTGAAGTTGGCGAATGGTTTTCTTCTACCGGGATGGAGCATTAAGATATCACGAAGGGGAAATTATGTTTACGAGAGCTCTGAAAACAGCTATCGGAGTACCTAACCTTCTTCGGCGACGATCATAGTGATGATGTTGATAATAAACCTGAAGACTCAGCAGATTAGAGATCGTAGATTCTTTATTTCACTACTAACAATAAGATGCACTGCTTTAGAGCTGGATGCCTCTTTCTGTTCGCTGCAACACGCAAGAACTTGGAACGTCAGGAAGGGCCTGTTGCTCTGAGCTCAGAGCCACAACGCGTCGGTTGATATACACGCCGGCGTTTGATTATGATTAGTAGATTTGACATTGGCGTAAGACCACCTGAGGAGAATTGCGCAGCGGAAAGCGGAATTGATAGACAAAATGTTATAGCACACAGGCCTCGGCACAGCGTCCAACCGGCGCGCCAGTCAGAAGCAAGCATTCTTTATAGTACAACGTCCTTTGAGTAATAAAGCTATTTTTTCGAACCGTTTTAATACCGTTTTAAACTCAGATACGTTCGAGGCTGTTTGGTATTGAATTCAATCTAAATCGGTAAAGGAGATTCAAGCTTTACGAAAATTTGAATTTTTATAAAAATTTATGGGATAGTTTACATTAATAGAGGAAACGGAGAGATGAATTTAGTAAAAGTTACCGTATAACCTGAGGAAAACTGCTAATAGTCAGCTGATCAACAAGTGGGAGGTTATCCGTTAATTTTCAATATTTATGGGGATTATTCCTATATATATAATCAAAATTATTATAAAATCTTGCTCTTGTCGACAAGTGATGAAGCAGTCTCATTCTACCAGATGACTGGAGCAGTTTTTTCAGATCTATTGTCATTTTTACTAGATCTTTCTCGATGATATACGGACATATTCCATGCAGTGAGGACCGGTTGACAGCTAATGGTATCACGAAAGCTAATTATTGGATGTACGCCTGCAAAGTTTCTACTAAATTGGTTAACGATAGTTACCGTGCTATTATCGACAGAGCTAAAATTACGACGAGTTGAAAAGGAAATATCCCACAACGTTCGGTCATTAATATACGTTAATAATAACAACTATTACGTTATCACCCTCTGGGGCCTGTTAAGCTGTAAGCCGTTCGAGCAGCAATCACGAGGATAAGAGTTTGATATTTATTTACACGTGTTTCGGGCTAACCGTCGAAAACAATTCTAGAATCGTCGCTAGACGGTTAATGACCGGAGCTTGTCTCGAAAAAATCAAACGTTATCGTACTGTATACAATACTACGCGTCGGCTGGATCTACTGGACGAAATGGACATCGTATACCAATGTTACCCGTTTCTTCCAACGCAGTTGGAATTTACATTTTTTAATTTAGTTATTTTCTTCGATTTATTTTTCAATCGTGCAATAAATCATCTTTTGTCGTAACATCATTACTATTGAGCCCTTTGGCATAGTGAAGCATTCTATGCGTATGCTTTTTATATATCTAATATAAGTTTAACAATTCCATAAAGTAGACGAAGCTAAAATATGCGGAAGTCACATAGATCTAGCTTATAGTTCGATTTCAGTATCAACCTAATATGTTTAACGATTCAACAAACTAGACGAAACTAAAATATGCCGAGGTTACATGGATCTAACTCGTAGACCGATTTCAATATCAATCTAATAAAGAGTGTCCCAGCAAGAGCGCCGGATTTTAATTTGCCGCCATTTTGTTAATACGAGTTGTACGATGATTTTTTTTTGACATTTGTCACGTACAGACCACGCGATTTAAGAATATGGAGAAGTATTCAAACCAACAACGTTTAATTATTGTAAAAACACATTACAAAAATGGTGAAAGTTTTGCGAAAACAGTTGGCCAATTACGTCAAGTTTTTGGTCGCAATAATGCGCCAAATGAATCGACAGTGAGGCGTTTAATTACAAAATTTGAGACGAAATTTACGCTGATGGATCAGAAGATCATTGTTCGTCGTCGTCCTTGTCGGTCACTCGAAAATATAGCCACAGTAACGGAATCGGTGGCCGAGAATCCAGGAACTTCCATTCGGCATCGTGGTCAACAATTAAACATTTCCAGTAGCACTATGCAACGAATTTTGGTAAAAGATCTGCATTTGCACACGTACAAGGTTCAATTGGTGCAAGAAATCAAGCCAAGGGACCATGCGCAGCGCCGTGAATTTGCTGATTGGGTGTTGGAACATCATCAAATTAATGCGGATTGTTAACCACGATGCCGAATGGAAGTTCCTGGATTCTCGGCCACAGATTCCGTCACTGTGGCTGTATTTTCGAGTGGCCGACAAGAACGACGACGAACAATGATCTTCTGATCCATCAGCGTAAATTTCGTCTCAAATTTTGTAATTAAACGCCTCACTGTCGATTCATTTGGCGCATTATTGCGACCAAAAACTTGACGTTATTGGCCAACTGTTTTCGCAAAACTTTCACCATTTTTGTAATGTGTTTTTACAATAATTAAACGTTGTTGGTTTGAATACTTCTCCATATTCTTAAATCGCGTGGTCCGTACGTGACAAATGTCAAAAAAAAATCACCGTACAACTCGTATTAACAAAATTGCGGCAAATTTAAATCAGACGTTCTTGCTGGGACACCCTTTATAAGTTTAATCATTCCACAAAGTAAACGAAACCTGAATATACAGAGGTTAGATAGATCTAGAGCATAGATCGGTTTCAGTGTAAACCTAATATGTTTAACCATTCAACAAAATAGACGAAAGTACAAAATGCAGAGGTTAGATAAATCTAGCTCATAGAACGATATAAGTATCAATCTAATATGTTTAATCATTGAACAAAGTAGACGAAAGTAAAATGTACAGAGGTTACATAGATCTAGCTCATAGATCGATTTTAGTTTTACTTTCACCCAAAAAATGTCCAAAAAATAAATAAACAACCAAGAATGCCAAGTTCTGTAAAAGAAATACAAGGTACGATTACCGCGAAAATATGTCGGGTATTGTAAAACCCATGAATAAAAAGATAGAATAATGCAATAGATGATAATAAATAACGATAATAGCAAAAAAGCTCGATGATTAGCCGATTAAAGATGCGCGATCTAAAAAAATTTTTTAATTCCGAATCGATCGAACTAGCATAATCACAAAAATAGACATTGCATTATCGATAAATCATTAAATTAAGATGATGCAATTTTCACCAAATGTCGCATAATACACTTTTGATTTATATATCTCGCTGATAACGATAAGAAATTTAGCTCCGAACGATAAGCCCATCAATCGTTGATATCTTTTCGCTGCACCATCTGTTCAGGGTCCACCGATCTTAATGATACTCCATCGCATACTAAAGTCAAAAAGGCGTATCGTTGATGCTTATACACAGAAAATACGCTTTTCTGTTTTCGATCGAGTGATATTTTTTCGATGAAATTTATTTCGATTAGATTGCGTTTAGTTGGTGGATATACAATCCGCGTGGGTCCAGAGAGCGAGCGACGCTCGTCAGTTTCGCAGTGACAATTAAGAGGAAGAGAAAAAAAGCAGAAAAAAAGTGATGAAGAGATAGAGAGTACGTGAGGGATCGAACAAAAGTTCACAATAGTAACGGCTTAACGTTCCGCTGAAAGAGATGATTGATTATCGTCTCCGTGTGTAGAGTTTTCGATACTTCAATCGCTAATACACTATAAGATTATATATATATATATCGAGACATGAATATCGTATACATTTATGTAACAAAAAACGAGGTGAATACAGTGTGCGAAAAAACAAGAATTACGTCTAGCAAACGATATTTTAACGATATCAATGAATTTAATATAAAATATGTCTTCGAACTAAGCCGAAAGCGATGGGAGGGAGGACGATACGATATAAATGTCAATGACTTTGTGGATGGGCGAAAACCCGTCAATAAAAGCCATCGTGGCACTCTTGTACTCACGCTCTCGTCTTGTTTAATTACAAATAAATTGTATAAAGCTTTATAAAATCCTCGTGAATGTCAGTACAACGTCGAGTCCTCTAAGGCGGCAGATGCGAGTAACTCAAATAAGAAATTTACAAGGGCTCTGATTTTTCGGTGATAGTTATGAATAGAAGCGAAGGTTCTGCAGATATTCAATGTTAAGAAATTTCATGACGCACGGATTTTAATGCGTTTTAATCAGTACAGTAATAACTGCATATTGCATACATTACACTAGAGAATATAACGTTAACTTGTGTCAAAGATAAAAAGTATACTTGGTGCTTAAAAACTGAAGTAACTCACAAGGAAAGGTACTTTGGTGTCCCCCTCCGATTTTAATGCAACTCACGTATGTTGTAGAGCATCGAAAACTAAAAGACACGTATTTTTTTTTATCGGCGGAAAAACATTTTTAAGGGGTGAAATCGCCCTTCAAAAATAGGGGTGATTATGCAGTTTCACCCCTAAAAATGAATTTTTTTCTTCAACTCCACGTGGAATTTTTATTGTCTTCAATGAGGAGTATTTTGGTTTTTGTTTTATTAAAATCGGTTGACGCCTTCTGGGTGAAACTGCAAAATCACCCCTCGACATGCTATTTTTGAAGGGCGATTTTACCCGTTAAAAATGTTTTTCCGCCGATAAAAAAAAATACGTGTCTTTTAGTTTTCGATGCTCTACAACATACGTGAGTTGCATTAAAATCGGAGGGGGACACCAAAGTACCTTTCCTTGTCAGTGTTAAAACCAGTAACGAAAGAGGAGGAGGTTAAATTGGTGTTGAAACCAAAAACGTTAAGTCATTATCGATATATAGTCGTTAACGCTTCTGAAAGTCATAATATAAATCTAGTTTTAATCATTAAAAAAATATATAACCAGATGTTTTCATTAGTGAGGGACATATTACACGAAGAAATCGATTTTAGCGACAGTAACAGAAGTTTAACTAAGCTAACAAATATTTTATTTATATAGTGACAATAAATGCGTTTGCTATCAATGTATAAACCAATATTTATTGGTCCAAAAAAATCATATTCTTCGTATACGGTTAACAAATATTGTCGCTTTTAGTGTCAATTTTGATATATCGCAATTATAAAGTATAATTTTCTAAATTAATATTCGCAGATGCCTTCATAAAATATCAAGATCACATAGTGTTGAAATACAAGAGTAATTTAGTATTAAAAGGAAAAATGTTACTTGTCGTCACTAAAATATACGCTGAAGAAGGCACACGACTTCCTAAACTTTCTTTTTAAGCATTCAATAATTGTACCGTTTAGTTCAAGAAAACCCCATCACCTACCCCATATTAGGTGACCATATGTCCTCCTTAAACTTGTCCCACGAGTCTTTCTTCATATTTATAGGGAAAAGACATAACTATGCACACAAGAGCATAAATATTGGATATAAAATAAGCCGGCGATATAAACATGCTTTGAAATTTGTGTGAGTGGTCCATTTGGAATAAGCATACACACGAGTGACCAAGACGTCCTGAGTTTCTCAGACTTTGGATACCAGCGCGCTACTCAAGGATTATGGATAGACGTACATATATAATGCGGTAGAGTTTTCGAGTGGCACACGCACACACATAAACTTGGGGGAATATAGAGTGCGTGTGTCGATGAGCGTGTAACTCCATTGTATTATAAACCCGGACGAGAGTTCGGGCACAATGCTCCAAGAATTTTATGACAAAATAGCGAGAGAAAATAAAATTAAAAAAGAAGGTGGAGAGATAAAAAAAACGCGAGAAGGGATACTTGCGTACGATGCGGAGAAATAAAAAGTAACCGAGCCGAACGTGACCACGCGGCCCCTTAAAAAAGATCCACCCACCCCTTTTTATACCACTATTCTATATTTACCTGCATGAATACGTTATATATTATCATCCTCTTCTATTTGGATGAGTTTCGGAGAGCCAGCTACATATTTTTCTCTTCTTTTCTCACTCTTGAGAACGAGTGAAGCACCTGTTTGTATATTTCTGCCGCTCGCCGACACATTAATCATTCACGAATAGACCAACGCCTTTTATCACTCCGATACCCACAGTCCCTCTTTCTTCATCTGCACTTCCTCTTCGTATAATACGAGAATGAGCTTGTGCGCACGCAAGTGAATTCGTGATTCGAGTGCTTCTATCTAACTAAGTAACTACTATTTTTTTTAGCTTTGATTTGATATCTCCCATGATGTATACTACATCATATTTGATACAATGTTTGCGCGCATTGGAATATCGATTATTAATATTGGGACTGTACACTATTAAGAAGACATTGTTAAAATTAACCCTTGCGCGGTGTTCGTACGAGTCCACACTTACGACTGATGTTCAATTGCTGGTGTCGATTTGCATTATAACCTCAAAACTTTCAAGGCGTTTTACTTGAAAATAGGTGAATGAAATTCAATGACATTTTTCTATTATATTCGTGGCATAATTCTGTATTGATTGCTCATCATTTATTCATCTTCATCTACTCATTCCGAACATAAAATATGTTGTAAATTTTTAGGTAGGGCCTAATAATTATAACACAATCACTTGTGTGAATATAACTGTGAAAATTGTTGCAATTAAAATCAAATTCTGGTTTAAAGTCCACACCAATCGCTTTTGACACTCTGGATTTTTAACGGTGTAACGACGATAATTATAACCTAACCTTACGTTAGTTAATAACATATTATTGAAACATCAATATTTTTCATTCTGTTGGAAAAAACACTTTTTAATATATTTTAATATATTTCATTTAATCAAAAATTCAAGTTGAAACTTGGGAAATTAATTGTATTGGTTCGTGAGTCTCACCTAGATTTAAATTACAACTTAAGATCAAATTTACTACTATAAATTCGCTCGTAATATGTAACGGCTGGTGCACATTCTTTGCGCAATGATTTTATTTTAACGTTACTCGGTCTCACACAGTTATCCATTATTATAATAATAATTGTCGATCCTTAAAATAATAACATATCGTACAATTGGAGTTGCGTCATTATCCACCGGAGAAAAAAAATCTAGCTGCTGTTAGTAACAATTGCTACAACAGGTAAATTGACCGGATTTACCAAAATTTCGGTAGCTATTACCGATCATCGGTAACCACAAAGAAGCTTTTTTCTCCGTATAGCTCGGTATCATCCGAATAAAGCTCAATCTATTAAGTTCACATTTTCAGCAAATATTAAACACAATAATAAGCCAAGTTTAATACGATTGTGTAAGAATTGATTAAAGCGCTTTTCAAGATTGATTTTTATTATTTTTATTTCTATATACATATCGTCGATCAATGATAATGAACATACCTCGGAGAATTTAGGATTTCTGACTGATCCACGTCTAACGGTCAAAACTGTTTCTCCGTACGAAGTAGCTATCATAATACAATATTTTCTAATGAAGTAAGCTGGATGTGTACGATGGAAATAAATAAATATGAATATGTGCAAATGTAATTTGCTGTCATTTTTTATACTTGAAACGGTTCTTATGATACAATAATTATAATAATTAATAATTATTATAATTAATAATAACGAATATTTGAAGATCCCAGAGGGTCTGGATCATACTGATAAGAATTATCTATTCATTTTACGACGTAAAAATGATTATTTGTCAGTCGTGTTCTTGTGTCTCGTAGAAGTAACCATATTTGCTTATGAATTGAATACGAGTAAGTACAGATGTTACGTAGCCAGTATAGAAGGAATGTTCGGTTCACTAAACAATGCGAAATAATAATAATGAATACCCACGCTGGTTCGCGAAATTATTCGATTTTTAAATAAAGTGTATATCCACAATACGGGGTACAATTTTTACTTAATTAACTTAATTTTATTTAAATTTTAGTTAATAAACGTGCTTCACGTTTCTCTTTTAAAATACGTGTCTGGCAAGCACATGAAAGATATCTCGTGTTAGAGATATATTAAAGATTTTAAGTTAAATTCGTATTGACAGTGTCTTTAACGTTAGCTGACAACCAAGTTAGAGAACCTCAAAAAATGTCCCAGCTGATCCTGACACCACTACACACAAGAAAACTTGCACCGTTTAAAAAAATTTAACAATTAAAATTGCAGTTGGCCCTGTTGCTATGCGCAATTTTATCATAAAAAAGTATGCTGGTACCTCTGTAAAGCCGCCTTTTATCAATCAATTTTAATCTAACTTTTTAGTGGATATAGTGTGTATCCTACACATTGGAAGATGGCGGGATGATGTCTTTTATTTAAACTACCGTCCGATTTCAGTGCCAACACAATTTCTCGCAATTGTTTGAGATATTGATATTTTCAATCGTCTCAGTGGCTTTTTCTCCGTACCTGTCTTCAGTTTAGTATGATGTCGTTCAAAGATGCTCGACTGTACACTCAGAAAAAAAATTACACGTACAGTGGCTCGCATTAATATTCGGACACCACTGTTTTTCAAATACGATTGGCTCGCAGACCTACATATAGTTGACTTGAAGAATTTTTTTTTTTTCATCGAGAAGTACACTTTTTCTAGATACCATAAACTTACTTTTTATTTATTTAATTAACATTATTATTTATATATGAAAAAGTAAACAAAATAAAGCTAGTTTTCGACGTCGCAATAATATTCGGACACTACGTAACTTTGTAGCCAATCCATTCTGAGAAATTGTTTCGATCGCTTAGAAGTTTTGTTTACATACATAGTCGTGTTAAACAGTCAATTCCGAACATCATGTATCAGTTCAGCTTAGAAAAATAAGGGTCTTACATCGTTATTCACCAAAATGGGCCGTAAAAGCAAAAATACTTCGTTTGATATGCGCCAACTTGTCATTTTTCATCGAGAAAAAGGACGTTCGTACCGCGAAATTGGTCGTTTATTAAACCTCAGCAAGAGTACAGTAGCGGATATCATACGGCGATACAATTATGAGGATATAATAGAATCTATTCCTCAAAAAGGACGCCCGAAATCCCTGTCTGTGCGCGAGAAACGTACGATTATTAGAAATATCCAACAAGATCCAGGCCGGAGTGCTCCAAAATTAGCTGCAGAGTTAAGTGAACAAACTGGGAAAAAGGGGCATCCCGACACAGTGCGTAGAGCATTAAAAGAAGAAGGATACAATGGTCGAGTTGCTCGTAGAAAACCGTATATCAACGAGATAAATCGAAAGAAAAGAGTAAAGTTAAATGGAATAGGTGAATAAAGGACAGGAATGGTGAAGCGACGTAATATTTGCCGACGAAAGCAAATTTAATGTTTTTGGAAGTGACGGACCCAAGATGGTGTGGCGAAAAGTGAACAAGAGTAAATATTTGGACCTTTTAAAGAAAATTTTAATACAAAGTGCAACGGAAATGCAAATCCTTGATCATTTTAAATTTTACCAGGACAACGATCCTAAACATAAATCACGAATTGTCCAAGAATATCTATTGTATAATTGTCCGAAAGTGTTACACCCCAGACCCCAGTCACCGGACTTGAATCCAATCGAAAATCTATGGGATGGGTTGGACCGTAACATACGAAAAAAACCAGTCAAATCAAAGGAAGAATTGAAAATACGATTAGCGGAAGAATGGGAGCGAATATCCGTAGATTACGTAAAAAAAAATTATTTTGAACATGCCAACACGCTTAGAACATGTTCTAAAACAAAACGGATACCCAACAAAATACTAAAATTATTGTTATATAATTTATTTTAATCAATAACTCATTGAAAAATATTTTTCGAACAGGTGTCCGAATATTTTTGCGACGTCAAAAATAAGCTATATTTTGTTTCCCTTTTCATATATAAATAATAATGTTAATTAAATAAATAAAAAGTATGTTTATGACAACTAGAAAATGTGTAGTTCTTGGTGAGAAAAAAAAATTCTGTAACTCAACGACAGGTACGTGTATGGAACAATCGTATTTGAAAAACAGTGGTGTCCTAATATTAATTCGGTGAGTGACAATAGTAAGCTCCACAGAATATATCTTTCATGGAACGTTTATATTTTACAGTTCTCCTGAATATACGATTCAATAATTATGATTTTTTTTTACTAGAACTATAAAATTTAAACGTTTGCTACTATATTTTAATTTTTTATATTATTTGAATTTAGTTTTAAGTTCGATCTTGAGATTCGATCTTACGACTGAATATTCAATTCTGAAAGGAGTTGCTTCGAGTAAAAGAATATTGGGTCGCTTTCTCGCATTTCCGTCGATTAGACAGTCCAATGTTATTGTCTCAAAAGGCCACCGCATCTTTTGATGCCAATATTGGTTCACTATGATAATTACACTATGATAATTATGGGCACATGCCTGGAGCTTCGGTATCGGACGCCGGAATTGTAACAGAATACCGAGTCCCAATTGAACATTTCTACATGGGTTGTCGTAATCCATAAGCAGTCACAAAAAAAAATGTAATTTGATGCTTTTTTAAATAAAAATGTTGTCATGCCTCTAAATATTATATTTTAGTAAAATTCTATGTTAGCTTGATTGCGTCACAGTGAAAATTTGGCTGTTTCACTTTGTTCTCGTCGACAAAACTAAAAAATACCTCAACTCCCCGCATCTGCATCTCATTGCGCCACAGGGGGTAGCCCCCCCCTATATGATGAAGGCTCTTCGGACTTTCCCAACATCCTACCTTTGCACCCGGCATAATGTTTCTTGTCGAGAAAACTCGATTACAACCGTAAGTCCTTTTCTGCATTTCGCTTTCTCTTATACTCCAGTCTCTGATCTCCGCGACTTTGGATTCACCAGATTCTCAGGAATATCTAGTTATTCGGAGATTTATAGCGAAGAAGAGTTTTTCAATCACTTTTACTGTCCTGAATTTTTATTCTGATAAAAAAAAACGTCTAACGTCTCGTTCAGTCGGTTATGTGTCTGTTCACCCTAATGCACCTAGTCCTTACAATGATCGTCTTGATTGGAGGCATTGATGTTTTTTTTTTTCTTTTTGCAGCTTCGTTGGTAACACTTGTTTCTGGAAAAAAAGACGAAGAAATACGAGCCTTCTCATCGCTGAGACGAAATAATGAGGAAACGACTGATAAGTAGGACACGGAAAATCGAAAGTTGGAAAAAAAATTACGAGAGTTTTATTCTATAAGATTGCACAAGGACTTGATTCAAGAGAATAAATAATCTGATAATGTCGTAGATTTACGGAGATAAAGTTTCAAATCGAGATTTTTTCTATGAAACATCAATAACTAAAACTGTTGTTTTAGTTTAGTTATAACTAAATTTATGTTATATTTAGTTTAGTTATCGATGGCTCATAGAAAAGTCATTATCACACACTTTTAAATACTGCTTTGAGCTGCGCTACTCAATTGGTACAATAGACCGCCCAGAAAACTACGCAATATTCGCAAAATGAAGACAAATTTACGTTACAACACTGAAATACATAAGGTTAATGTTCATATTAGTTATCAAACCTCAATTAGACCTCGTCTACGATATATCTACAATATAGACGTTTGCTTTGATCACGATAAGTACATCGATAGAAATATTTTTAGATGGCTACCAACTGAATTTACTTTCAGTCAATCAAGCTATTTTCAGTTTGTTCAATTGCATGACATGGTTGGCTCAAGTTCACAGAGTTTCCTTACATCTACCTTCACCAGGTGCTTGAGCCGACTACATCATATTAGCTAAATTGAATACAGTTGGTTCGAATGAAATTTAGTAGGTTTCATCCAAGAATTTTTATCTTTAGTGTAATAAACTTGCCTTAACTCCCGCCTTTGTAGAGTCAAAAGTAATTAATCGTTCAAACTTAAAAGTGGATTGTCGTAACATTAAGATCATAACAATTTTATCAATTATTTGCAAACATTTGACAGGACAGTAAAGAAATTATTCATGATTTTACATTAAATTCAACGCAATAAAAAAAATGAGTAAAGTACGATAAAAAATGTTTCTTCGAATCGACAATGTAAAAGAAAGAATTAAAAAGAAACACATTTTCTCGTGATTATTTTATCCATCAAGTGTACAGCAATCAGATTTAAATTATAAAGCGATCACTATAAAGATATCACTTGCACTTGAAGGTAAGGACTTTATCATTATATCATTTGCCCTTTTGAAACTATTGTGTATTGCATTATTCATTTATTTATACATAGTAGAGTGAAAAACAAAAATTATTATGAATGAAGAGTAAGTAACGCGCGCTCACAGGGATGCATCGTGTATTTCGCGCAACTTGTACGAATAAAAGGTAAAGACGAAGTGCAGGTAGCGCGCGTGTCTTCATTCTGACTACCACAGCAAAAGTCCAAGCTTATAGGGATGCTATTGCTCCTGCTAGCCATTAGTAACGCTTACCCGGTATAATGCGAGAAAAATTGCGGTCGAATTATTCCGGTGGTAGAGCACAGTCTCCGGCACGTAGGGTGGACAAAGGTATGCGAGAATAGTCTTTCATCTATATGTTACATGCTGGTGTATACCGTCTCGAGAGGGACAGGGGGCTCGCGCGAACCCCGGGGTTTCTCGGCGTCGCGTTTTTGCGACTGAAAGAGAATAGCTCTCTTGTGTAGTACCACTACCAAGCCACGAAACGAAACGATTAATCGATCCTCGATCGAGGGCTGCCAAACTACTGGATTTACAGATAGAACAGTTAGATATGTCTTTCTCCGTTAATTGCAAAAGTTTTATTAAATAATTAACTTCTGGAACGTGAAGAAAGTAATAAAGAAATCTTTAGTTGATCCAGTTAGTTATAAACCAGTTAGTTAGTGGATTAAATTATCCAGTTAGTTAAAAAATCCCTATATTCTCCTCTTTCGATAAACTTATTGTAATATTTCATAAAGATTAATCGATTCATCGATTAATATGGCAGTTAGTTCTACCTGTGATATTTTTAAAAAATTTAACCGTCATTCCTCGAGCAGATATTTTTTTTACGAGTCATTCGATCGTTATATATTTTCACTCGGCACCGAAATCGTAGACTCTGCGAGAAGAAATTTTATTTAAATCTTCACTATGATTGTTGCTGTCGACTATACGACAGGTTTATGGCTTTTGGAAGCTTCGTGTGGTGGATTAATCGTTGTTGCGCATATACATGGCACAATGACCCTAAGATCCCTATAAGAGCAAAAGTGTACCATTAAAAACCATCGTCAGCGTAAAAATGAAAAGGAAGAAGAGAAAGAAAGTTCCATATGAGACTTCGAAATCTCCACTCGTGGGAAATCAAGAATTTCATTTTCTTCTACCTTGCAAAGTCACTGCGCACGTTTATCATACGCTCGAGTGGCATTCAGAAAGATAGTGAACTACCAGAATTGTTAAATAAAAAAGAACGATGTACCTTTTTTCCTGTTATAATTTCCTGTATAACTATATTTTTATTATACCGGTATGATATTTCACACTTCATAGGAATTCTTTTCATTAAGTTTTCTCTCGTATTTTATGTGTGACACATTTTTATCTCTCGCAACTTTTCTACAACACTTGGAGACTACAGTTTATTCTACTGGAAACATCAGGTTTTCTAGAATACAAAAAACTATTGCATATTCAGGGTCATCTACCAAAAGTCGTGTTCTCGGTTATTAACATGATAAAAGTTGCAGTTTATACCTGAATGCTATTGAGCTACGGTATCGTGTAGCACAAACGGATTCGAGACGGTCGAGAGCCTCCGCTTATTTTTCTCGCTCTCACTCTACCTTCTTCTGATCCATCGAAAAGTCGTCCCACTCTCCTAGTTATGGTTCGAACGAAATAGAAAAAATATATCTTATAATGGAAAACACAAAATTTGAGAAAGTGGCATGACATGTTACTCTCGAAGAACACGCACCAGCGCATGCTCACGGTATGTACCACCTTCTGTGTAAACAAAAATGATAAATCCGCTGAAGGAATTTATTTTTATCTCATCAAAGTGACCGCTTTTCATTTGCATTAATTTAAAATTCCCAATGATAATGATAATTATTATAAAGGTTAATAAATTTAATGAAATTACACAAGAGATCGTAAAAAGTTCATTTAACGAATTAACATTTTTCGTGATCGCTAATTTCCTCTGTAAATGAGCAAATTAAAATAACACACGGTGAGAAGATAATTATTAGGCAAATTGGTGTAACAAACTCGGGTTATTCTTGCCTTGTGGCGTATTAATCGAAGCGTGACTATGACATTTTACTATGCCGTTTATCTTAATTGTGTGCTTCACGACGTACATCAATTATCTCCATATTTCAATTTTAGAATCGTAGTATAAATTCTACAATATGACATACGTTAGAAAGTGTGTCGAAGACGCCATGAAATTTGGCGAGGTACGCGACGCACAACGAACGCTTGTTGCGATACGCAAGGAAATCGTCTTTCAATATATCTTCAAAGTATTTATAGTTCTCGAAACGTTTTCGGGATGTACAAACATCGTTAACATATAAAATATAGCTTACTCGACTGATCTCGGTGTTACTATTTTAAAACTTGACATACAAGAGCTAACGGACTCGCGAAAATACGTATGAAGCACTTTAATGACTCTCAATAGTTTCTCATAAGTGTTTATTACGATTTGTCGCGATTCCATTAATATTTTTCCGTAAGGAACTCGTAGCTGTCATTCCAAACAATATGAGAATTTATCGCAAAAGGTTTATTCGCGTTGCGTAACGTTGTACGCTAAACTCGGGCCTCGTAGGTTTTATATACCCTGCTTAAAAAATCCAATTGAATTTCGAAAGAAATAATAAAATTGATAGTCGCGTTTAGTGTCGTATTCCACCACAGTTCTATGTAGTGCGAGTTGAAACGATGTTCGATCGAGTTTTTATCGAATGTAATCAGTATCCATCAAGCTTTTGTTTTGGCTTAATGACGCGATAAAAATTTAATTTATTCCGATACGTATTTCCAGATAATTTGTACGTCTATCTATGACATAGGATCGTATCAAATTCGATCCTATGATGATGTTAAGGGGAGGCTAAATCTCCATACTTACACACATGTGCTGCTTCTCTCTCACTCCATCATATCCACCATACTAGTTCTACCTCTTTCACACTCATGGATGTTTCGCCTTGCCTGAAGAGAAGGTGTACGAAGCCGATTGGGTAAAATATTTGAATCACTCGATCAATCGAAAAAGCATTTTACAGATCTCTTTCGGAGAACGTCAAGCATTTCATTTTATTCAGAGAACATTCTCGTTAATAATAAGAAAGAATTTATTTTAATAACAAATAATGTGTATGAATATAATTTGAAAAGTCATACTAGAGCGTATACCAAGGTTTCTCGTATATCGAATAAACTGAGTGATGGTGTCTTTTAAATATAAAAGAACGCTGTTTTTAAATAACATAATTATTAGAAATAATTAATAGAATGGAAAATAAATATTCCGTGTTTAAGCAATGTATCCGTGGTATTGTTCGTATAGACAAAAAAACATTTACTTATGCTACGCGTTATTGTATCGACATTATTTCATATGGTTCGCAAAGGCGAAAAACTGACGTTTAAAACTAGCAAACATCGAACAAATGTGTGACGTTAATTGCTTGACGCTACGGGAGCAGCTACGAAACTATTTTAGCAATTTTAGGTACACCTCCGTCATAATATTTGCTATTTTTGACCTTTCCTACCCATTTCCATTCTTATTTACACGATTTATTGTGAAGGCTTCATCGAAATATTTAACTACCGACAATAACGTTATCAGATATTTGCCAAAATATTATGTTCATGTGCAATTCGCCATGTCCTATGAAAATAGATTTAAAAAAATAAACAAATAAAAAATTGGACTCATGATCATGGAAGCCTAACGTTGACGGATCAGGTTTTAACAATTCCAGCTACCTCACATTTTAGAACACTTCATCAGGCGAACCTGATTTGCTTATGCTCTTTTTGTCTTGTCTGACTATAACGATGCCAGATCCGTAACGTATTCAATTTTGTATTCAAAACACTTAAAAAAATTGTCAGTGCTTTGCATTATACTTTTACAACAAAGTAAAACGTTCAATTGATTCGGTTCTCGAAAAATATTGTAAAATTAACACGGGAATATAATAGAAATAATAACAACTGGAATATAAAATATTCCAATATAAAAAATAATAAATATGGAATATAAAATAAGAAAATCACGGGGATATGTGAAGATTGTTAAAAATAAAAATTACTACGAGTAAGGCCTTACAGATATAATCCTGATCAGGGCCTGATAAATTCAGCAACAAGGCCAGATCACGTTTGCCTAATTTGTATCTTATCGAACAAAGTGTTAGATTTTTTTATTAGAGCATGTTAAGGTTTGGTGTTAATAGCATATGCTGTAGCATTATACTAGGTACCTGACAGCGCTTTTATGACATCCGTGCTGTTATCTCCACCCAGGATGCTATATACCATATACAGTTATAATACTAATACATTTTAGGAAACAGTCAGGGTAGAGAAACGCCTATCTTGTTTATTGTTGTCAAGAGAAATGTACGTGCACGTCGATGAAGCGGATGGGTATAACCTACGTAACAGTGCATAGTCCTGTAATTTCCAAATTCCCATGTTCCCGTAAACCCTAATAGGAGTATAGTAGTTGCGAAGCCGGCGCCGTCGCACCCCTTTGCGAGAGTTCTTGACGATCCGGACTGCGACACAGAAGCGAACCAGAGAACGCAGAGCATATAACCAGCTTCCTGCTCTATGATCTGCTCGTTGCTCATGCTACGGTGTCTGAGTTTCATCCCTCTTCAAGTTAGACAACAGTCAGGGAGAGAAAGGGAGTGAGAGAGTGTAAGAGGGATAGAGAGAGAGAGAGAGTGAGAGAGTGAGAGATATTCAGCGAGGGAGGTTGCCACAATGCGGACGTGATTGCAAATCCACTCGTTATCGTCAAAACTCCTTTTCGAATGGACTGTAGTCAACCCACCCCTCTTGCATTGCCTCTCTGGTGAGTAGTCACGATGAAGAGGACATCAAAATGGAGTGACGAGAATTGGAGTCTGTTACATCGTATCGAGAATATAATTCTATTTTTTTTTCCAATCTTTTGAATTCCCTTTCTGATTAATTGTTCAAAGATCATTCAGGTAATACTTTCAATGATCATAATATTTTTCACTTTTGACTTTAAACTTAATGATATCTATAAAATGTAATTTTACAGAGATTTTAAGTCGTCTCAAATGAGCAAAAGGTCGACAATTTTTTGTAGCAATCTAAAAACTTGAAATTACACTTTAATCTCTAAAAGAGAAAAAGGATGACCAAATTCAATTTAATGAAACGTTTTTTTTTTTCTATATTTTAATAGTACAAAAAAAAGTATATAAAATCTTACACGATTGATTGTTCGTAACGGTTATTTAATCTTGTAAATAAATCCCCAGATTTGGATATAACAAATTGTAGAAGTTCCATTCCTTTAAACATATTTTCTATTTAAAAAGAATTATATCTCCTACAATTTTTTTATTCTTAATCTTGAGATTTATGATAATAAAAAATTTATGATATGATGTTTCGATCGAAAAAAAATTAATAACGGAATGCTTTTTTTTATAAAAATTGGTGGATATCTTAAAAAAGAAGAAAATAACATTTGACTTGTTAAACTTATTCTATATATGGGTGGGCCGCTTATCAAAAGTCTAAAAAAATTCTAGAGATATACGAACTTTTTTTTTATTTCCATAAAAATAAATAATATTTCAATTAACATGAAACGTAAAGTGACTTTTACTTGATCCTGCGGACGGGAGTATATCTTACAAAAATATTTCGAATAAAATTTCGAGGTCATCAACTCACTGGGTATAGATGCTGAGGATTGGTGGGGTAGGCTTCTATGAGAGGAAAAGAAAGGTAAACAGGTGTCGGAAGGTTCGTAGTGACACGTGACAAGTTTTGATAGCGCAGGACAGCGGGTTCTTTTGAAATATTAGACACACACACACACACACACATGTATATATATATATATATATATAGATGAGTAAACCATAAATATAAAATACTATAAATGTATAGACATCGTAACAGTGAATTGGGAAGATACGAAAGGTTGAGGGCAGGCGCAAACCACATGCCATCATCGGATGAGAATGCCACGATGAGCCTTCTTAAACCATAGATGCATTCATATAAACACACACATACACACGCATACACACCAGGCTTGTACGCGGACACACACACACACACACACACACACGCGCGCGCGTCCATAGAATGCATATATCGATTCAAAACGCATGACAGAGAAAGCGAAAGGCGTCGGCGTTCGTGCCAACCAACAATCGACGATGTTGTGGGTGCCCATAACTCACTGATGAAGAACACGGTGTAGAAAGGTCGACCCTGAGTGCATGGCAAGTGTTTTCATAGGGCGCAAATGCTCGTTGGAACGAGAATGCATAGAACGAGTCTTCTCGCAGCTTCACACGCGTAAACTTTAGCTTCCAATGGCCTCGCTATGCTCCTGCATGAGCATCGTCTCGACTCGGACTTTGGATTCAGCTGGTGAGAGAGTATTTCCCTCTCCGCATATGTCATAGAAGTCACGATTGTATGGGAAGCTCATAGGCACGATCGGGGAACTCAAAGGAATTTATTAATATTCGGTCCATTTATCATCGATGAAGTATCGAGAAAAAAACACATTCGCGTTAGTGTAATCAAATATTACATGTTCCATTTTTTAAAATTATTTACAGTCTCTTCAGTCCTTTTCGGGAATACCCTAAAAAACCCTTTTCAGATTTTTGCTTTTTAAACTTCAGTTTCCTCTACGTTTTACGTTCCGTTATGTTCCATATGATATATATATATATATCAGGGCCCTATGATATAATATATCATATATCATATATAATATATCATAGGGTCCTGGGATCTAAAAAAATCACAGATTCTTATATATTTGAATTAGAAAAATAATTCTCTTACACTACTGACTTGCTTATGAGCTTGATGATGTATATGCTGTGCAAAGACATATTTTGCTTGAATAAGGTGCTTTAATAACCATTATAAATTAATCTAACAAAGCTCTAACCTCCTACGCCCTTTGGGTACTGACCTCGACCCCGCCCCCCAAATATACTAGAATTTAATTTATAATAGAATTGCTGTAATATATTTCTTCCGCTTAAGAATTAACCCTCAAAGCACAATGTGTTGTTACTGTAAAGAATTAATCTCAAAATGTAATTTTCAAATAAATAAATAATTACAGCAGTCTATAGCACACAGGGACATAGCACAACTTGCAGTATTCACGATCTATGCGAAAATATATTGTCCGAACTTGTGAAAAATAAAAAAAATAAAACACATTTACCCATTTAATTTGTAACTCATAATAAAAAAATGTCAGTTAAAGGCGCTGCCTCCGATTAATTCGCCACAACTATACCGCGCTTTGATTGTCACGTCAGCGTTGATTAAAAGTTTCACCCTCTTCTACATTATTAGTAATTACCGAGACGGGCAACACAATTAGCATCTGAAATAATGAACCAGTGTATGATAGTATACCGAGGACTTTTGGAGAGGATGCTGAGAGTTGCAGGAAAATTATACGTAAAGGATGAGGGCGAATGAAACGAGAATAGAGAAGGGCGCTGAATCGTTAAGCCGTGGATTCCCGTGAGGGGAATTTATTAAGTTTATCGTGTGTAGGTGCGAGTGTCGTTCCGTGTACACCTGTGAGTCTTGCGGAAACGACCTGTTCCCACAGACTATGCCGACACAGGATTTTGCAGGATATCATCGGTAAATTCGATGACGAACTCGGACAACACAGAAGCGTGCGAAAAAAGCGGTCCAGGCATTATGAACCGTCCTAGCTAGGGTTGATAGACGCCTCTGATAACACTCATATAGAAGATCCACATGTAAGTACAGATATACCATCTAATCACCCTCTTTTTTGTTACACCGCAACTGTGAGCCCGCAAACCGAGAGCAAAAAAGCATCTACGTGCATAAATGACCCTAATTTCGCCACAGGTGTACAGATTTAAAGATAGCTTCACTGTACTCTGATATTCAAATATGGAGAAGGATATGCAGCATCGCGATAAGAAAATCTTCTATCGTTGATCCAACGTACGCTGTAATACAACTGTTAGAGTAATCGGAAAAATCATCTCATGGGTCTTATAGATATATAGTATCTCATATAAGCTGATAGTTGAAGGGGGATTTGAGTTTAAAAAAAAAAAGAAATAAGCCTGAGAACATTTTTTTACTTGTACGACGAAAAAAATTTGGTTAAAAAAAATTATTACACTTTAACTTGCCAGTTCGTACTACAGCTTCATGAAATTTCACAAATTTATTCACAGGATACACGGATTGAGATTGTATTTAAAAAAATTCGTTGCTGTTGTTACAGTATTGTTAAGCACTGTTATTTGTAATGAGAAATCTTGATAATATATTATCGTTCAAACCTGAATTAATAATTACGCTCGAGAAGTTCGCGTGAGAGATGGTGGTGCAAATTCTTGATCATCGAGTCAGAAATCGCCAGTGAACTGCACCACGATCTCACTGTTACACAGTGTGTGTGTGTGTGTGTGCGTGTGTGTGTGTGCGTGCGTTGGTTTAGCGAACAATTAGGCCGCAGGAGTCGGTGCTTGGTGGATGGATGCACGCGTAGTTGAAGGGTGGGTGTACGATCAAATAGAGAGCGAACTCGCTCTTCCAATGGCGTGTAATAGGCACGTGGCTTTATACCAAAAACTCCGTTTGAGCTTCCCTTACAGCTCTATACAATACCTATCACAACATACTATTCTTAGTGTGCTATACGTATAAAACATGGTGACTGTAGGACCGTGGGCCCTAATAAGTGGTCCACTGCCCTCAGGCTTTTATTCATATTGTCCTGTCAACTAAATCATGAATTAGATCAGAATTTGACAACCGAGAGATCGCACACAGTAAAATTATTTCAAATTGAATTTCCTTAATAATTATTGGGAAGAAATGAGCTTTTGGCTTTCATACAATTTTATATAATTCTATGAAAGGATTTAATCACGAGAAAATAGTTTGGTCAGGCTGGGGGGTATCATTATCAAATCGCGATGTGAGTATGAGAATGTATGAGAAAGCAAATCTTACGAGGTATGTTGAAAAAATAATTTTATTCTGCCGTATACTCTCAGCATTGCGTATTTTCACTTCCGAGAAACGACTTTTCCATAATCGCCATCTAGCGGTGGTGAGCGAAACTTTCATAAGGGACGACTCAGCTAAATTTGTGTTCAAGCATCCTCTTCTGGAGCTTCGGTAAATCTTTCGAGCACAGAAATCTAGTAAACGAATAACGCTAACGAAAAAAGAACTTTGGCTCATCTCATTGGACAAACCCTATAACTGCACATTATCAAATCCTAATCGTGCACCAACCTGCTATCAATATCATCAACTTTCCTTGATCAATACTTGATTGGGCCCTGAATGATAACATGATAACATATCTCAAAAGTATCAATATACAAATCTAACAAAAATCTTTCTTTTTTATATCCAGAAACCCAAATATGAAAGTCGTCGGTAACCAGGACGCGGTCAGGAATTGGGACTTTTACCTTAGTTAACGGATGACGAAGCGGGACATCATCTCTTTAAAGTCAGTACAAGCCCACAATGAATTTCTACCCTACATATGGTGGCGACGCAATGGCGGTGGCGTGAGTGAGAGCGAGTGAACCGAGAGCGGTGGGTATAAAACTCTAATCCGATTATTCCTTTCGAATCAACGCACTCGACGTTAACGCCGTGCGACTATCGTTCCTCCGCTCCGTACGTATACCATAGAAGTACTATGCACAGATGAGAGAGTCGTACAATTGTACAGTAGCATCGTGAACATACTGAAAGAAAGATTGAGTCATCGAGTATATATTGACACGTGCTGGTGTATTATTTATTTTCCTCAACTTCAATTACATTTATGAATCGAACAATTCCAATTTATTTATTCCTTATACGATATTTAAACGTGTACAATATCATTGTACATTTCATTCAAGTAATTTGCGCTGTAATGCCGAATACATAAATTACTTGATTTTAAATGTACTCTTATCTCGGCTGTGTATTACGAGTTGTTGCAAAGGGTGATGCGATTTCCGAATAAAAAGAGATCTAAAGAAAGAGCGAATGAATAATTGCAATCGTAGCACATACGCTTATCAGAGTCGTATGAACCCAACAGTGAAAAAGAAAAACTGCAACAGAAGTAGGTAGGTTGGGGGAGGGGGAGGGGGGGGGGCGGGTTGGAGATGACCGCAAAAGTACAAGAAGAAGAGTTGCCGAGCAAGAAGTCGAGCATTTCTCTGCTACCGTAGCTGATACCGAACGATGGAAGCCAAAGAAACAACGAAAGACGAAACGTGCGAGTGAGAAAGACCGAGAGGACAAGTGAACGCGAGGGGCGAATTGGTATTTAAAAATATGCGCGACGACGGATGCGGTTTCCATGTCGTGCGCTTTCAGTGCATCCCATAAATATGATAAGGCCCTATTGAGAGATATACGAGTCTATAAGCAGCCGAACCAACTCGGTCTCTCCCACCTACTGATTTTATGTTGTACCCAATAGCTGGATTCTGCTACTTCACTGACTGCATCGACGTCCACAAGGAGAAACGCATATAGCGAGAAGACGAGGACCGCCCGTCTGCGTCCCAGGCGCCCCCACACAACACAATGATAAAAAAAAAGGAAGAAAGAAAAAAAATTCTCGCGAGCTTCATTAATTACACCGTTAATCCACGAGTCTGGGGTACAACGTCCTTCTTTATACCTCATACTCTCCCTCTTACTTAACTGTGCAGAGTGTTGCTCTCGTGTCCTGCACGAATTTATGCATTCATGATAGGTACCTATAACTACAATCGATACTCCGCTAATTAAACAATTCATAAGATGTAATCAATAATCTTCAAAACAAAAAATCACAGCCTCGAAAAATATATTTAAAATGTATTCATAAATATAGATTATCTCGTGAAGAAGTATATTTTCCATTTTATATACAGAATACGCGTTTATAGAAAGATATATGCGTCAATATCAGTTTATCGATCCTCAAGGGATCAACTAAATTTAGTAAAATGTTGTTGTTGACCATTTTCTTTTTATCAGTAACTAGGATTCTCGGTTGTTTTGTAATTTTTCGATTGCATCCTCTTTAGTTGCTGACAATGTGAGCAGAAGACGCGAAATTAAAAAAAACTGTCTACTTCGAGTTTCTCTATAAGACTGAAAGTTGGTCACAAAGACCCTTATGAATATCGTCACTTAAAGAATCCTCCAATGTTTCTTCTCAAGAGATATTGTTTATGTTTATATTGACTCTTCTGCACTCTGCTCGTCGATTCGTTTTTGTAATCGAGCTACAGCGAATAAAGAATGGATACAATTCTTTGTACCAGTAACCGATCAATCCAATAAAAACGATCAAATCTCAAGCAACAAAAGTAAATCATATTAAATATTCATATTTTCATGTTTCATAAACTTCCAAAGGTCCTTTACATATCACATTTGTAAAATTGAAAAACGTTTTTCAATTATCTTGATCGTTGCATAATGATTTTCATATTTTAGATAACTTTTGTATTTTAGATTTACAAACAGTTTGCTTAATGACAATTTGAAGGTTTTTGAACATGTAAATTTAGTTTATTAAAACTTACAGTAGAACTACACGGTGACGCTTTAATATAGATAAATCTATCACACGTTTCTAGAACTCTATGAAGAGTTACATGTTTGCATTTACTCCTGGAGAATTACAGTAGCTATAGCAAAAGTAAAATGGACTCCGAGTGGAACCTCCGCTTCTGCCGGTGCTTTTGATCGATAAAAGCGTCGCGACGCCGCGGTACTGCTGGGCGTGTCCGTGGCGTCATTCCGCCCCCGCAACAATAAATGTCCCACACGAACAGCGTCCTTATAGCCTTGAAATAGTCGTAAATCGAGCGAATTTATCTGGAGCTTTTTCTATAGCAGTGGTTTGCTTTATATATAGCAAAATTATGCTCCTTAATGTATAGGAAAAGGCGTGAGAATTTTAAATTTGCACATTACTTTCTCGTCGTTCTCGCCAACCCACAGAGTCTCATGTATGGGAAATGGTTATCTCAATTCTGACTTCCTCATAGAGGAAGTGGTATTAAGTAAAATTGCTAATTTCATAAAGTTTAAACCCCTCAATCGATTATTATCAAATTTAATATCAAATATCCTCGTCCCCCAGACAGTTTGTATGCCAACTTCCAGTTTGATAGATAAAAATTTACGAAAGTTGGAGCAAAAAATTCAGGATTCAGTAACATTTGAACGCCTTGATCGATTCTTGTCAAGCTCAATACCGAACAGTCTTGTCACCTGGCCCATCCTTGTAGAAAGTTTTAACTCGATAGCTAAAAATTAACGAAAGTTAGAGAGCGTACATTCTTGTTTCGAAAAATTCAAACAACCGTAAAATAGGACACCCGTTAGCGATTTGGGTGAAAATTGCAGTAAACCGACGAGGGTTGCTACCCGATACGTGTGCAAAGGATGATCGAATAACTTATCTTTGCACCTCCCTCCCCCTTCTACACACACACGGACATTTTTTCTTAATATTGTCTCTCGATTCTTTTGGGACTTTTTAAGTACTCTGACATGACAATCTCGAGAAAATGTTTTTTCACGCAAACATAGCTCTATAAGGAAGCAAAAAAGGGTCGGAAATCAAATTGGTTACCTCATTGTTTCATGTTATCAAAAATTGATAATAATTATTTGAAAAGTTGTTCCAACGGACCACAAAATGTACCATTTTTATCAATTTTTTTAAATTGCATATTTTAACTGGTAATAAATACTGAAAGTTGACTCATTTTTGTTACACGGAAATTATTCATCTTAAAAAACAAGGATGCAAGTTAGTACCTTGCACGTGGCTCACTCATTATTTTTCACCTTTAGCAAAGTCAACTGCATGAAGTATAATTCTCTATGAAGATGTTAATGAATTTTGGCATCCTCCTTCAACTATTTAATAATTTGGTACAGAACAAATAAATTCGAACTGCAGTTAAATAAATTGGTGAAATATTTATAATTTTTAAATTTCTTAATAGCTAATCTCGAGTCAGCTTTATTTAACATCTTTATATCGATTCAAGTAAGATTTTTATACTTATTGTTTCACACCCGTAAGTAAATAAATAGCTAAAGGGGGTAAACTTAAAAAAAAATGTCATTCCTGTACGAAGCATTCCATCTTTAAAATATTAGGATTCACGTAACAATGACCACGAGTGCATGAGAGCTTGAGGGAAGTACAAGAGACATACGCGAAGTGAGATGTGGGAAGGAGCGTAAACGGATTAGAAGGGTCCTCGCGGATGACTAAGTTTCAGAGAGGCCAACAGGAGTAACAGCAGCCGCAGTAGCAGTAGGACTTTCAGTAGAAACAGCAGCAGTCCCGAGACCAAATCCAATTTGATCTTAACGTTAACTCGATCCCGTGCGTACGGTTACACGGTGAATTAACTGAGGCGCACTACGAGGATGTTAAGACGGATGACGATGGCGTCGAGAAGGATAAGTCCCTACGCCAGGAAACGTTTCGTTAACCTTTCCATCCAGAAAAAGTTTTCGAAGCTTTTGCCGCATCCACGAAATCCGAGTTCCCAGGAAGTGATAAGAATCAATTAGGTATACCCCTAAGAATTTGAGATATGAAATAACAAATTGCGGGAAATAAATCTACGATTTAAAAAGAAATGATATTCTGTTAAAAAAAAAAATTCAAATAGACAATTACGACTTCACAAATTGTAGATTCCTTCACAGATATTCTAACAATTATCCTTAGCATTGGTATGTAATTTTCAATTACAAATGAAACTATATGACAAATTTTCCGTATTACGCATAACGAGAATTTCCTACTGCGTATTTATCTTTTGAAATACGCATCGTGTTGGGTACTGCGTGAAAAATGTCTAGAGATTTCACCAAAAATTATCAAACGTTAACGTGTTGTTTTTGCCAAAAAGCCATTGTGCGATTTTTTTTTTCAAGACACCACTTCTACAGGAGGCAATTCATCAAATGGTGAATGGTCAACTCATCAAACTAATCTTATAATTCCAAAATTCTCCGAGGGACGACTTTCCATTACGAAATACACTTCGGCCCGATTTACCAAATGGTTAACTTTCCAAAGCTCATAACCGGAGCCTATGTACCTCAGCGTACAGCGTATACAGGTATTGCGCAGAGTCAAGTATCTGTAGTCAATTGACCCAATCATCAATTCGCGCGGTTAGCCTCATTCGTAATTGCCGGTGAATTTGAATTTGGAAAGTTTACCCACGGAGAGTCGCCTCTTTGGAAAGTTGGGTAAATCGCCGAACGCCAGGAAAGCCTTGTTCCTAATCGCTGGTAAGTTGAACTTTAGAGAATTGGGCTTTGGAGAGTTGGGCATTGGAAAGTTGAGCTTTGGAAAGTTGGACTTTGGAGAGTTGGGCCTTCGAAACTTGGGCTTTGAAGAATTGATCTTTGCAATTATAGGAGTCAGGTTTTGTGACTTAACCATTTGTTAAACTGCGTCCTGTTATAACAGGATTCTGTCGATTTTTTAATGAAATATTTGTAATAAGAAAATGGTAACTTAAATTCATATTTAACCCTAAACTATTTTAAAGATTCTATCAGTTTCGAAATTTCATCGGCCCTGCAGTTTTTATGTAACAATCAGTTCTTATTCGCCATATGTTAGATCTACGGTTTGACATTCTTTAATTTTTACCACCAATTAGGAATCAGGGGGAATGAAAACTATAGGAAACCAAATTTACTTTATGGCGGTTTAACTTCAGCATCCTGTTACGGAGAATTTTCTTTTCGTCCCCGCCATAATGTTCGTCTCAATACAATATTTACTGCAGAAAAATATAATTATCGTGACTTCCAGTAATTACAATTCAGCTATTGCAAATAATATACTGAAAATATTACAAATATGACTGCGTTGTCCTATCTTTCAAGTCACCTTCGTTCATATATATTGCGGCAAGTTACATACGCCGCCGATATAACTCTACTCGCACCTGTCCACGCTAATTGCGCGGTTTATTTTTCGAAAGAAAAGATGACAAAAAAAAGAAATTCAAAGAAGTGTTACGAAGAAGTTTGTAAGAGAAATAGAAAGAGGGGGAGAGAAGTACTTTTCAGTGGGCTTTGAATTAAAAATGTTGTGTCAGCGTGGATGATTGGCCCGAAGAGTCGGACACTCGTCTCTGGCAGATCCGCGTCTCTGGCTTTCTTCTTCGTCTTCTTCTTCTTTCCTTCTTCTTCTTCGTCACTCTCAACAGCCGTAGCTCTGAATTTTCGCTGAACATATTATTAACGACGATCGATTCACCCAAACGTCGCGTAATATATGCAATAGAGTGATAACATGAAAAGAAACAAAAAAATCTTTACAGCGTGCCAAATATTTCTCGAACTCGCGAACGAGAAACTAATAATCGAAACGAATTTCTCTCGTTATTTCATTCGGCCTCTCGATCTTTATGAACGATTCAACGGGCACGCATACGGTCGAAGCGGTGACAATGCTGACGTTTTTTTTTTTTTTTTTACAAGACAGGTTTACAATCTTATAGTCGTACCCTATACGCTATAGTAAAATAAAAAATATCCGTGAACCTCTGACTTGTACCGCGAACGATGAGGGCTTGCGCGTGACATTGTGTAATGCTTTTGCGATTAATTACTTCCGGGGAAAGGATTAGGATCGTCGTTAAGGATCAAAGATCGACGGGGGATATCGCCAATGGCTTATTGTAGCCAACACACACTTTCAGGACTCGATCGGTGCATCAAGTATGGATGGTTAACGTATAAGGAGAGCTGAGGAAGATCGTCCAATTGTAGAGTCTTAAGAAAATCTTTATAAATTACGCATTGCAAATGAAGCCAATCGTTAAGTAGTCCTCACGGGCCTCGATACGCAACTTTAAACGTAACTGTCATATAAAAAAGTTCTTAATTCATACATCATTAAGGGAGCCGAGTCACCTGAAAATTATAAAAATGAAATTGCGTGTTGCATTGTACATATGAAAAATTGCAACTTGACAGAGTGAGAAGGAAACAAAATTTAACCTTTTTATAAATTAAATATATTTTTAATAAATTAAATAAATATAGGTCCATTGGTGTACATTTTTATTTTTTCAAATTGTATTAAAGTTAAAATTGCAACGTTTAACGTGCGAAAGTGCCCAACGTATATATTCATCGTCGTACGTGAGGAGTTAAGAGTTTTAATTTAACGCATCACGTGCGCGAGCGAATCTCATGTGTAGACACAGTGAACTATAGCGACTAAGTTTAAAATCAATCAAAGAGTTCGAATCTTATGTAATATTTGAATGTAAAAAAAGGCAACCTTGTAAATTGAAAACGTAAGCTACAGAGTTATTATTTTATCATCGGAGATGATCGGTTAACCGATTTTTTGTCGTATTTTGAGAAATGCATCGTCTTTTAAAGAAATCCTTGATACTAGTGAATGATATTAGGAACAAGAGCTAAGCTAGTGAACATAAAATATTTAAAAATTTGTAACAAAGTGCTGCGATATTGGCTTCATTGTCCTCCATATATTGTTTTTCGTAGCTTGGTACCTTTAGATTCAAATCTTATTAATTGGATTAATAATAATTTGATACATTTGATTAAAGTCGATTTATTTAATAATGGTTGACATATGTCAAAGTTATTAGTTATTCAATGATGGTACCTTCGTTGACATATACATCACATTGTCTTGAATTATACATTTAAACCAAAGAAAGATTTTCGTAATCGTCAAACCGATTTTTTGTTTATTACTAACCTGATGATGTAAGTACGACGAAGCTTCAAATGGATTAATAAACCGTGCAAGATAAGATTTCACGAAACTGAGGAAAAAAACAAAGCAGAACAGAGGGAAAACGAAACACACACACATATATATATATATATATATAAGAGGGTTGAAACGGGCCGACTTGGCAGTATTCGTAAAATTGGGGAGAGCACGAATTTCCGTTGCCTGTGATGCTGGTGATGCCGATTTCTACGGCCTACACCGAGTCTGGTTTATCGAGCTGGAACAACAAGCGGCAATCAGGCATAACTCGATCATTTCATTCTTCTGCCTGCCTGGATCCTCCCTCAACCCCTGAGCATAGCACACACTTTTCCCCCCTTGTCATCCGTGCTGAAGTTACTTGACTCGGAGATGTGCCAGAGAATCTGCTGGTGAAAGAACAGAAAACAACTCAACGGCATAGACAAAAATGAAATAGCTGTTGCCTAGCGCGGTAGAATCCAAGATAACTTAACGCAGAAACAGTAATAAACAAAAGTTAATTATACTATAAGTGGGTTGGAGTAGATTTATTAAATATGTGTACAGGTGATGGGTCCGCGATACAGGGTAAATCATTATCAATATTATCAATATGAATTTTTTATGTGTTATATTTAACTCTTTCATGTTATGCATGGGGAGAAGGATAAGAATTTAAACAAAGAGATAAATTGAATATCATTAACATGAATTCTTTTGCCACGCGTTACTTTGATTTCCATGTCGAATTGAGTCATGATCGTTACGAATCTGCATATCGATAATTTGATCATCAACCTGGACCTTGAAACACGAGTCGTCGAGTCTGTCAACGATAAACAATCGACATTAACTTAGAACTCGCGAGTGCAATCGAGTACTAAATCACATCTTTAAAATGTTTCTTACTGGTCGGTCGAAAGCAGTTAGTTACCAAAATCAACTTGAACGTCAAAAAACTAATAATATTCGAGCTAACCAACAGATTGTTTGGATCAACGAACGAGTTGGTTGACCCATCAAACAAATTTTGATTCTCACCCAACTACAGTTCGGTTGGTTAGCCTGGTTTTCAGAAGTTAAAGTTAGCTCTGACAGTTCACTTTTGTTCTCCGTGTATATAGAAAATATTGTAAATCTATAAATAAATAAATATTTAAGTATGTTGATGGTTTAGAGCATAAGTATGAAGAACAGTGAAGGTAGCTGTGAGCAGAGATAAAACCACAGAAAACTGCAAAGCGAATTTCCGTTGGTTCTACGACAATTCGACATCCGCCATGTTGAGCGACAAAGAGATTGTCCAGACCAACCCCATTCTCGAAAATTCCACCATCTCCAACCCCTGACTCTCGGTCTCTGTCCTCTTCCGCGCGTTCCTCAGTTTACCCCTCTTTCAACGCTCTTCGCTTTTGTCAGCCTTCCGTGTCGCGGATTGAGCGTCCCAGTCACGCTGTTGGAATTGTGAATCCCAAATCGCAAACACGCTTCCCACGCCTCACAGTTCTGGAGCGCCAATCGTACAGAGTTATATTCTCAACCCTCGGCTACATAATATCATCCCTCTGAGAGATGCAGCAGACAGAACGTGGAAGAGTAACTTCGAAGTTCGGGATATGTAGAATGTGTATAAACGTCTATACAGCACATAAAGTATACACACACGTGTGTATTATGAATGTAAGGCGTATTGTGTCTACCCGAACAGAATATCTTAACGCTAGCTGCAATGCTCGGAGGAAATGCGAACTCCCGGAAGCTGGTGCGAAGGCTTCTCCACCAGTGAACTCGGTGGTTCATACAAAATTTCTTGTATGTACATATATACAAGAATCTCGGAATCTGTGTACTGGCAGGGATTGAAAGGAATTCCGCATCCTGCCATGGGGTGAATACCGTAGGGTAGGTAACCTAGGATGAGGTGGGGGGTGGGGGTTTTTACATTTTTTTAAAGGTACGGATAGTGAACATTCGGGTGGTTGAAGAAGAGTAGGAGAAGGAAGAGGAGGAAGTCACCGAAGAAAACGTGTTTAATTTTTTTCATCGGTAAAATAAATCGTAAATCCCATTTGATGTATTATTTGTAACGGATTTGTGACCACGTGACAAAAATTTCAGATCCAAATATAAGAAATTGTAGAAGGAGTTCTATGTTATTTTCGATTGAAAACCATAAATGGAACATCTCTTACCATCTGTTGTATCTTAATCATAGGGACTTAGTATATTATCAAAATACTTTTATGGACTAGTTTATCTTTGAGGAATTTTTATACGTTTTTGTTACTGATAAAAAAAAATCCATTTTTTACTGAGCCGCTTCTATCATAAAACTTTTTTAAAATGAGCACCCAATGTCCAGTGCTGATTTGGCTGGACATCGTTTCTGTACATCCGCCAAACTCGTTACAGCCAAACGTTTTTACCCAGTTAACTCTTATATTTTAGTGTCCAACTTGGCCCATTTTTCCTTACATTGTTGATAAAAATAAGAAATATATTTTGGATTTTCTAAAAAGAAATAGATCAAGAGAGTTATTGCATAGGATGTATAGGTACAGACGAGACAACGGATAAATATGCACCCTCGCAGGAACATGGAAAGGCTCGATCAAAGCAAATCGCCACTCCCACGACACCCTCAAAAACCCCGTCACTTGTGGACAGATAATTCCAGTCATAACCCTCGCTATGAATCGATTTATGAATCGCGTTATATCAAATAGTAAAAGGGCCAGCAGGACGAGTCAGAAGTATTGCCTAAAGGCGACTCTTCGCTCATCACATACACCGTAGTTACTATTGAGAAAAGCCAAACGGTCCATTCGGTATTAACAATACCGAAAGGGCGTTCTGTTTTTGTTGCAAAGAAAAAAAAAATGATTAACACCATGCGACGTCTCCTCTTTGAAAATAACGATGTCGGATTATTCAAATGCTGTGCAACGAACGGGATTATAAATTTTTACATAAATTACATTAAGTTTATCAGCATAATACTTATTTATTGTCCACCGTTGATATAAATCTAACTAAAAAATTACCAAGGAAAAACAAATAAAAATAATACTGAAAATATTAATTTCCGATGGGCTTTAACGACACCGTTTCCCATGTAAAAACCACTTTTATCCTTGACAAACCATTACGTTAATGACCGAATTACTTGACCACCGTACACTCGGCAATCCATAGACACCGGGTATTATTTCAATACTTTTCGCATGTTTAAATGCTAGGAAAATGAGGAAGTAATCAAGAAAAATGATAAAATATCATTGGCTTACACACGCAAATTAATAATTATCGTTGATAGTCCTGATATATACTATATTTCACCCTAATAGACAAGTAGTGCAGATATTAGCAAGTGATAAGCAGACAATACTATTATCAACATTGTGTATTTTTTTATTAAATAACATTTGCATTATTGAGTTTATCAATCATTGTCTGCTGTTAATAACTGCATAGCTTGTACAGTTACAGCAAAAAAAAAAAAGATAGTTACAGCAATAATAGAAACAGCAGTACATAAGTACATGCGCGGTGGAAGCTTCAACGCACCCCAACAGCTTCACCAAGTAACATTATTCGCTCCACTTGTCCTCGGGGCCCCTCGACAAATCAACCCCCATAGCGTTCCGCGTAGCGAACCTTCGGCAACCTTCTCGCCTAATCCTGTTACCCAGACGACCAGGGCACACACCTACGCCTAACGCTAGGGCGACGAGTTACAACTATATATGTAGGTACAGCATGGGACGTACAGATGATCCGCGTGCTCGTTCTCTCCGATCCGACGAGGCCGGGCGTCTCGCCCTTTTGTACTCGTCGTGGTCTCTCCGCGTATTTCTCGCTTTATCCCCGATCCGTAGACAATAGAAACGACGAGACGCGCACCACCGTGCGATCGCCCGGTGTATAATCCGCAAATTGGGATCTCAACGACGGATTTTCCAGTAGCGTTGTCAAAGACAAAAAAAAAAAAAAATTGGTATATGCGAAAGCGAACGTATGTAACTTGCAGAGCGAATGTATACCGCATATAATATGATATGTGGGTTTATATAGATTTAAAAATATTTATAGTTCATAAGATTTATTCGCATTTGTCGACAAATTTTCGAAAACAAAACAGCATTTGTTTCTATTTTACCGATATATGTGCAGCAACTGTTGCCTGTTGACATTAATTAATAATAATAAAATAGTTCTTCGGCAATGTACAGTACATTATACCAAAAACCCGTTATATATTTATTATTATACGGTCATAGTAACATTTTTAAGTATTAATTAACAATTATTAATATATATGTAGTATTAATATAGAACTTAGCAACTGTTGCTTATAAATTCTATTGCACGACGTAGGATTGTAGTAAATATCTTGACGCCGATGTTGTGTATAAGAATCCTGTCCCCAGGCTCTCGCTATTGGTCCCTCAGAACCTAAAGAACCTAAAGACGAGGCGTGCAGAAGGCGGAGTCTATGTAAATCATAGAGACAGGGGAGTTTCAATTATAGATTGCGAGGGCGTATATCGTCCGCACAGTATGCAACCTTAGTGTTTATATAATATGATATGATATGTGGTACTGTTAACTCTACAATAAGTGAGGTTCAAGTGTTTTCTAAAGATTTATAAATACATTGCAATGAAGTATTAGAAGTCATCAAGAGTGTATTGCAATGAAATATTAGTAGATATACACCGTGCATTACAATGAAGTATTGCATGAAGTATTGCATGAAGTATCGTATTAAGTAAGATATACCAAGTGTATTACAATTAAGTATTCGTAGACGTACACAGTGTATTGCAATTAAGTATTAGAAGACATACACAGTGTATTGCAATAAATTATTAGGAGACATACACTGTGCATTACAATAAAGCACTATAATACATAGCGAGTGTGTTGCAATGAAGTCTTAGTAGGCATACACGATGTATTTCAATCAAGTATTAGAAAATATACACAGTCTATTGCAATAAAGTATTAGAAGACATACACAGTGCATTGCAATGAAATATTAGAAGACATACCGAGTGTATTGCAATGAAGTATCAGTAGACATACACAGTGCGTTGCAATTAAGTATTAGAAGACATACACAGTGTAAATGGAAATAATGTCAAGTCAGGGTTCCATCTATGACGAATAATAAAAATATATGTATAGCGAATTTACACACATCCATGATTGACTGTAATGTTTTGTAGAGGTAATAGTAGTCCTTCGCTACTATTGCAGCCATCTTTTGAAAACATATTTGATATCAGTCACAACCTACCCATCGTGTGATAAACTAGAATATTAAAGTAAACACATTTTCTTTTCAATTTTAATATAACGCTTTATTTTGTATAATTTCGGCAGCGCAAAGCTACATGGGTAACGAAGAATATATCTCTGATTTGATAATTTATCGATACCTGACGTAACTAGACGATTAACTTACGAAATTAGTGAGGTTTTTGACAAAGCTAGCGAAATCTACGTGACCCCGAGTCGACGCGAAATTAACTAGCCAACTATATACAAATTTTTAGAAATTATTTTATCTCTCGTGTGATGTCCTACCCGTATCGCCCGTATCACCCGATGTATAAGTGACGTCAATGCGACGGTTGACTACTACATCGTATGTGGGATGTCCGTACAATGGTTATGCTTCTATGGCGTAAATACAATGCACATACGATGCACCTAGCTACTCGATATAATTATATTAAAGCTGTAAACATTTTCTACATAAAAACATCGAATAATCGTTGTATAGAAGAGAATCGCTTACTAATCTAACATTTTTACAAAGCCGACTAGTTGAGCTTTGAACCAACCTTGGTCAAACGACAGTCGCGAAATTTACACAACATTTATATGTGACGCGAATCAATCCTAACTCGACTTGGATGTGATGCATCATTTTGATTTCGCTACGGAATAACTATCATGACAACCATTTTTATTAAAATTCGAAAAAAAAAAAAAAAAAACATAATAATCACGAAATCAGTAGATTTCGGGATTTCGATCGATTCCCGTCAAAATCAATATTGAAAATTGCTTCATATTAATCCATTTGTGTAAAAAGTTTTAGCTCGATAACTCAAAATTTGCACAAACTAGAGCGCGAACAGATATTATTTTTAAAAACTTCAATAAACCGTAACATAAATCTCTTGACCGATTGACGCTAAGTTTAATCCCAAACATTGTTCAATTAAAGTCCACTTGTAAACCAAATTTGAGCCCGATATCCAAACTTTGCGAGTATTTAATTTCTTAACAACTTTTGAACAAATAAAATCAAAACTATAGTTAAAAATTAAATTAAATTTCTTAAAGGTGAATAACTTTAAAGTTATTCACCTTTATTAATATCAGTTTCCATTCGAAAGCTTTACGTATAACATTTTTCTTTCAATTTTAATGCTCAAATACAGTTTACCAATGGAAGAACTTTCGACATATTGCATGAATTATATTTTGTCGATCCCCGATTGAGAAAGAGATCATTCGTTGATGTACATATTTCCAAAAATAAGAAATTATGAGAAAAATATGATACAGTGGCAATAAGTGACGTATCAATTGATCGTGTAATCTTGTTAAATATCACACGCTATGAATTTCTATTGCCAGAAGTACACTACGTATCTGTTTACAAGCACAGTCTCTGGGGAACGTGGTATTAGCCAGTTCGCCAGATCGTATAATCCACCCTAAACTTTCATCCCCTTTTCGCGTAGGGGTTCAGTCTATCGTAGCTGGTATGTATAGAGCACATGTCGTGCCATACGAACGTCGTTTCTTCGTACTTAACGCTTCGCACCCGATAATTGATACGCCCAGGATAGTCGTCAATTAGAATGAAAATGTACCGATGCGGTGGTGATCTTTAAAACTCACGTCTCGCGCTATATGATCTATATATATATATATACGGCGTACTACATCTGCATGTACTATATAGATCAATCGATCTAAAGCTACAAAGTAAATGAAATTTTGTTAATCAACAAGATGGATTCGAGATCAAAGAGTAGTCAGCCAGCAGCATCGACTCGTAAATTGTATGCAAATTGAGCGAAGGAATAAAAAGAAGAGTTTTACGCTTTCTCCTCCTCTGTCTTATCCGCTTTTTTCTCGTTCTTTAATGTTCGCGAGCGACCCTTTACGCCACAATAATCTTCTTCCTTCCCGTCAAACCACGACGTTTCATTCCCAAATGAGCCGCACGATTTGAAAGGAAGTTAAAGAGGGGTGAAGCTGTGGGGCTTTATAACCGAGACCAACCCCTTCCTCCTTATTTCCCGAGAGACTCATCACGAATTTACACTCGATTGGTCACTGTCTTACACCGTTAATATTTTTTTTCTTATTAATTTCGCTATGGGAGTATTGTGTTTTGTTTGCAAAAAAAAAAACATAAAATTATTATTCCAAAAGTTTTAAATCTCTCAGTCTGCAACAAAATGTGCTAGATATTAATGGAACACATTTTGAAAACACAAATCTGCAAAGTAAAATGTTGTTGCTTCCTCATTAGTTTTTACCTCTCACAAAACTACCTCTGGTGAGGAAGTATCTTGGTTGAATTCGGTTTCCATTTGGAAACAATGCGCAAGATTCTGATGTGCAATTGAACGTTGCACATTGCTTCCTCATTATTGTTTAATTTTTACAAAACTACCTCTGCAAACTACAGAAGTGAACTCTGCATCTTGTTACCGAGCAATATATTAGTCGATTTCGGTTTCAATACGGAAGCAATGTGCAAGGTTCTATTGTTGCAGGTTTCTTCGAATGCTGTATACACCGGCTAATCTGATGAAAATTAAAAACTTGGTAGACTCAGGATCTTTCATAATAATTAATCGTTAAATTTGAAAAATATGAAAAAATCTACTAAAAATTGTCAGCGATTCAATCAATTTTCGCTAAATTCAATACCCAAGATTGATCGATATCAATCCATTGTCAATTGCACGATAATTACACGATGAGCCAGAGCGTTTAACAGAAATTTCAAAAAAAATTCAAACCAACGTTAAACTTTTATCACGAAAATTCGTGAAAATATCGAACGTTATTTCCTACTGATGCACTGAGAGAAAAAATTAAGCAAAATCACCTAAAAATGCGTAATTTAATAAAATGTTTCATTCGATCTAACTAAACATTGTTTCAATAAGGTCAGTGGCAAGTTTTATCTTTCCGTCTCTCGTCTGTGCAACTCACAAATAGATTTGTATATATGTATCGTCGTATTATATAATTTAAGTTTATTCAAAATTGATAAAAGAGTTTGAATTTTATGAGATTTTACATTTTCTTAATTTGTGATCCCTCCGACCACCGTAAATATTTGACAAACGAATTAAGGACATAAGCAAGAGCGTTTTCACCAACGTTAACAAAACACCAAACATCCTCTTAGAATTACGTAATAACGTGAATGAATTTTTTTGTTAACTAAGTATATTGAAAATCGATACACGGGTTCAAATTTGATAGAATTAGGAATGTTGTACTTAAAAATTATTCTATCTTGCAAAAATTTAATATCGCGAATTAGTTTAATTCATAGCTTTTTTATTTTTATAAAATATCTTAATAGTAACTAGTTCGATATTAGTGGCAGTGTCTCGTTTCTACAGAACTCGACTGGATACAGGACAATTCCTATAAAAGTAATTATAAATTCTGTATAGGGATTCGATCTGTATAAGTAATTATTAACTCTGTATACGGTTTGTTTCGAGTCACCAATCGTTAAACGAATAATTAAACACTCTCCATACAAGGATTGATCAATGTCGAGTCGGGTTCTGTAGAAAGGAGGCAATGTTGATCGTAGCGATCTCCAATATTCTACAAAAATCACTTACATACAAACAGAGAAAAAATTGATACCGGTAACTATTAAAAGTATGAACTATTAATTATAGGTCCATCCGACTTAAATAGTAGATAATAACCATAACTCATTGGTTTTACTACAAAAATAGTCTATGGAACCATACAAATAGTTGCATGGACTAAAAATGTATAAAATTATCACTGATAGATACGACCACAATTTCTCCGAGTGTAGGAAATAACGATAACGATTGAATGGCGCACAGACCGGCCAATTGAATTTGAAACGGATTATACCAGAAAGAGAATGACAAAACGAGTATAAATGAGAAAAAGAGAAGTAAAAAAGAAAAAAAACGTCTCCACCCCTATAGATTTCGTAGTGAGCTTCTTCACCATGAGATCTGTGCGCACCCACCCTCTATTATTACAGTTGTAACTATCGTCGTTAATCCTCGAGCGTATATCTGGTTCGTACCAACAGCGCTGTACCATTACAACAGTATTCGCGTGCGGATCCGTGTAATCCCGTAAAAATGTAAATTCGAGCACCCCAGATCGAGAAACGAAGGAACGAGAGTTGATATTCACAGAGCATAGCTATTCTCTCTGTGTATAACGTACATGAGGGAGTATGTACCTTTCTATTTAGAGCGAGGGCTTTTCTGGGCTACAAAACGTGACGAGATGTAATAGCTAGAATGAGCAAATATTCGCAGATGGTAGAGACACGGAGGAAGGAGTGAAATACTGAATGCGCCTCGTATGAGTACGTATGTCAGTGTCAGTGTCAGTGTCAGTGTGGCAGAAGTTTCATAGTCGATCGAAGTTGCAGCGTGAAATTCCTACCAGCAATGTGCGACTCGGGCGAGCAGCTAACGGGATTTATTTGTATCCTTTGGCCGACGGCGAGTCTGCACAGAGAGGCAGCAGCATCAGAGAACTCGAAATTTGACATGCGGGGCTTAAATATATGTGCTGCCCTTTCTCGGATACCTACGTACAGCTACTAATGGATGTACGTGTAACAAGTACGTAGTATACCATACATACATAATCCGTTTTAAGTATATATATATATATATATATATATAGTTATATAGGCGAATTTGGAAAAGGTAAAGGGTACGTCACTATGGTACACCACCGGTTCATTAGAGATCACTCAACTTTTGGATACTGATACAATCATACTAGGCATGGCTAAACCATTTTGGTTTATCTATTTTCTCTGCATCTGTGGATGCATAGAAGAGGATATCATTGATACAAAAAAAATACAGAAGAATGGATATTATATCGATTTTAATGAGGGGGCAGTGAGGGAGAGATGGTCCAACGACTTCAGTGGACAAACGATGTTTTATTTTTGCTATCAGTAAAACAATGGTACCGAAAATCTTTTATTACTGATTGCTCGTAATGGTGTTTTGATCGTATGAAAAAATTTCCAGACAGAGATATAAAAAAAAGAATGCAAAGTATTAGAACGATGCGTCCACATTATTTTCCATCTTTGACAAACTTACCTCTATGAAGAAGTATGTTGATCGATTTTACCTTTGTCATAGAGGAAACTTACTGAAAGATGAAAAATGATAAAAGAATGAAGTTAAAAAATTGCTCGATTCGTGAGATATTTCCGAAGTAGCGTTCATAAATTGAAAAATGTAAATTGCTATAAAATCTGAACACTTTAATCGATCTTTACCGAACTTAATATATAACATCTCTAAATGTTAATTCATTTCTGTACAAAATTTAAGTTTAACTGATTAAAGTTTACGTGAGATAGAGCGAGAACATCAATATTTCGAAAAATTCCAAATTTCATAAAATCCGAAACATCGTAAAATAAAAATTCGTTAATGAATTTTGATAAAAATTTTACACAACAAAAAGCGACGTTTAGGCTTTATCTTCCAGTTCGAGCGGTCAAGTTATTATGAAGATACAAGGTTTTTGTTCAAGGTCTTAACATACACAAATACGAGCCTTTTTTTCTAAACTACATTTCTCAACATTATTTTGAGTGTCCATACATGAAAATTTCGAGGAAAAAAAATGTTTCGTGAAAACAAAGCTTCCAAAGTTTAGGATGAAACAAAATTGTAGAAAGAGTTCCATTTCTTTAAACATTCTTTTCTATTATTAAACTATTCAACTTTTACAATTTTTTATATTCAACCTCGTTTTTCGAAACCTGGATTAACAAAATCGCGATTATCGGCGCAGTCTCCGTTACATAGCGCATATCGATCGACGTGGTGTATAGTAAGGGAATCATTTTACCTGCAATCGCTGCTCGCATCAGGTGCGCCTTAAGTCCGTTTTATATTAGTCGCAGGCAGCCAATCGCACGATCGCATTCGCAAGGCGCAAGATTCTTACTTAACCTCGATAAGTTAATTACTTAGTCTCAATATTACATACCAAGTGAACAGTCAATGCAAATCTCGACGCTGATTGGCTGTCGCAAGGTCACAGAGACGCTAATTTTGGATTTTGCCTATTTTGCAATTTGTGCTTGGGACCGGAAATTGTATTGCTTGCGATCGTGCGATTGGCTGCTTGCGACTAATGTAGAACGGGCTTTAAAGTTCGCATTAACGGGAGCACGCAACCACGATTTATGCAACAGAGAATCAAAGCTGCGGGAAATCAAGGTCGTAGTGTATAGAGATAGAGCGATATGAATAATTAACTAATCGATGATTAAATTTAAGTTCTGTAGACTCTTCTTGATGCCATAACCAACTTGACACCGTTCATCCCTAGATTGAAATTTCAAAATTTATATTTCTATATCTAATATATGACACTTGACACAGAATAATCTATATAATTTAATCTTCCAAAGGGTAGCGGCGTTGGCGGTATATTTTTATTATGTAGAGTCATACACGTATATTTATATGCTATATATAAATATATATTGTATGTATGACTCTATATATGTACCCTCCGATAGATGATATGGCACAAGATTGTTCATCGTGTTAGATAACGCGATGAACCGATAAGAAATATAGCCGGCAAAGAGAATGCGTATACACAACTTATAACAGTCGTGTTAGTCCGACAATATCCAATGTTTATCACTCTCTCTAAGTCTTTGAATTCATACTGCCCCCCCCCCCCCCCCCCCCCCGTAATACATTGCAATATATTATCAGAGATCACGCATAATCAATCTACAACTTATACCCTATATGCATATTCTACTGTACTATATAGTCTGCAACACTGCACAATCTGTAGTACAAAAAAAAGAATTCTGTGACTTACAGCGTAGTAAGAACGAAAAATAAATGAAAGTTCAATTTGGCTTGGAACATCCCGTACGTATTTCGACTGCTATATGTAAGTATATATAGGTATGTTCGCTGAGACGAGAAATGAAATCGTCGTATAACGTCCGTACGCTAGCTGGACGTTGCAGGACGAAGCGATCGCAACGTACACAAAACGCTCGCTCATACAATGACGACCGCCTTGGTAGGTACGGACGTTTGAGTTCCCATCGACAGATACAAATAAATGATTACGATCTTTGATGCGACAACGCGCGGCAACGGGACCACCAGGAAACGCGATTCTTTCACTTGTCCATCGATTCTTTATCTACAGATCATAATGATCGTAAAGCACTTTGTATACTGCATCGCAATACCCTAGCGGGTTGTGCGAGCCGAAATTTGATTGGTAATTCGAAACGGGTAAAGTCGAAAAATTCGTCTCAAGTATTGACTGGTAACCAATTTTTCCAGCATTGGACTGAATCGATTTTGGTTGGACTTTACATGAAAAGTCGCTACCAATCAAAATTGGAGACGATTTTTTCGACTTTACCAGTTTGCAAAACCGCATAACCCGCTAGGGTAATGCAATAAAATGAGAGCTGTCTGTAATGAGTTCCCATCGACAGATACAAATAAATGATTACGATCTTTGATGCGACAACGCGCGGCAACGGGACCACCAGGAAACGCGATTCTTTCACTCGTCCATCGATTCTTTATCTACAGATCATAATGATCGTAAAGCACGTTGTATACTGCATCACAATAATGCAATAAAATGAGAGCTCTCTGTAATGTAACATTGTTTTTCATATTTCAAAATCCTATCGCTACGAGACTTAATATTTCTGCGCATTAAAATCAAATTTAGAATAAAAAAATAATTAAATAGAATGTTTTTATTATATTTTTCACAACTGCACGATGTGCAATTCCAAACAATTATGGCTGAATAGGACTTAGGGCATCCATTGTGATCGGAATTAGCATTTGTTGCTGGAGTATCAACATTTTACATTCTTTGACGTCCGTCTTTCTATAAGAAGAAACACCGTTCCTCTAGCAAAGCACATTGCGAAAAGCATGTCAGAGCCAAGTTAACCTTAAATTGAAAACCAAAAAGTAGCGAAAACCTTATTTCAACTATTTTTCTTATCACCGCAGTTACGGTTCAAGTTATCTTACGAATTTTTATGTAATTCGTTGATTCAAATAAATCTTAACATATTTGGGTCCTTTATCACCGAATGCAAAAAAAAACGACTCCACTCCAGCAAAATATGTCAAGTTACGTCAATGGCGGCGCCACTTTGCTGTTAGTGCATCGCAACTTAAGCGCGGTCTGCATTTCATTACCCCCTAAAGTTGGAAGCGATCGAGTCAAAGCAATTGTATTACTTTGTGACAATTATTAGTCTTCCCACGAGTCTCGAAGGGAGCGAAGTTCTCCGGCGAGATACCACTTTATCCCAAATTTCGAGCATTCGTACTGTTACTACGTTATCCAGTTCACCTTCCGTATTCGTAATAAAACGCGTCTGTAATCATTTTCAAAATGCCACGGACAAGGACTTATTTTTACTTGAGACTACAATTTCTATGTAAGTGCATCGTTGATTCACTTGTTACTTTTGGCACAATCACGGGCGCATCGCGTAAAAGGTACGTTCTTTGTCCACGAGAGGAGCATTGCCTCCAACTTCTAAAAATATAGAATCCAACCATAAACGAATAAGTTAAGGAAACAGCTTTTGTAATCAACGATTACCGATAGTGTTAATAACAAATAATCAATATTTGTTATTCCTCACTCGACGACTATCGAGACTACAGAATATTTATAATTTTCTAATTTTCGTATTCTTTACCAATTAGTATAATACACAATACAGAAGAAATATAAAAACGAACTATTCGATTTCCCAAATGATCATTTTAACGATAAAGAACCGAAATGGGCCATTTCAAATATGTTTTAAATTACTGTAATGCAGCAATTGAAAGCCCTTATTCCAAATTCCGTAATTCTAATGCGCCAAACACTATAATGATACCCTGAATGAAAAATATATCATCGCCCTCGCAATGTCACTGCCATTAATATTCATACTGAGGATTAATCTAATTATAATTTTGCATTTTTCATTTCATTTTATCGCAAAAATAATAATTATCATACAATCCACACGCATTAAAAAAATATATTTGTGGTTGAACGTTGTAAAGTTTGAAAAAAAAATCTTATAATCGTAAATGACGCACGCGCCGTATTAGGTCAGATCGAAATCTATCACTCTTCGGACGCCTATTCGGAAAGGATCTTGAAACTCGATACTCCAATGAAAGAAGAAGGCAGATAGCAACATCGATCGAATAGAGGCGTCCAGCAGCCGGCACTTGGATCGCGCGAGCGTGCCGGACCACCGCTGAGACCGCAAGACTCTGCTTCGATCCCCGCGAGCAATGTGCCAGTCATCTTGATTCCCCATCGTGATCTTAGCACATTCGTCAACTTCGTATACGAGTACCTATCCATGTAACGTGTGGTAGATATCTTCTATATACGAACTTTACGAAGCTGTACGCAGCAGTACTAGAAACTTGAGTAACGGGTGGCGCGTTCTTTATGTTCAAAGGTCCATAGGTCATTCAAACTGATGGAACGTAACGTAACATTCGTCCTGAAACCTCTCGTGGTCGATCCGAACAAAGTGCAGAACAAAAAGGCTGCAACCTTCTTTTATCTCCTGAACGAAAAAGTACCGAATGACGTTTGGCTTGGACATCAAATAAGTTTCTTTTTTGTGTATTTTTATCGTAGGACGAAAAAAAAAAACAAAATGTTTTAGCGATTCAAAGCTTTCAGTAACCAACAAAGCCAGGTCCCATCGTCTATGGCGTATAGATTTCCCTATACACATGATATTACCTGGACCCTCTCGAGTTTCGTGCGATAAACGATGTTTGCGACTTACACGAAACTATCCTGGACTTGGTTTTCGTTAACGACAAATCAGCTTACGTATGATTCCAAATGAAACACTTTTCTGATTTACCACTCAGCAATCAAAGTATTATTTTCGTCCTATTTATTCTCGTTTTCGAACTCTGTAATTATGTACAACCCGTGACTTTCTTATTGTAATTACGGTTACAAAACACATTGTTATACACTTGCACTCTGTGCATAATCTTCAAAAGGTGTTGTCCCGTTTATCCAATAAACTAAATAAATATTTCTTGCAAGTTTGACAAAAATCGTTTTTTTTTTTCATTCGGTTCAGATACAATGCGGATAAAAAATATAAATTTATGTTATCTTACTACAGAGTAAAAAAAAATTGCATTTAGTGATATTTCCCTATTGCGAGCATTACATAAAAAATATAAATTTCACTAACCGAGAGAAGCAAAAAATAAAAATAGAAATTTCCGTTACTTCGCTACTCGCAGCAGTGAAAAATATTAAGATAATTATTTCTCTGATATCGGTAGTGTAAAATAGTAGGAACTGCTGTCACTTAGCTTTATAAAGTAAAAGCACAAAGAAGCAAGCACAAATGGTTTTGACAGAACTGTCAAATACGAAAATATTCTTTACTTTTGAATGTCCATTGCCGATTCAAAAGAAATTTAATGTCACATAACTTTGATGAACAACTCGAGTTGCTTGCAAAGTTGCAGCTCTGATTGGTCGAAATACGCGCGAGTGACAGGAAGGAAAAATGGTTTTTAAGAAAGTGTCAAAAAATAAACTTTTAAATTCGTTTGTCGATTCTGTTGAAATTCAATACCAAAGAAGCTTGGTGATATTCGACTTGTCTGCAAAATTTCAACTCGATCACTCTTAATTTACAATATAGTTATCGTCATAACATTCTTTTTGGCACCCACATGCGCACACCAGACATTTGTTTCTAAATAGTGTTAGAACATTTTGAACATATTAACGTAAGCTCGAAAAAAAAGTTTTGTCAAGTAAAAAAAGCTTTCTCTACGAGGAAGCAAAAATATAATTTGCCTGTAACCGTTATAGGTGAATGGCCCAATTACCAGAAACTGGAATGCAATTTATTCAGAGCCAGTTAATATTTGACACAAAAGGACATTTGGTTTTGTATCGTCCATCTGTTCAGCAATGAAAATTTCTCCGCGACGAGTGATCTTTTGAATAAAAACCGAAAACGGTAAATTGTGGAATAGCGAGAGGCAGTTTATCGTTCTCTTTTATCTGAAAGATTAATCATGGCGGAGAAATTCGCATTACAGTTTTTGTTACTGACATCAGAGGGGTAGTACATCACCTTAACGAACTTGATCATAGATGCGATCGAACCTTGTTCTGTAAGAACCGGCGGCATCGTAAAATCTTCCCCGAGTTCACTGATTAGTAGGAAAAGTCATTAAAATAAAGCAGAATCGAAACTAGCCGACCGGATATTCGCGTACTTCAGTGATACCTATACTTCTCTAGTGAAGTTTCAAGGTTTTACCTTAACGATCAGGGGGCGTGTTTCGCAGACACACTGTCGCCCAGTTTTTGTCGTGATTCGCGGTCCACAGACTCCCGAATGCGATTGAGGAGTTTTTAAAAGGGATATAGCGCAGACGACTGCTGCCTTTAATCAAACTTTGATAGCCGCGAGACCTACATCTACTCGGACGTTCTACTATACTCGAAAAATGAATGAAACGAAAAAAAAAAAAACAAAGTATCACGAAACTCGTGGTAGTGCTCGGCCGTTTAAGGGCGGACCCTGCGGGCACCTGGGGATCCGTGAGATGCCATAAATCAAGCAATCAACCGCCATAAATGTCCGCCCACGAGATTACACTTTTTGGTATGGAACAGCAGCATCAGCGCGCGCTGCGCATCGGCAGCAAACCCATTTTTATATGCACGAGCGTTTGCGATTCGCGAAGGGCTCGCGTCTGGATTTGGTGAGCCACCCTCCGTCCTTCGCTTTCTTTATTCTTTTTCCCCTTGATTCTCTTCTTACTCCTCAGTCACCCTTTTCGCAGCGTTCCTTCCTTCTTTCTTCTCGTACCTTATCCTCGTTTCAACTATACTAAGAGTATAGTGACACTCGGAGCTTGACCCATAGGACTTGCCCACAGCGTGATTCGATTCGCCACGCTCCGACGACCGTTATTGTTGGTTCAACAAAATCTCTTCGGGTTGACGACGGAGAAAAAAAAATGTTAACGCAAAGGATGAAACGAAAGCGTCCGATGCGTTATATCATCGAGATGTATGGATATTCTGCGTACCAGTATTGTGTATTGGATGTAGTAGTTTATATTTAACGGAGAGTTTAGAATCACAATGAAACGCAAATCAACGATCATCGTAACGTGTCACGTTAAAGTATGGAATTTCTTCGTGGGTGGGTCCTTGTTACGTTTATCTTACGAGTTGTATGAACACTGAATATGACTCGTGAATGCGTTTCACGCAGTAATATTTCGGTGAAAATTTATAACATTTAAGTATATTAAAAAAAAAAAAAAAAATTATCCTTTAATTTGCTATCTTCAATCATAAATAGTGAGAGAGCGATTCATATTTAGTTATCACTGAATTGTTTGTAACAGCATTTTTTACGAAGAGTTCAATAATACCATCTAAAAGAAACGAGCCATTAAAATGAAATTGAAACGTTTCTATGAAAATATTAAGAATATCAAAATATTAACTATACACGCTTTCAAAGTGCAATAAATATTCATGACAGTGTATCTAAAATAAGGTGCCTTAAAAATTACAATGACATACTGCGCCGAGATATCTATACGCAGTAGCCTATAGATTACAAAAACTGTCTACTGCTATATTCAAGCAGTTCTACACCATGTGTAGGCGTATCAATAGTCCGATTTTTTAAATTGTAAGATCTTATATATACGCGCGCGCACACACACGTATAAACAATCGCGCACGTATAAACAATCTTTCAATAGAGCGAGCAATTCTGTTGTCGTGTTGAGTCGCTACCAACTGAGCGCGGCTATTGGGACTAGTAAGTGCGAGAGAGAGATTGAGCTAAATATTTGTAACATATTTTCTAGGATTTACTGAAATATGTCGGAATTGGGGCGGAGAGGGGGGGAGGGGGATTTATTTACATGCCACAGTCACGCAGTGAGTCTGTTTAAAAAACGGAGGACCAGAATCGAATGTCACAAACAGGCGAATTCACTTCATACACACTTATAATCATTTATATAACAGTTTATTTATAAACGTAAGTGGAGTAACGAAGATCATTAGAAAAATAAGATCATTGTAGTATCATTTTCGTTTCATTACCTCTTAGTTTATCATCACGATATTTTTCCTCGTCTCGTCAATTAACGCTACTGAATAGGCGTACGAATGATTAATAATGTCAGTCTGACCGATAATCCATATAAAGATCGCGTTATTGCGCTTACCTCGGAGTCGTTTAGAAGATCTTCAATTCTTTATTGCGTTTGTATTTCCAGCTTCATCAAGCTTTATTGAGGTCTGGACGTTTTTTTCACTGAACAACGATGGACAGAGGAGAACACGTACAGGACATATACTCGAATAAAATCGGAGCATAGCCACGTTGTTCCCTTGTTACCATTTCGTGTGATAATTACTCGCTTGCGATTAGATCATACTTAAGAATTTGATATAGCTCTCAACTCCATCGAAGTACACCTTTCTCGATGTTAAGGAGAGTTCAGAGATTTGCCAGCCAAATTCGCGGCTTTAGAAAGTACGATCTGAATGTCCATGGAAGGAAAATTTTGCAACATCTTCACGTTCGTCGCAAAATCATTGTCGAGCAATTGATCTCTCAGTAATCTAAAACCATTCAGTGAATAAATACGTAAAGAATCTATAATTTTCTTAATGTTATTAATTTTTATAATGAATTAGCTTTAGTACACAGAGAAAAGAGCTTGGCTGTGCTAACCAATGACTTCGTTAGGCTTACCAAGTATTTCATGGAAGCATTTTTAACCAAAAGCTCCTTTCTCCTCGTAATAATAGTATAATTAAATAATTAAAAATCGTTTATGACAAATACATTCATAATCAAATTCATACAGAAATGTTTGTAGAAATATAGTAGAATAATGGAATTTCATACACAAGATTTTTATATGATTATTTCGAAGATACTCACAAGATCATGGCACAACAAATGTGTATCAGGAAGCTGAATCTCTTCTCGTCGGCAAGGAGGGAATCCCAAATTCTCATCACATCTGGTAGCGGAAACTCTTGCGAGAGTAGAAGAGTCAGCCACCTGCGAGAAAACAGAGAATCGATTGACAGTGTACTTTCTCGATGTTCAGGATACGCTATCAAATTTTTACTGCGGTTGGCAAAAGCGTCAATGCTTCCCGGCGCTTATTTTTCATTGGCCAAGATTGTCGGCTAGCTAGCAACTGATAACCCTAACGATAAACAATAATAATCTATCTTTTAATTGCTTTGCCAAAATCAAAATTACAATTTCTTATAAATCAAACACATATTTAAAAAAATATTTTTAGTTTTCGTCACATAATTAATTATTTACCAACAATATGATGTTCACATCCTAGAAATTGTAATCGGTAATAGAAATTCTTATTCAACCTACACATAGACGATTGATGTTTGAGAATATAACAAATTGGGTTCCTCTGCAGAGTAGATACACAAAGTAAAACAGAATTCGCAGTTTTCTCAGACATCCGTCATCTCTGAAAAGATTGAATAACTTTTTGTTACCGATTACAATTTCTGAAGGATTGTCATATCATCTTAATTCATTGGTACAAAGTGTTATTATTGTTGTTATTATTATTAGAATAAATAATTTTTTTAAATATGTAGCTTTCGATTTTATATAAAAGAAAAAATGTAATTTATATTAATATTATGTAATAATGATTTGTGATATTTTATTGTTGTAATAATTTTTTTAAAGTCTGCAGATTCACAATATCAATTTTGAACGATGACATTTTCTTGACTTCAAACTTAGTAAAAACAAATAATAGTAAAATATTCTATACCTATATACAACGCCATTATGGATTGATGCATTAATAGCGTATCGACTGTTAATATTCATAGATTATACGATTGTATGGATTTAAACTATCAATTTACTCGTTAAATCACCTGAAACTGTAGTACTGCGGACAAAGATCTTGCTGTTGCAAGCGCATCCAGACCTCGTGATCGTTCGTTTTAACTTGTTGGGTCAATTTGCACATCATAGAGTTGATCCCAAACTCGGCTTCGTCCAATGATTTTATAAAGAAATCACGAATCTCAGCCATCAGATTTGTAAAGCAAAAGAAAGTGTCAGCCTCAGCATACTCTGCAAGAATCAAAACAAAGCAAAAATGTTATCTGCTTCTAAGGAATTTAAAGTGCGTTTTGCCAAAAGTCACCATCGAGTCGCTACGCTAAAGAAACAAAACTTTCTCACGCGACTACCTGACCACCAGAGGATTAATTACATTTTTTTATTAGCAGCGTCAACTACGATGCATTATTAATGAATACCTGTTACATCTTTTTAATTCCGATTAATTTATGTCATATATTTTATTTTTTTTTTAAATTCCAATTTGCACACGTACCTCTCCACGAATGACCGGGATCGCACGCAAACGCGTGATAAATCGGACCAACGATCTCATTCATCCCTTGAACGTAACCTTGACCGGGATTAAGTTTCGCGTATAGGAACAAAATTCTCTCGAGCACTTCCCAGTGAGCTTCGCCACCTTCGGTCAGAGGCGCATAATCCTCCGATGCTTTTCTTACTGATACCGCTATCTGGAAGTGTTTTTAATGATTAATATGGAACTAAGCCCAGTGTACACATAGACTAAACAATCACGAACATTTTTTTACAGTACCTGCTGCTCTCCATTGTGATTAGGATATTCAACGAAAAAAATATTGTTTATATTTATCAAGGAAAGTCATGGGGAATAATTGAATAATTTACGTGTTATACATTTTCTTACCTTTGTCACGCCGAGACCTTTTCTCTCAACATTTGCGCTTCTGAGAACTGTGTGCTGTACTCGGCAATGCAAACGTTTGGGCCCATTCGCCCCTACCACTGCCTGGCAAGGATAGTCGGTACCTTGTTGGAAGAATGATATGTCTGGACAGAGTCTCCTGAAAATGCAACTTCGGGCTTAAGGAATTGATTCTTTGAACGCCAGTGATGCAATCATTAATTTGATGCTTTTTCTTTTTGTTTTCTATGAATGAACTATGCATCTTTATCAAGTTTCAAGCAGAAATGTGCTTCCTACGGACCTCCGATAAAAAAGTTTTGGTAGTAAAACTAAATAATTAAAATTTCGTTATGAATTTGGTAATTAACCGTGTAGACGAAAATTTTAGTACAATTATAAAAAAACAAAAAAGTATTAGAAGCGTATAATTTATTTAAAACAATCTGTAAAAGTGTTACAAATTAAGAAATAAATAAATTATTAATAAAACAATCATTCAAATTCACTTTTCTTATGTTTCACGCCAAATTATCCCCTTACAACGAAATGGCACACAATGCCAATCCGTATTATCCCAAAGATGATCTATCAAAATTGAATAACATTTCAGAAATCATCTTAACACGAGTATTCAGAAAAAATGACATTCTGCAGTGTTTTAAATTGTGCAAAAAATTGTCATGATTTATAACCATTTTTGACAACAGTCGATAATCAAGCCGTACATTTTTTTGCATTAGGAACAAGTACCAAGCGTCATTTCCTTTGTGCACTTATTTTGCATTGGACCACAAAATTTCAATCTATTAGAATAAAACTTTGTAAATAAAACACAAATTGCTCTTTTTAAGTGGAGAGAGTGCGTACCATTTGACCTACAGACAATCTTTTGGATAAAAAAATGAGGACAGTGAACTGTAAAATCGTAAGATGCAGTTCACCATTCTCCATCTTTATACAAAAGATTAATCGTGGCAAAGAGATTTGCATTGCAATTTTTGTTACCGAGCAAGAGATAGCGCATCATCTTAAAGCACAACATCACAAGAAATCTTCTATCAAGAAATAAGAATCTGAGAATACCTGACATCCTTATCTATTTGTAAAAGAACTTCGTTGTCCTTGAAGAAAGTCTGCCACTTGCTTCCAGGATTTGAGTTCAATGGATGATCGTGTAACGTTACATCGACCCTTTCTCCATCAGCTGCCGATTCTCCCGGCATCACTATTAAGTCTTCTACGATAAAATAAATGTAAGAAAATAAAAAATTATCAAATTATCACAATATTCTTCACGCATCTTAAAAAATGCTTTGCTCTTACCGATGAACTGCTTATATAGTTCCCTTTTGCGAGACAGTGTCTCCGACCAGCTCGCTCGTGCCAGTGGCAAATAATTCAACAGCAACTTCCAGCATAGCGATCGCAAGCCACCCTCGTCCGGTATGCCTATCCATAGAGAAATTTGCTTCATTACATTACTCGATGATCAAAAGATCAACATTAAAATTAGATTGACAAGCAGAGCTCCTGTCAACATCTGACGTTGAAGGATGAAAAAAATAAAATTTTTCTATTTGTAATTATGTTCAATTGCTTACAATATTGTATCGCACAAACATTTGTTTTTAAATCATGTAGCAACTAATTATGCGTGTCCAATGGTGTTGCCAGAATAATAATTTTTTTAGCACCGTTATGTTGAGAGTAACATTCCACAAATATCAACAAATTAGACCTAATACAACCCCCTTAAGATAATGTGAAATACCTTTGCAGACTATAATCCAATTTACTCAGGGCAAAATGATGGTTGAGAATAAAATAAATTTGCTTCCACTGCACAGTAGATAGCACGGTGAAAGCAAATTTGCTTTTATCTAAAATATTAACCGTCTCTGAGTAAATTACATTTTCTACCACCGATTACTATTTCTGAAAGTGTGTCGCATTATCTTAATACGATAAATATTAAGAAATTGAATATTTAACCTATAGATTGATTGTATTACAAGAAAAGCTTTTTTTTTCACTAATTGTCAAACGATGGACGTTGGACAGATATAGTAGTGAGACGGTAATAATAAATGATTTTTTTCCTAAACAACTGTCCAAGTTAACGCATCAAAGAGTTACAATTTTTTAAAAGATACTTAAGCTTGTAAATAAACCGTTTTTATCCACAATAATACATTACCATGGAAGCATATTCTCCTTAAACTAGTGATATCAATTTCCTCGTCGCTGAGGACTTCCTCGAAGTCGATTAATCTATAATAACATACACGTGACATACACATGTGATGTACAATAAATGAAATAATAATGTCAAACGATAATGTACGCGATATTAAAACAAAGAAAGTTACTATTTAATATAATTGTATTGAAACAGAACATACCTCTTTCTTAAAATGCTCATGTTGTATGTGGCTGGCACATTAGGTACTGACACGAGTATTTTAAAATAAAAAGACACAAATACACACAATAATCTACCGATAGAAAATGTATATGAATTATACACGTATCTATATGCGGTAAGTAGGCGTGTTACCCGTGTGACACGTAACACACGTATGGCAACAGTTTATAGTAGAGAATTGACAGGCTCTTCGAGCGCCATTTTTTTTCTCTATCTACGAGATAAACCTTATCTCGCATTAGACTTACGGATGATGTAATTTATCTTGTCGGTTCAGACGCCGTTATCCTTATATCTACTATATGCTGCGGTTACGATACCCCACCTACACTAATGCACTCGCTTTAACTTTCTCGATGCATGCGCGTAATGCATAGCCGTGGTGCACATAACCTGACTTTTGAGGAAGAACATAAACGAAGACCGTGTGTACGTCACGGTTTCGTATACTTGACTGCCGATAACCGATATGCAGTACCGTCTGTTGCTGTACCTAATTCACAAATAGTTTATTGTGTCAAAACAGGTTTTAAGATATTAGTCAGGAAGACTAGAGACAGTCTTCTTGATATTAGCTCTGCCATCGTCGCTCGTGCTTTCGCGATGAGCGGGTAAGTATAGCGTATAACAAGTTTCTTGTGAGCGGGCAATGGCCACGAAGGATTAATCACAAATTTATTGATTATATAAGTGAAATTAATCCGCATTATATAATTAATCCGATCCTGTAGATAATAATAATTATAAATAAAGACCGATAAGTCTGAATAGATTGGTTAACACATAGGTGATATTTATTATTCCAATCTACCTCTACCAAAGCCAAGAGGTTTTTTATTAACGCATATTTATAATAGTATTTATAAAATAGTAACTCAAACAGTATTGACGCTACCTCATGACTTGATAAAGATGACATTTTTGTCCTATCTGCTTTATTAATACAGGTGGTACTGACGACTTGACAAATTTTTATTACAATGTATTCAAGCCCTCGTTGACACGGGGCTTACCTATATCAGCTTTCTGCCTGACAGAAATCTCATTTAATTAATCGTTTCAGGCCTGTCCTACTAGCAGATTAATCGAGATGCAATGCGTGAGAATTACCACAGGTAGACCATAAGACGGACGTGCATACGTGGTTGCTCGCTAGTTGTTTTTAAAAGACCACAATGTGACCAATAGCATTGTGGAACGGTCACTTGCGTCAATTCGCTAATCGCGATGCACAACCACAGAACCAACTTTCTGAAACCGTTTTATTGCGGTCATTACTTTTTTTTTTAAACTATGGCATCTTGGTTTTACAATAACAGCTTTGTAGTGTAGCAACTAATTTTAGGAATTGATTAACAACCACAATCGAATGGGTTATTACCATTAAATATGACCATGCGAATATTAAACTGCGCATCGATCCGCTTAGGGTGTTTTTGTAAAGAATTAGTTTTCGTCTTTTACCCACGCAAATATTATTTTTATTTCTTATTTCACGTATCGGTGTATAGGTAGAACATCTTTTAATTAACAAAAAAAGAAGCTATAACAAAGAAATATTTGATCAACACTGTGACTTTGCAAACTCATTATTTGAAATGTGCTTCGTAAACTTTGTAATTCCTTCAATTAATTTATCGTTAACAATATTCTTTTTAATATTATATAACGTATATAATGCATTGCAAATGCCGCTATCCTGACAGACATTTAAAAATTATTTTTTACGTGTAAAATATATTTGATCCAATGTACCTTTTAGTCAAACTGTTCCAACTAACCCTTTGGAAGATATTAATCGCATGAAAGGAAACTAGCATAGAGTGAAGATAATACACGGTTTTGTGGGAATCCCCGTAGAGTGGGCATGGCGAGAAAAGTGTTGAACTAATTAAAAAACTAATATCAGAAAATACCCGAGAGCTATGATTTACCGACAATACACGCTTCCTACCAACTGCCTGAAATCTTGCAAAGCAGTAAATGAAGTGAAGGATTGCGGACTTTTTCTGTAACATCGTTCGAACAAACGTTTCAACTATAACAAAGAACAGTAAACAAGAAGAGTCGATGAAGCTCTCTACATAGATACGATCTCAAAAAAGAACTGACCCCTGACAAAGATACCAACGAAAAGAAAGCTAAAAACCAGATCCGTCCGTGTATTAATTGGCAATTGTTCGAAAGCCACAAATTCTATTCGATGATACACCGATGTGACTACGTTAGTCAATACTACAGCACATCCAAGGCTCCGACTGACTAAAATTCTTTCGAGTGATACACAAGTTCACGAAGAACAGCAGGGTGGGGTATATACATGAGCGAGTGTTAGTGAGGTCGAGTAAGTGCGCGTTATCGTGACGAATCGTGAACGCGTTTGTAGTACGAGCGAAAAATCTGTCAAGAGAATTTGTTATCGTGAACACGGAAAATCTTGGTTGCTAGTGTAGATTCTCGAATGAAGATGGACTGGCGATTCATTGACAAGCGTTACTACTGTTTTACGGTTAACTCGAACAACCTTTGGGCCTTGTTCTGGTGACGGCTATTCCGACGACTAGCTCTACAATGCCCGATGTACTACCGTCACAGCTGATACTTCTGACACATTTGACAGTTGTCTACTGTCCAATTGCATAATTGTCCATACGCGACCAAGAGTCGCGTGAATCTACGGACGATACCAGAGGACAATATTTATTTATTCATCGTTTTTCATTCTCCATTGCGCGCTGTTCCGAAAATATATTCGTCCATGTACAGATATCGTGAGCGTGCATTATGGCGCATCTGGATGCACTTTTTGATTCTCAACAACAATTGGGCCCAGAGTCCCTTGCGGATATGTGCTTCAAAACTATATGCGACAATCTCGATATAATATCTGTCAAAGATGAGAACGGGTATCGAATACTCCGAGAGGGAATTACATTTCCCAGTGAGATATGCGACAAACTCATTGAATTTGTACAGAGAAGCAGCATCTCCGAGGCGGATGACTCGTTCTTTGCTATATTCAGAAGCACCAAAGCTGCCAGGCTCAAACGAGTGAAAATCTCGTCGAGCTCCATCACCGATTGGGCTGTTATGATTATCGTCAGGCCAAAAGTTACTCATTTGGAATTTGACGACTGTTGTGATCTTACCAGTCAATCCATTGAACACATCAACAACATGTGTCACGATCTGCACAGTCTTGCCTTCAGAGGTTGCCAGAAAGTAGTTCGACATCCCTTGGAATGTAAGATTTGATTGATCATTTTATTTCAAGTGTTTTTAAACTGTTAGTTTGGCATTGATATTAAGGAAATGGAGACGCTCTATAAATTAGTGAATACAATTGCTAATGTCATTGAAATAATTCAATGTCGATGATGCAGAATCTTAAAAAATTACAAAGTGAAAAATTCTATTTCAATATTGTCAAATTAATTGTTATGTTCAAGGTTTTATGACGATTCGATGAAAATGTTTCCAAAGAATAATTTTGTGCATTCCTTCCACTTTCGTTTGATCTGCGGTACCAAGCTCTCTATAACATAGAATAATTCATTTCGGCTTCCTCATAGAAGAATCTTTGGGTATTACAGACCAAGTAAACGAGGAATTGATGTGAAAGATTCCACTTTCCAACTTTTTCTGTAATATTCCAAGGGAAAGTTTTTTTGTATTTTCTTCAAACTTCATGTTAGAGAACTAAAAAGAAATTTATGATATTAACTATCTTAAGAGTAATTGTAATTAAAATTCGAAGAAATTCAAATCATCGCAAGATCCAGTCTCCTCGATTGATTCTGCAAACTCAATACCAAAAGATGTTTGCCGTTAGACAGCTAGTCTTGAAAGTTTTATTCTCGTAGCAAGAAATTTGTGTCCATTAGAGCAAGAACAAAAACTGTTTGAGAAATAAAAAATCTAATGAAATCTGAATAAATGTTCCAATTATTGCATAAATGATAACGAGGAAAGAAGCATAACTGCTCTGTTAGCATGCCAAATTTAAGCTTTACAGATAAAATCGTTCTTAAGTTATAAACTTTGAATTATGGATGCCTGCCATGTACAAACACACAAGACACACCCACGCACGTACATACATTGAGACATTTAAAAAACATTAGATTTCAGGATGTTTTAGAGTATTTTGAGCACTCTGATTCTGAAACTGTGAAAATATCTTTTTTTTTTTAATTAAAACAAAGCTTTTTCTATACAAATTCTGAAATTTATTTTGATGTAGAACAAATAATATATTTATCGTATGAAAATTCGGCCTTGTTTAGTACAAGACATATTACATTGCCACGATATTTCACACTCAAATATAGAAAACTTTGAACCTTTATAGAATTTATAGCAAAAATTTATTCTCGTAATTATTCTCTCAATAGAAAAAGGATATGAGATCTGGCGTACCAGGTTTAAAATGCATTAAGAATATTTCATACTTATTTAAGAATTTCAAGCACCATGTTAATTTTACAATTATTGCTGTCATTGTCTGTTGGCCAAGTCCAGTTACTACATAGTAAATGTATAATTTTATTACTGAGAGTCCCAGTTTTTTTTTTTTTTTTTTTTTTTGTTAAAGTCGTTTTTAAGCCAGAAATGTTATTTTACCCTTGAGTGTCGAGATATCGATATTGACGCATATTTTTGTCGATATATACATCAGTGACACTCAAGGGTTTACGAAACCGTTTGTTGACAGGAAATTTGTCAGCATTATAGTTTGAAGTTTTCCTGTTACTTGAACAGTAAAAATTAGAAATGCAATGAATCAATAAATGTAATTGCACTTTCTCGGTACATTGTCAGAATTATTTTCAATGTTTACTGTACTAATGGGCTAGGAAAACGAATATCAGAAATATCTTATAAGATTGAATAATTATTTTAGATGCATTATCAAACAATTTATAATTTTCGAGTGGAAATGAATAAATTCTACAAATTCAAAATGAATAAAAATAATTATAGAAAAATTAACATCTCATTGTTTTTTTCTTACAGCTCCAAAATGTCAAGATTACAGCGACAGAGGATACGTATTCAAGACTCCGAAATTGAGACGTTTGGCGTTGGAAAAATTGAATATACCGACCCAGGATTATCGACTGCTTCTCCGAACGTTGGGCAATTTGACGCACTTGGATCTACCAAACGCAACGGAAATAAGAAGTTTCAGTTTCTTAGATTCGGTGCCACACCTCGTCTCCCTATGTCTTTACAACGTTCGAATAAACGGCATTTGCAATGATTTTATCGAGGAAATATGTCAGCTAAAGAAATTGCGACATCTCGATATATCGCACTCGAATCACAAGTACGGGTATTACGAGAACGCGAATCAGGTTCTCAGCGAATTGGTATGCGGTTTGCCGGAGCTCGTTTCGTTGGATATCGGTGGTACGAACCTTGCGGGCAGAGGTGTAGCCGAACATCCGCTCAAAGAACCTTACACTCAGTACAAGATGTGCGACATTCAGGGACTCGCGTCTAGAGTACAAAATCCGTTACAATTTCTCGGATTATATGGAACGCATCACGAGGCCTGCAGGAGACACGATATACCGGCAAAAGTGGCAAGTTTCTTTGTTTTTAAAATCAATGAACCGATAATTAACATCTCGTTTCGTTTTGCATTTTCCAGATCGCAGGCGATGCAAATGAAGAACAGATACTTATAGCTTTGAGAGTATGCATGGATAACAAACAAGGACTCCTGCAGAAAGTACTCAATGATCTCTACCACGTGTTTAGGTATGAGAATTGCAAAAGAATGGATCAAGGTTTGTACACGGTGCTAGAAGCCATGGAGAAACACCTTTCTGAAAGACACATTCAAATATCAGGAAGGTATGATATCCGATGTACATTAATTCCTTCGAGTGGGTAGAATTTTCTATTTTATTTTTGTCGTTACTTAATTTATAAAATATAATTTCCAATAGTATTTAATATACGAAGTTCCTTATCGATCTTAAGACAATGTGCCACATGTCATTTGTGTCTGTTACATGTCCATAAATGCGACAGAAATAGTAGAATTTTCACATCGTTAATTTCTCCGCCTCGATCGATCTTTCGGATTAAAGATAAGAGCTGTAGTAATAGTGTGAAGCAGTTCATCATTCTTTTTTTTATTCCAAAAATCAATCGCGGCAGAGAAGTTTGCATGGCAGTTTTTGTTACCGACAGAGGGGTAGCACATCGTCTTAAGGTGATATGGTATTACTCGGGGAATAAAATAAAAGTTAAAACAGTTGTTCCTTATATCGTAAGCGGAATCAAAACTACGAGTAACTTGCATTTGATTGATTAACTAGGTTTCAGTTGAATCATTCTTTATTCAAATGATTGCATTTGTATTCGAGATAAACACAAATTGATTCTCTTATTTGTTGTTTAGATAATTAGAATTACAACAGCGACATAGAAATAAAGCTAGTAACCAATAATTGAAATAACGAATAAAACATCTCTCAAATAAATGTTTTTTTAATTTCCTGTGTTGTTGGGGTCATACGTGACTCCTAGGACTATTATACTATAGAATTTTTCATAAAATAATAATAAATAATCAACTTATTATACTGTGCATTGATTAAAATAGAAATCAGTTTTGTGAGACATTAATATATTAAATTCATTTTCGAACACTACAGGGTTGAAAATACTAAAGACTCCATCCGAATATCGCTTTAATTAGTAATTATTAAAGATGTTCTTTTTGCTATATAGCGCAACACTGTTTTACATAGTGAAAATGAAGGGAAAAAGTGGGCTAGCTGTGCAGCTCAAACGTCGAATAATAGGCACGTTATTAGCGGGAATGAACGCTCACAAAGACGAAGAGACTATGATGCGCAACGGATGCCTGGCGCTCTGCCAATTTCGTATTCCTCAAGATGTGGTAAGTAAATCGCAATTTTTCATCGAGATTTACGTATTTTCGGAATAATCGATCTTTTTTTTTTTTTTTTTAACCGATTCAATGCTCAATTATATTAATTACCTTTTTCCGCAGATGTGGAACTATGAAGCATTAGTAAAAGTACTTTTGCACTCGGCGCGACACGCGGAGTCTGAGGGTTTCGTACAGCGCATCGGTATATACCTGTTGAATTCATTGGCCTGCCAAGTCGAGGGCAAGAAAAAACGTCTGTTGGGAAAATTGGGATGCGTTGGAACGATGCTTGGTCTCGTTAAGTACCGCGTCGAATGTAGTATATTCGACGATGTGTTGGAAGTTGCATGGTCCACGATGTGGAACATGACAGATGAGACGCCGATAAATTGTCAACGATTTTTAGATGAGCAGGGTATGAGCTTGTTCCTACGATGTGTAAAAGTAAGTACATCTTATGTTATTTACAAATAGCAGTGATTCAACGAGCTTTATTCGATCTCCGGCAGCAATATCCCTACAAAGAGGAACTGCTCAGAAATATGATGGGATTGCTTGGAAATGTCGCCGAAGTCGACTACCTTCGCGTTCACTTGATGCAACATCAGTATGTTACCGTATTCGCTAATCTACTGAGCTACGACAGTGATCTGATCGAGGTATGTCATACGTTTCTTCTTTCTAAATTATGTCTATCACGACTTTGATATAAATTACATAACTTTTTATTTAATCTCAACGTTGACATTTTTATACTTCACCAGAATGTACGACAGTTTCTATCAACATTGTACCGGTACGGGAGGCTCAATGCCAGACACAGTATTGGCATTCATCCCTACATGCCGGTACAATGCTGTTCGATACGATCATAAAATACTGCATTTGCCGAAACACTTCGCCGCTACGTATCTATCTAGAAGCTTCACTAACAAAATATCAGTTGCCTTTCGGGAAACATCTCGAAATTTAAAAATAATATTTCTACTAATTTGTGTAGATTGTACCACTCCAATGTCGTTGAAACAATAACTGAGAGAAAGAATTTCATGATTGAATACATTTTTTAAATTAATTTATATATAATTAGAAAACTTAACTACACATCTTTTAGTGAAATACATAGAAATTAAAGATCGTCAGTGTCATGAAAAATGTCAACAGGTATCTTACAACGCGACTGGAATAATGGCTCATATGGCTTCGGACGGTGTAGAAGCGTGGACGGTGGAGGAACCATCGAGGGACGAAGTCCTCGAGCTCATGGTTACGGCTATCGAGAGGTGGGACCTGTCTGCAAAGCGTAATATAAATTATCGATCATTTTTGCCGCTCCTTCGACTGTTGGATGTGTACCACACGCCGCAATGTCAGCACTGGGCTGTCTGGGCACTCGCCAATCTCACCAAAGTCTATCGTAAGTACAGTTGACACGTGTGATATCGATCCATTGCCAAAAATTTTCATGAGATTATCTCTAAAATCATTCTGGCAGCGTTAAAATACTGCTCGTTGGTCGAGGCGGAAGGTGGTATCGAGAAGCTCAACAATCTACTCAAGGATTCAAGACCCTACAATCGGATCAAGAATCTCGCCGTCCTAGTGATCTTGAACTGCGGACATGGATCTTTAGTTGTGTGACGTAAAAACGAAGAGACGTTCTATACAAATACGAAAAATTTGTCTTTTTTTATATCTTCAATTGTTTTTCGTTGTTTCATGTTTGGAAAGAAAAAAAAACGAAAAAAAAAAATGACAACTCTAGTATTAGGGAGACGAATTATCCACGCGATAATTGGGCAACAATGCTGGATATTATTGATAAAAATGGCGCTTGTAAAGTGGGTATGATAGACAATAGTGTTGATGTGATTTGAAACCGAGCAACAGGTTGAAAGTAGTAAAAGATGCAAGAAATGGTGAAATTAATATCGATTGTCAATTCATAAATTTCTTTCATACACCAAAATACTTTGGTGTATTGGTGGTATATGTTGCCATTTAAGAAAAAATTAGAAAAAAAAATTTTTAAGATTAAAATGCAACAAAGTTTAATAAAAAAAATATTAATACATTTTTATTCTATCCATTTAACTAGATGCATAAGTTGTTTGCGGCTAAAGTTGATATATTCACCAAAAATGTTTTTCATGCCACTGATAGTTCAGAGAAACAAAAATCATCAACAAAATATTACAGAATTGGTAATGAGATTCGTACATACGGCATCAATTTAAGCCCTCTAATGGTTCCAGACTAATTAACCATGGTGCAGCGCTTCAGAAATTTTTCTTCGTTTTTGAATATTTCAGCGTACGATGTATGATTTTGAAACTCACTTTGAAATTTCAAATTGAAATAAATAGAAATTTTGTGCAATTTTTGTAGAATTAGTTGTAACATTTTGAAATTAAAAAAGATGTAAGTATAAGTCTCTTGAAATGGTTCACATTAAAACTCAATGATGACAATTTGATTATTGTAGATTAGTAACGGAGATGAGCCACTACGTTTTTTTTTTTTATTCATTATAACGAGTCGAGGTAGTTTCTCGACGCTGACTTATAAACAAATATAAAAAAGTATTACATCCTCGCAACGTTATACCGAAATGACGAAATCGAGATGCTACTGCTACTTTTATTGCCTCAATGTCGGCACTTTTCACCCTCCTTTTAAAATTTTTTATACTTATCTCACAGTGTTTTTCATATTCATTATTTTATAAAAGTGATGTACAGCGTCTGCGACTATATATTTTAGTTTTTTTAAAATCCTACATAACACTCGTCCGTTGAGAACCTACATTTCATCAGTTAATAATACGCAAACTGACAGTGTAATTAGAAAATATGGTGGGAATTTTTTAAAAATAATTCAAAGGTTGACTTTAAAATGTATTTTCTTTAATATCATTAAAAAATATTTACACATCCGTATTGTATTGTGTTACAAAGAAAAATACATGTAACGATTAACATATAAAAGGAAGATTGTTATTATTGCTCATTATGTTTATTTTGTTAAATATTATTAATTCATCGTATTAATTGAAAAAGTGAACGCAACTTCCGTCACTGTAATAAAATAATTAATATTTTTATTGTGAGATAAACAAGGTGTTAGGTGTTCATCTCTGATTAGTAATATCTGACACGAATATTTTTGTGCTTTATTGGATGACAATCAATGCCTATTGCTTATGCAAGAGATCGTAAAAGTGCAAAGTTCATGAAATCGAATCGCCATAGGCCAGCCATACAAGCATTGAGGTCGCATCGTCACAGTCGATAATTCATCTCCCGTACATTGTAATAAGCTTACTGTAACTGTGTCTTGCGAAAGCAAAGTTATGAAAAACAAAAAAAAAACAAAAAAAATACAATTGATCGATCGTCGTGTCTCTGCTGCTTGTTTGAAATTGAAACGTAAATTGTGCGGTTGATGATGGCTGTAGTAACTTATTCTTACGACTGTTTAGTATAATAACCGAGAAAACGTGTTAGAGATCATTACTGTAAATATCAGTATGTAAAGGGTATGGAAGTGTAAAAGGTTCGCTTTAGGTTTGTATGTTTTTGTATATCGATGATTATATAAAATATCAGATTGTTTCACGATCGATCGTTAAAGCAATAAAAATGTTACGTGACGGTCAATGTAGTTTAGCCATTATAAAATATATTATTTTTTCTTGTTTCAATTACGACGAGATATTCCTTTTAGCAGTCCCACCTTTTCTACATACACATTTAATAAATAAATAAATTTTATAAAATACTAAAGGATATTTTTTTTTTAATTTTGAAAATTGTTTCACAAGCACTCGTAGCGGTGAAGCTTGGAACCATATTCGCATTCATCAAGCGTCTTATGGTGCAACTTGATCAAATGATATTTTTAGGGAATTTAAAGTTGATGCTAATTCATGTTTTTAATTGACAATACTCGTGAAAGTACGAATCGAAATTGATTACAATTGGTGCAGCTGAGTAGGTGTCGCTAACATTGTCTTAAGACTTTTATTTACTTGTATTTTGTGAATTTAATTCGTAGCTGCGCATTTTGTACTCCGCGGTCTCTTAAAACTACAATTTACGTTTAGCATGAGCGTCATTTGTAGTTCGCTCATCATTGCGAAGAAATATTGACTTTATTTTGCTCGCTTCAGTCAACGGCAAAGTTATCGCTTTTTCATACAGCCGTGAGAACATTTATATTGAATGCACTTTCGCACCTTCGGGTTACAGACTCTCTTGATGAATGTAACACTGTTACAAAAGTGACTCTGTGCTATCAATAAATTTCAAATAAACCATTAAATCAATAACTAAACGAATTAAAAGAATATACCGAGCGACATAGCACGATATCAATTTAATACGACACAAATGTATGTTGACTGTACAAAATGTTGTGCATGATAGTCCTGCTTAAAAAATTTCATTTAGCTTCCTACCGGAATCAAATGAAGCCGATTGATTAGTAATCGGAACAAATCGCGTGAATCAGAGGTTTGTGAAGTCAATAGCATTAGTTATCGGAATTAATTTTAAAAATTTAACCAGGATTGATGACCGTGGAAATGGCAATCGCTCTATTTATCACCAACTTTGCTTCAGTTTTTGTCGTATATGTACATTTAAAAAAAAATTGAGTATGGCTCAATGATATCTAAATTTCTTCTAAAAGTCTTCGGATGCGTCGTTCTTCGACAATTTTCGGACTACAACGTCTTAAAAGCGGGACAAAGACATCGTTCAAAACCAGTCTGTTAACTAAATGACAAGCCCTGTCTAGAAATTTACATTAAATCCGATAAAACGGACAAAATAATACATTGGAATCAATTAGTTTTCAGTAGGATATCGGTCTATTTAATGAGTTTCAATCGAATTCAATGGGATTGTCTAATCCGGGTTAGATATGAAACAAAAGTAGCCTAAGTTATCTACATTAAAACAATATCTCACTACCACCGTGTAGGAGAATAGACGAACACATCAGACATAATCCCATGCCCTGATTATTCTAAATTGCCCCCCCCCCCCCCCGATTATTCCAAGCTTCCTTGGAGCTCGCCCTAAACTCAAATTATTTCAAGTCCCCCATGGAGCTGCCCCTATATAAAGTCAAGCAGAAGAGGGTTCAAAGATAGGGGGGGAGGTGACAATGATAAGGACAGGGGGGGAGGTCCAATGATAGATTGCGAGGATTTTTCGCGTCTGAGCCGTGCGAAACCCTAAATAGTTTAATAAACTTATAAACTTTAACGGTGAAAACAATAATGAATGAAAATTAATCACTACGTTAATTCCAAAATTTCAGCGGATATCACAGAACTTTTTTGTAGAATCGCATTAGAATTATTCGAATGAGTGTGGTAAACTGAACCATCCTAATCGTTGGTTGTAGTGCAAGGTTAATAATAAACTATGTGAATAAACAAATATAATTATTTAACCCCATTAATTATTTGGATGGTACCAACTCAACTATAAATAATTATAAAGTAAAATTACGATTGCTTCAATCCGTTAGCTGGCATAAATATAATTTGGATGAAATAACTAATTCATTACCTGGGATACAACTAATAAGTAAAACAATTGGCTTTGCTAATAAAACAATTATTCTCCAAAAGTCTCGTAAATTAATGGCTTGTCATCTATAAACCTCAATTCTCAGTTCGCAGCATGAAATTGCAGTTTAACGGTTACGAATCTAAGATTTGTGTGCCCCTGAAAAATTGCCAAGCGTTATGATAATAGACCCCCCTCCCATGCCTTCCTAACAATATAACACAAAATAAAATAAATAAATAAATAAATAAATAAATAATAAAAATCTCTCATTACTGTTACGAGCAGTTTGAAGAATTCTAGAAGTTAAATAGCATTTTTTAAGATAAAAAAAGTGGCGAAAGCTAATTATTACGAGTGCTATAGAAGAATACTCGTAGAGTACCCGCGTTCAGTGCTGATTTGACTTGACTCTCCATCAGCAAAGCTTCAAGTGTATGAGTATACGAAGAAGGGAGAGCGATGGTGTTGGTGACAGTTGTGTAGTGGTGGTGTCGTGGTGTTGCTGCTGCGCTGCATGCTGCTGCCGCTGCCGCTGATGCTGCTGCTGCTGCTGCTGCTGCCGCACGTCAAGTCAATCGTTATCTCTCCTAACCTTTTCGCGCGATACCGCGATACCCGAGGCTAACATTTCGAGTGAGAAAAGTGTTGTCGCCGCCGAAAAATAATACGCGGTTGATTCGGTGCAACACAATGTCGCACGATCGTGAGCTATCGTAGCCCAGGTTTTATAAAGGAGCGATCGTGCGTTGAGAGTTGCACGGTGCCGCCCAATAATAATGGAGCTGGTGCTACTCGTGCCCTCGTGATTCTCGGCACGGATCTTTCCTTCTAAGTCATCAACGTCGTCGTCTTCGTCGTGTCGTCGTCGTCGTCGACGACGTCTTCATTGTTCTCTCGTCGTTTGTGTCTCACGACCCCATCGTTCTTCAACGCATTCCGCCGTTTTTATTTCACATACGCGGTGTTATTATTTTTTTTTTGTTTTTCTTTCCTCAACGTTGCATCACAATTTCGCATCCGGCGAACAAGTTCAGCTGGTGTAAACCGCGGCAAAGATAAATACAATGGCATCCTCGAATATGGGCATTCAAATTGGCTCGGCCTGGTTACAAAGAAAAATCAATTTGAGACCTCAGCACAGAGGTGTACATCTCGTCACCGAGGAAATATTACGACAGGTTCCAGAACTCTGTCAATTCTCCGTCGGTCTCTGTCACGTACAAAGTTAGTAGCTACGAATCAGATTTTGCATCGTCGCTCGGAGAAACAGTCGCACACTGTTGAATATGACTTATAATCTCTCTGTCGCCTTTCAGTTCTTCACACGTCAGCCAGTCTTGCTCTCAACGAGAGCTGGGATCCGGATGTCAGGGACGACATGGAAATGATGCTTAACAAAATCATACCGGAGGATATGCCCTATAGACATAGTTGCGAAGGTCCTGACGATATGGTAAGATACAAAAAATATTTGGCACATTTTACAAATGAGCAACTTTTACGATTCTATATTAATTTAATGTATGAAGCAAATACTTTCAGCGCAATGTCTTTATGGCTATTTTAAGCAACGAACAAAAGTTTTTATGATATCGTTTTTTTTTTATAGGAATCAAATTCTTATCTGAAAAATAATATTTCTTGTATTTTTAAGGAGACATGCAGATGTTATTGGAATACATGCTCAATTTCATATTTTGGGATGTTTAATATCCCTAAAAAATTATACTGTGCCACTGGAGAATCCAAGAAATTTTTTAGAACTTTTCATTTCTTTATGGAGAAAGCTTTGTTTTTATTCTTTTTGTCTATCTTTCATATAAATGTCAAAGGGCTTCAAATAGCGGTAAAAATAGAATTTTAAGCTTTTTTCATAAGTTTTTTATTAAAAATTTTTTTTTTTTTACAAATACACGCAATATGCTAAAATTCTATTTTCAGTGAATGGATGGTTGTGTGCGTGTGTGCGTCCGTGAGTGCGAGAGAGAGAGAGAGAGAGAGAGAGAGAGAGAGAGAGAGAGAGAGAGAGAGAGAGAGAGAGAGAGAGAGAGAGATGAATGACACTTATTAGATTAAAAAATTCCACCTATTAAAAATTCATTAAAATTCTACATACGTATGAAGTCACGTTGCTATTGTTTAGTTTATTAAGTCAACTTTTGCCCTATCAGACTTAAAAAAAAAATTGAATTGCTTAAATTATTTCTGTTTGTTATATTTCGAAAAGCTACTGGGTTGATGTATAGTGTGCAATTTTTATTTCGTTACTGTTTTATATTGAATTTATAACAAAGTGGTCAAATAACTTAATTTTCATACAATTAGGCATTTAAACGTTTTTTTGTCATACATGTTACAACGTCAGAACAGTCCAAGTATATGACCTAAAATTTTCACACGAATAGAGTCGATTGATGTTTTATAACGTTTAGAGCGAGAATAATTTGAGGTGTAACGATTTTGCAGGATTTACGATTTGGTTTTAACTTACATTTTTCAACTTGAATCAAAGTTGACGATTACACGATATTAGTACTAATTATCCGTTCGAAACTTTACAAACTAAAAAATTAGTCTTTGTTCGAGTAAATAACTAAAAATTAAAAAAAGCTGCAAATGAAATTCGCATATTGCTTCTGCAATCTTTTTTAAAGTTCTAAATAAAAATGAATTATTTGATCAGTAGCAAAAACTGTAACGCAAATTTCTCCGCCACGTTTGATCATTTGTAAAGAAAAAAAGTGAGAAGAACGGTAAACTGTATCTCACAATTCTGCAGTTCTCGTCTTTCATCCGAAACGACAATCGTGACGGTGAAATTCGCGATGGGAACAAATCTGCTATCTCTCACTCTCGTATAGTGATCTGAGAGAGACAGATGACTTGCAGCACATCACCTTAACTTTCTCATGAAGAAAATCTTGTAAAGAAAATGTACATTTAAAAAATGCTAATTTACAGAACCGAAAGAAAAAAAAATCATGATTCTCGCATTATTCCTGATCTCTCGTTGCGTCCGACAATTTTCTCAGCCTTACAAAATATTGCTGCAAAAAAAAGTTTAATATCTGTCAATTGAATAATTCTTTCATTGACACAGAGTAGAATTCTTCCATCATAAACGTATCTGGCTTTCCGCTGGCTCACGTTTATGAATAGTTAACATGTGGAAAAAAAATAAATCTCGATAAGCGAAACGACGCGAAGTTGGAAAGTTTCCCGCGTGCTCTCTGTAAGCATTTTTTTCAGTACAATTATTTTAAATAATTAATAAAATTCATAAAGCGTACAAAATCTTCTCTGTACAAAAAATATTTCCACTTCAAGTATCTTTTGTGTTTGTGAAATATGAAGAGGGACTTACGCTTTTCTTTTTTTGTCTCGAAATATACTGAAATAATGTAAATTTTGCTTTCAGCCGGCTCACGTAAAAGCTTGCTTTCTCGGTTCTTCCCTGAGCATTCCGATAACCGACGGGAAACTAACGCTGGGCACGTGGCAAGGAGTGTGGTTCTGCGAGCACCGAAACAACGCGGGTAGCCGAAAGTTGGTGATAACGTTGACGGGCTGTCTGAGAGATTCGGCGCGAAGTCCTCTAAGTCCTGTAAGCCCTATAGCGTCGACCAGCAGCTAGGACCACTCTCATCCCCGAAGGCGTGGCAAACGTCAGCTGCGCATATCGACGTCTAGCGATTCGAGCTAGCAGCCGCCTAAACATTAGTTAAAACCTAAGAGTTATAACGATTCAACCGAAAGAGTGACCGGATACTTCCGATAACTGCGGAACACGAAATACTACCGAGACCAGCAGCAGCTGAGCGCAGTCCCTGCTTTATGTGTGTCCATGAAAAAAAAACCAAAAAAAAGGTACCTAAGTTCAGTCTCAGACCCCTTTGGCGTTGCCTCTAATCTTCTCGGAATATCTCAATGGATATTAACGACAAACAAACAAACAAACAAACAAACAAACAAACAAAAAGAAAAAAAACTTCAACAAAAGCGAAACAACATTGAGGAACGGAGAGGGCATGCGATTCTTTGATATACATATCCATTTTTTACTTTTTCTGCTTGCCTCGAATCATTAAGAGAAAAAGAAAGAAAGCGATAAAGTTCGTTAATGATGAATTTGAAGTGCGATAACGTAGCAAAGGATTATGAGAATGAAAATAAAGCGTGACAGGCAACTAGGCTATTTCATCATTTTTAATACAATTTTCGTAGTTAAAGAATTAATTGAACGGTAATCGTTGATGCAGCATAACGGAGAGACGAGGAGGAGAATGAATAGAAGAAAAAAATTTAAATATAAACATTTATAAGTTAAAATTGAAAAAAAGAAAAATAAGCGGCCAACGTGGATATGCATTCTATATTTACTGTAGGATTTTCGATCCAAGCGTTTGACGAAACACAACACAAAAAAAGAATATTTAAAAACGGTATTGCCCAGCACTCTTTCTCTACACTCTTAGAGAAATGAAAGAAAGAAATTGGTGAAGTAAATTACCACGTTCTGATATAACTCGTCCAATACACCGAATTTAATTATCATTCATTTGAGAAATCCTTTGAAAAAAAAATAAAACATAGCAATGCAGTTAGAGGAGGAAGCAAAGATAGAGAAGGAGAGGAAGGGCGGGAGGCAGAGAGAGAGAGAGAGAGAGAGAGAGAGAGCTCGAAAACAGGACACAAAACAGAAGAGAATGAGGCATTGAATGGGCGTGCTCGGCTAAAAATCGTGTATTCTACTTTTGTACATTATACAGTGAGGTCGACCTTGTCGTTGGCCTGGGTACACATTGTAATGGCACGGCGCATCCTGAATCACTGCTTGTTATAGGCTAGTCGTTTTCAATGACGTTTCCATTGCATCGGGGGTGTATATAGAGTATACATACTATTTGAAAATAATTTAAAGAAAGAAAAAAACAAGATACTTCTTTGCTGTGCTAAGAACGAAACATTTCCGCTCAATGCGCGCAATCGTGTCGTCTCACCGATGTTAGCAAATTGTAATTCAAAAAACTTGTGTTTTTCTAATGTTTAAAAGGCGTATCATTTCTTTGTTTACAATGCAATTAAAGTAACGATAATTAAAAAAAAAAAATTATAAATATTTAGAACGTTTTTTTTTTTCAGTACAAAAAAAGATTTTTGACACTTTTTGGTATTAGTTACGCTACGTGACTATAGTACTACCCATCATAATTTTATTAGTTTCTACGAAAACACGTAAACACAAAACACAAAAATACGAGAATAGTCGCGCAAGTGAGCAGCAGGTATCTGCTTAGTGTCATCGACGAATCTCTTAGAGATTAACAAAGTGGCGCGTGACCAAGGAATCCCATTGATTTATACATATGCATGTATATAAATACGTATTTACTAAGCGGACAGCGGAAATGCTTGAGTTAATGTTCTGTGAATAAGTGAGAACTAGCATTGCAAAGGATTTAATCAAATTAAAGCGAAGATAAGTGGGAAAAAAATGAAAAAAAAACAAGGCGTTAACGATAACATACTACGCAAACCGAGGTGTTATTCAATTAATCTCAAAGCTTGTCATGAGCTTTCAAAAGAAAAAAATATACAAAACCATATGTAATATTAAGCGAGCAGTCGATGTTAGCTATGTATATCCCTCTCGTGTATTATAGTATAAAATTGTCGTCCGCTACAACTACTGGATTAAAAAAAAAAACCAAGCAAGAAAAAAAAATGAAATGCAAGCTTCAACGATAAGTACGCTAAAAAAAATTAATAAATAACAACTTCACATATAACTTACATATTAAAGGAGCTCAAACTATGATACGGCTACAATATTAAATGGAACAAGAAATATTAAGGCTAGCTCGCAACGGTCTTTGGTCCAAAAAAAAGCTGGTAGAGCGCGAGAGAACGCGGAACAGAATTAGGGATAAAGTGACGAAGTGGTACACGAGTGTGTCGCTCGCAAAATTCACGCACTTTAGAAATAGACGAACAGTCATCAAATTCGACGAATTTTTGCAAAATCGACATTTAAGTATCAGCAAATTGTTAGTAGTATCATTGAAAATTAGAAGCTATGCAAAAATGATGTACCATAAAATTTTTTTTTCGCGAATTTTGAAATACGAAGGTCATTTGAAGATTTTCTCTAATAGACACAATTTTGGATTTACGTATTTTATAAAATAAACATTGAAAGGTGTATTATTGCGCTTATTGGAAAGATTTACTCGATGATGGTAGCGTTGCTAAAGTTTTCGCAAATTAAATGAGACACTACAGTTAAAATAAAAACAGCAATTTAAACATTTTGTTTATTAAACAAATGCTTTAATTCAAAACCAATAAATAATAACTTTATGTCGCGAGTCGCAAAGTGGATATCGAAAGTGTATATTACCATATCTTGGGAAGCATTTTAAGTAACCGTTATACGTTCCTTTTTTCTTCTTTTTTTTTGCAAGATTTTGTTATTTTTCATCTACTCATATGCAACTTGGCTCATTACAAATGTCGGTTTTGTAAAAATAAGGCTAATATCTGTTAATCTAAAGAGAGCAAGAAGATACCAGTTAATGTTTGAGGAATACTCAAAACTTGATCAATGCACAAAGGCAATCGCGTAAATTACCAACGACGCCCGATAAATTGTTAGATAAGCAAGCGATAGCATTCAAATTCAACGATATATGAAGAAGAAAGAAAATTATATATGACTCGCATACACAAACACACACTCGTATCGAAAAAAACTTTGGAAAAAAAAAAGAAGAACAACAAAAAAAACGTTATGTCACGGCATTGTATGTATGTAAATAATCGCATTCTCGTACGAACCCTCCCCCCACTATAGTCCCCCGTTTTGTCGTTCCATCACCAAATTTGCAGTCTCTGATTTAATAATGTGGTAATTTAGTTATTCGAGACAAAGAAGCTGCGACGCGCTAAAATCTTGCGCCTATCACTAAATATTATGACACATTCAGACTGAAAGTGACCACGGTGTGCGTCAAGCATAGCAAAGCATCCAATCAGCTATTTTATTCGTCTGAATAAGCCATTCGTCCAGTTAATCATCATTTGAAAAACAAAAAAAGATGCGAATCAAACTCACCGAAGGTGGAAGATAACTAATAATTTTTACGAAGATTTCACTGGGTGGTGTAATGGACCCAAATTCTCGTAAGATCAAACAGGTAGAGAGAGAAACATGTTTTTTGCCTATTTTGAAATGCGTTAGCTAATGTTCTTACACGTTAGGTTCGTCGTATCTTTAGCGTATATTTGCTATTATTTCTTTTGGCATTAAATAGCGTATAGTATGTATATACAGGGTGAACGAAAAAAAAAAAAAAAAACAAATTTAGAATACTTATCTTGTTAGAGAAGAATTCCACAATAATAATTTTATCGCAATACGTCATAATCGATTCATCGAATATTAATCATTAAACAGGTTGTAATTCTTCTTGTTTCTCACACTCGACTAGAGAAAAGAAAAATGCGACATCTATTCTGCCCTCCATCTATGAGAAAATAACGGACAGATATGTGAAATCATTCCTTTGGCTCCATTGTTGAGTTTACTTATTAATTTTAGGTCAACATCAGTGAATACATACGTCTTACTGGTTGAGAACAGATTCTACGAGTATTTTTATTTTGTCGACTTTTTTCGTTATGAAAAAATCCCGAATTAAATAATTAATTTGGATGCAAGGCGAGAGAGAGAGAGATAAATGAAAGGAAAGAAAACCAAATAACAAGTTGAATATCTTGTTCTCCTTTCAAACAGTTTCAACATTAGCAAGCCACAACACTGCGTACAAATGATGTGAGATCATGATTTTTATTAAATAAAGAAAATATGGAAATAAATATACGAAGGAAGTTTTGTATCTTGGCTTCAGTCGTGCCTCCCTTAAAAAGAAGGATCGTTTCACGTTAACACACACTTCGCTAATACGTGTGTACTATCTCACACTGCAAATATTACGTATTTTATCTCATTGGATTTGCAATAGTTTATAAATAGACGAAATGTGTGCACACTTTTCAACGCGCAGAAGATACATTGTACTAGGATCGTTATAGTTAAAAAAAACCGTGCGGTGAATGGGCTTTAAGAATTGCGTTGTGGGAGCTTCGCCGTTCGATAGAGAGAGAGAGAAAGAGAGAAAAATATTAAATAGTCGAGTTTTTCGAAATTTACGGTCAATATTTATATTCTCCATTTGATTAAATTCTTACCACCGAAAAATCAGTTTTCCCTCCGCACTTAAATTGCACCATTGTCTCTGCACGATGCAAGAATATTTTTAAAAAAATTAACTAATTAATTAACGACCACGCGCGTAAAAAAAAAGTCTTTACCGAATATCCGTTTCTGAGATTCTTCGCGAGCGAAAGTTCCGAGGAGACTTATTTTCAGATCGCCGGCCAATAGGCGACTGAATAAAAGTACCGTGCGGTATATACGGAAAGCTGCCTTCCACTTAGAACTATGTGCCGTCTTCGAAGTATACAATTAATAAACATTGTTAACGTTTTCTCACACACGTACATCAGCTCTTCTTCGTATTAGGAAAATGAAATTGATAAGGAAAGAATGAAAAAAAAAAAACTAGAAACACGTATGAAATTGAGGATAACGTTAATTCGCATCAGTAAACGTTGACAAACGAGGCCCATTATGATACATTATAAATGAGATCATGGATCAAATGAGATAATCCATCGAACATAAAAATAAAAGAAAAATGTGCTGAAAGGTGTTCTTTTCTAACCGTGACCATAGATATTTGATATTCGCTTGCTGCTACATGAATTTTTCTGGCAACAGAGTAATAACTTTTTGTACGATGTTTCCGCATATAATATATATATATATATATATTATAAATATATATTTAACGAGATAGATAGTTGGTTAATATTATACAACAGTACGCGGGATATTAAGAAAACCTTAAATCATACCAAAAAAAAAATTCATTGAGGCGAAAATAAAGAGAAATACTGAGGTCAGATAATTAATAGTAATTCGGTAGTAGGTAGAATCTATGTAATAATAGATACGCCGATTGTGTTTATCACAAGAATATGATTGCATGCTTGCGTGCTGTGGTATGCGAGAGCGAGAGAGCGCAAGTTTTAGATAAAAATTTAAAACAAAATATATATATACATACTAGTATCCAACACGAGTGTAAAACAAACATTGGAGAAAGTGTAATAAGTCACGGATTAAAAGAAGAAGAAAAAAATTGTTGAAACATGACAATATAGAGGATTTAGATGAGTTTTTGATTATGAGAGATAAAACCGAGTTCGGACGTTCAACTTTTTTTTCTCATATTCCTCTCGCGTATATACCATGTAATTATTTGGATACTTCGTCGAATGTTCTCTATGAATGATAGAGGAAAATGAAAATGAAGACGCACAAGAAAATGAGAAATTGAAAGCCGAATATCCGAACTCCGTCGTATACCTGTGAATAGTTAGATGAACGGCACGTTGTTATTTAATAAATAATAATATTAATTTACACACAATCGACGTAAATGATACGTAAGATGTAAGGGATAACGCTATTATATTAAAAGATTTAAAGAACAACAAAGAAACAAAGAAATCAACACTGATTAATTAATGGTAATTACGCCTAATGTTAGTGAAAATCATTAATGATAAAGCGTTATCGTCGATGAAAATATCTTTTGATTTTTTTTCGAAGATACGTAAGGCATAAGATCAGTGTGCCACTCGATTTCTCGATACCTTACGTATTTACGAAAATTGTGGCCACCTAACGAACGCCCGTTCTTATATTTCGTGGACCGATTGCTCCACGGTCGTGCCGTACACATTTCACACGGTCCACGAAGTTCTAGACTATTCTCTAGAAATATAGCTTGTTGATATAAACGGCTGCGAAATTATAGATGTAAATAATAAAAACAAACAAAAAAAATTTATTTCAATACACCGAAGAAATTTTAAAGCTATGACAATTCATAACACTATTTGCATTTTTTAAGTATAAGGTATTAACGTACATACACTAGTTTATATATAATGCAAGTGTATTTGAGACAAACGCATGAATCAATGTTTGTGTATATCGTTCAATGCTACGATAAAAAAAGGGAGATTCATTAAGAGATTATACTACAAGAGTAAACTACGATGTTTTTTTTTTCCACGGTCTTTTGAGTTGGTTCAACTGCCTTTTATGTTTCAATAACACTTTCTGCATTGCTGCGATTGTGTTTCTCGTTCTTGGTTTTTATATCGTCTACTTAACGTCAAATCAAACGATCTCAAAGCCTGACATTAAGAGATTTCTTTATGATAAACTAGTTTTGGAGTGCGTATAATTTTTGTACTCGCTTTTTGCTTTTGAAGGTAATTGCCTGTCCAATCGAATCTAAAATCGAGGATAACAAAAAGTATATTTTGCAAAGTTACTAATAGCACAAATTAATCCCAAATTCAAAAAATGTCTACGTTTTTTTTTACTAAAATCTATTGGTGTCTAGGATAAAGATGTAGAAAAAAATTAACTCGTAAATGACACTTTATTAGCATTAAGTTAGATGGCATTTGAAGAATGTCAGGGTTTTGCTCGTTCGATTTAACTCAAAAACGTACTACCCCTGCATGCATTATGAACTTTTTTCATATCAAGGATCTTGCGAAACAATTGAAAATATAATGACAAAGAAGAATGTGTTTTTCGCAGGGATATCAATAACCCTTAATAAGTCACAAGAATATCCCCATTCCTCGGCTCTACCATAAGAACGCGTTACCCCCACTCTGGTTTCTCATAATCCTACGCCGGAACGGCTTCGGGCATTGTGACTTATAAAGGGTTAAGCAGACGTCAATTTATTTCGCATTATTTCTTTGGTATTGTTCTACGCAATCTTTGCAGAAATGAATACAATATTTTTTGATTCTCTATGATAGTGGATTTGATGGGAATATTTGCGTTGATCATTCAATGAAATCTAAATAAGGAATTTTATATTTCCAAAAAATTGTGCTAAATCTTGGGATAAAAAATCCAGGACCTGAACGAGACAGAGATTTGTTTTTTTTTAATCCAAGACATAATTTCTCTCTCTCAATCTGAATTAGTGCGAATCACAAATTGAATCAACTAATTTCGAATTCCAATTTCATCGAAGTTAAAATGTTATTTTCATTAAAAATATTCGAATAACCTTTTTGTCCCATACTAAGATTAATTCAAATAGTATCATTGGTACTTCACAAGAATAACTGAATCCTCGTTACGATTGACAGTACGATCGCGTTTCTTATATTTTTCATAATTATTACAAGAATTTTGTGATTGCTAATTATTAATCATTATTATAATAACAGTCTTGATAGGCGCGTTGCGTTTTACAGAATCGTACACTCATCTTTTCTCTCGTATACCATACGGTATTATAGTTGAGCAATCCTAACTGCTCGGTGTCAACTTGGATATTTTTTTATCGTGATATTTATCTTTAATATGATTTAATATCACTTATCAACTGAGGCGTTTTAACCTCGTCATTTGATTTTGATTTTGAATTGGACTCTTCGAGCTCCTTGTAATTTTCAGGCACCGGATGTGGCCCCGGATTACGTAGGTCGTTTGCCTTCTCCTGTACTTCTTTAAAAGACGCTTTTATATTGTCCAATGCTGCACCCAGTCCACTCTTTATTTGATTGAATTCTTGGGTCACGAGGGACAGTCTTCCAAGGAGATAATTCAAATTCTCATCAACTTCCGACATGCGTTTCGTTATTTCGCCGACCTACGTGATGGTGAAAATATTTAAAAGTACGATTAATCAAACAGATGTGAGTTAAATACAGATTGGCATTTATTTTTCAGCTTTCTTCTTACCTTGCTTTCCATTCCTCCCATCGTTGAAGTTGTGCCGTTTACGTACGCTTCGTTCTGCTTGTGAAGCTTGTCAAGAGCTTTAGCACTTTCCGTCATCTGCTGGTACATCACGTTGATCTGTCTCCATACCTGTTGAACAAACGAAATATTATGTACGCATTTATCATTAACGTTAATATTACTTTTAGTAAATTTTATACTCAATCGAAATTTAAAAATTTATTCGTTTTCCGCTCATTTCGAAGAAATATTTGCATATTTGAAAACACGTATTTTCGTTAATGTTTTTTATCATGTATTTTTTAACAATATAGAGCCTTGATGGATAAATTTTGAGTGCACGGAAAGTTATATTTGAAAACTTTCAAGTTCGATTCGTAATAGATTACTCAGCACTCAAATGATATCTGTGTTGTTACTTTTTTTGTTTAGCACATTTCACTAAAAATGAAAAAGTTTCGCCCAAACTCAACAGTTCCTCCTGAAAAAAATGCGACTGAAATTTTTAATCGATAGATTCTTTTAGAAGCGCTCGTGTATTATAAATGTACCGCGAGAATACCAATTTTTTAGAAGTTTACAGTCGCTGGTCACTGAATATACAGTCAATTAATAGATTCTTTTAGAATCGCTCATTTGTTGTGAGTCTATCCGAAATATACCAATTTTTTAGTAGTTAACAATCGATGGTCATTAAATGTATAGTCAATTAATATATTCTTTCAGAATCGCTCGTTTATTCCAAATCTACCTAAAGTACCAATATTTTAAATGTTTACAGTCGATTCTTACAAAGAGCGCAATAGAAAGTATGAACTTATTGTATTGCTGGGTATTTCTTTCCTGTTTGCTCGTTCTATATGTAATCAGTAAAGATAGAATCGTTAAACCTTTTATTTATTTTAGAAAAAATAAATTAAGCTCCCTAAATTTTCGATATAAAATGTTAATTCCAGAATTTTATCCACGGTCATTGCGAAACACGAATGAGCAACAAGTTATAACTTAAACAATTCTTTAATTAGAAACAATCGGATGATACAAAAGTGCTTTATGAAATTTGTCTTTTAAAGCCCAAAAATGATTTCGTTGAATATTCACCTGATTCATTTCTTGTTCCATCTTAGTCGTCAAGTTTGCTACAGCTCCGTTCTGATTATCCATTATATCATTGGAAATTCCATCGAATCTCAGATTAAGCGTATCGTTTATATTGATTCCTTGGGCCTTCACCAGATCTCCAACTTCCAGGAGAATTTGATGAACTCCGTACTCGACGCGTTTCTTCGTATCCAGAACATGATCTGCCATCGACACCATCACCGATTGTCCTTTGCCGAGATCGTGCAATTCTTGATTTACACGTTCAGCGTTATTAGCCAAATCCAATCTAAAATATTAGTACGACGAGAAATTAAACTTATGCGATTAAATGATGAATAACTAAATCAAATTGTTAGGTGGAATTTTAATTTATGGTATAAATTTTATTAATTAATCAATATATCACCGCAGTTCGCTAACTGTATCCTTCGTCTCATCTTTCGATTGAATTACTTTATCTTCGATACCGACAACCCCTCGAGTTACAATATCCTTGATGGAGTGCTTGGCCTCTTGAATAGCCAATTGAGTCTCGTTGTGCAAGGTCTTTAATTCCGTAGTTCTGAAAACGATAATTTTTCAATAAATCTGTTCAAATAACACAAAATGAACAAAGCAGATTGCATTAGGGCCTCATTATGGAGTTGGCTCTGACTGATCTCACTGTGACTCTCATTCTCGCTTCCCCACCTAAACGGTGAATTTGTTACATTTTTTATGGTCAAAACATTGCTGCAATATTCAGAATGTCATAAAAATCAAATCCCTGAATATATTCTCGCAGAATGCAGCACCCAAAACCCTTCAACGTTACTCCAATTGCGAAAAAAAAAAACGATATTGCTCGATAGTCAAACATTGTTAGAAGTAGGAGAGTTTGACAATTTTGGAAAATTCGAAATCTGATTAAACCTTAAAAAACTCTTTAATTCGGAAGGAAAAAAAAAGTATTGCTCATTTACTTAGTTATCGTAGCGTTTCCGATTCTGGGAATCCTTACACCATGAACGTACCAAAATCTTTTTTTCTAAATGCGTTCTTTAAAGTATCCAGAGTAACCACACAGATTATTTTATCAAAATGAGGAAGCAAAGTATGATTGTAAATGCAGAGTCATTTTGGCCTCGATAATAAAAATTATTTTTTATATTTAATGTATTAATTAAGGTGACGTACATGGGTATCTGTTGAATACGATCCGAAGTGTCTTCGAGCAGCTCTTTGAGGTTGTTAATCATTCGGGTTTGCTCCTCGATAGCTGGTCTTGGATCGGGAACCGATATCTGCGGAGTATCCTTAATTCGTTGACTAGACTCCTTCAGTGCTTTAATCGAATTCTCGATTTCTCCGATTCGCGATCCGATATTCCGCAGCTAGAATTTAAAAAAAAGTAATTGTTGTGAGTTTAATCGCGTCTCAAACGATCATAGATCGATTATTTATCTATCGTTTTGTATAGTAAATTGTAAATGCTATACTTCTGCTGAGACAACTTGGATATTGTCGCTTTGACTAGCCGCATCGTCTTTCAACTTAATTGCCACCGAGTCCAAATCGAATTCCAATCGAGCAACTTGCCCGGACAAGACGACCTCAGTTTTATTCAACTTAGCGATTATTTCTGCTGATTTGTCTTCCCGTGTTATCTGAGGTTCCGGGGCCGGACGATTCTGAATGTCCGATATTTTACTCTTGACATCGGTAAACCATCCTTCCAAGCGATTCTCCAGGTTTTCCAGGGTATCGGCTGTCTTCTGTATTTGTATTCTCTCGCGCTCGTCCTTCTGTAAATATACCATCGTTATCGTATATATTAGACGATCTTTCAACCACAGTCAGTTTCTGGTTGAAGTTAGTTGTGTTTAATATGCTAAATTCACAAAATTGGAAGCATTGAACATTTATTCATTTCTCTAAATTGAGGGGCAAGGAAGGAGGTCCGTCGATTAAAATAATAAAACGTGTTTTGTTTTTTATATGTAAAGAAAAATCTTTTATAAATCCCATGCAACTGATTTTTCGTAATGGTCTTCCGATCATGTACAAAAAAATCCTAGATCCAAATATATCAAATTCTATGAAAGGTTTTATTTTTTTTTAAATTTGTTATATTTGGATCCGAATTTTTGTTTACATGACCAGGTCATCATTACGAACAATCAATCGCATTGGATACTTTTTTTTTACCCATAACAAAAATAAAACACGTTTATTGGCTGAAATCGGTGGATTTCCTCCCCCCAATGGTATGTAGTTCTAACTACAAATCGATTATTTTCGCCGGATTTCCTTTTCCAGGGTCTTCATTCCGGATAGAATGTTATTCACGTATTCATTTTTTAATTACACGTCCCTCGGTACATCCATTAAAATTTTTATTCAAATTTTGTATACATGAAAATGAAGTACTTTGCGGTTAAATAAATGTAACTTCATGCTCTTACTTATGAAATACAAAATTTACTGATCTTTTGTACCCTTTCGCAAGGTTTTCATTTCGAATAGAACGTTATTCACGTCTTCATTTTTTATTTACACGTCCCTTAAATTTTGCATTCATTAAAATAAAGTCGTTTGCGGTTAAATAAATGTAACATCGTGCTCTCACTTATGAAATACAAAATTTACTCATCATTTGCACCGGTGCACATACGAAATATTAATGTCAATACGGTGTAACTAAATATCAATTTACCAACCTGCGAGACCAATTGTTCAATGCTAGCAATCCTACCCTCGATTGTATTCAGATGAGTCTTCAATCCATCAACCGCCGATATCCTCTTCGATAACATGCCAATAGCCTTTTTCATTTGTTCACCCAATTGACGTTCACGAACTTCGTGTCTCTCGAGTTTTTCCGTGTTCTCGCGCATCATGTGGACGAGACTCAACATAGCATCCTTGATGTCTTCGTGACTATTAAAAATTTAGTTAAATTGACAATGTATCACATTTACGCATTACATCGGAGAAGAACTTCGTTAAAGATTAAGTACAGATATATATGTCAATAAATCCATGTCAATTCGATCAACCTCAACATCTCATCTTTTACTATTTCATCTAAAATATGAAAATATTTTGGGATCTACTGGATACGAAGTCAAGTAATTTCGTTTTCCGACAAAGCCATACGATTTGGAAAATCATTTTTTTTTTATTTTGTTTTTTTTTTTTTTTTTCAACTAATATTGCAAGAATATACTTAACAATAGAATTTGTTGACTATTTATTTTGAAGATAATTATTCAGGCTTACAATGATCCGAAAAAATTGTTTTCTTCAATTTTTCTTTAGTTTTTAACATAGAATACTTTTTTCATTGACATCTTCACCCTCGATTTTTAAAAATTATTTTGTATCATGCAGAGTATTGCTGTTTCGAGTTATTACTTTTTTTTTCAAACGTTTCTAATGTTTTAAAGCAAAAAGAAAATTCTAAATGTATGTTTCCGTAGATATCTTTAATTTTACAGATATAATTTTTTTTTGCTTCAGTTAAATTAGCACAAAAAAGATTTTACAGAAATTTCAGCCGACGAGTCACGAATTTTGTAAAATAAGAGCAAACCAATGCACAAAAATTATATTTTTAAAATAATTGGTTGCAGGATCTATAACTACAGAGAATGTTAAATCTAGAATTAAATTACATTTCTAATAAAAAAAAAATTTGCAAACGATTAGAAAAAATTCTCTTTTAACATACATTTAAAAAAAAAAATTGTTTCTAAAAATCCGTTTTTTTTTATTCCAGCATTTTTTAAATAAAAGTTAATTAATTTGACGTAAAAAATATTTTACAGTCAAGGTTCTGCATAATTTTTTTAGATGTAATCAATTTTTTTAATTCCAATTTTTTAAATATACTAAATTCTTATCTTAATTATTAATCATACGTTTATTTTCTATCTAAGCTCTTTCTATGGTGAAGCTTTTTTCTCCATAATTAAATAAAGTATAAAACTGAGTACAAAGATTAACATTACCAAATATTTTTTATTCCTTTGAATCGACAAATGAGTTCTTAAAACTTATCGGCATGAAAACAGCAATTGTCTGTATGACATCAAATAATAATTATTTACAAAAAAAACATCTTTTGAGATTCGAATAGACAAACCGATGTTACAAATATTGAACAGCGTTCCCACTGCTGTTCGATTGTCAACGACATAAAATTTTTAATAATAACCAGAAGTACAATTTATCGCGTGAACCACACTTTTTCTTGAACTATCTCTCCTTATAAACTTAATAAACGCATTATTCCTGTAAACTCGTATCGTCTACATAATTCCTAGATACGCTATTCGCAACAACTTCAAAGAAAGACGGATTTACCATGAGAAATTTTTGATATTAAAAATGAAAGAAACGTAGAAAAATTGAACGAGCAAAATATTTCGACACAACTTATGACATTTTGAGTAACTTGCTTCAAAATTGTGGGATCGTAAAACTCCGTACATCACTACAATCCTGAGATATTGGATAAAAATCATAAGAATAATATAAAATTTCAAAACTGATGACTTTTTCAAAAAACGATTTTACACCAATTTCGTTTCATATGAATCACATAACGTCTCCTTAGTTTAATCAATACTTGACAGTAATAACTACATGTTATCTTAGCAATTTATAAATGTCAATTTGTTTATTAATAAATAAGTTTCTTAGTATGCAAAAAAAAAGATCAAGATACAAAGATAGCACGGAAAAAAACGCAAGAAAAAAAAAACTTACGTGATTTCCCTCGAATAGATGGGACTGCAAAATAGTGCCAGCACGAGTAACGTTAAAGCGCACAGCTTCATCTTCTTTGCAATTGAATGATAATTTTCTACAGAACTAAAAATCTAAATATAAAATAAAAAGAAAGAAACAAGTTTTAAGTTTAGCAAAAGTAATTGCACCGTAAATATTGTAATAAATATCAATAACGATAATAAAAAAATTGAACACACATCGAAAACGATAAAGTGAGAAGGCAGAGCCGTCGCGAAGAGACACCGAGAGTCGAATGGCTATCCCCGTATTTCGTACACGCGTATGTATATACTGTAGTACACATAATATATTCAATAACCCAGAGTGTTGGAGATAAGAGCAAGTACAGGGGTCGTTAATGATGACCCGTTCGACAGAAGAGACGGTTCTCCGCATCGCCAATGAATTATTATGGCTACTATTTTCCGCTAATAGTCGAGTTCTCGTTAAAATATGTCTTGGTGTACCGCAAGAGATTCTCTTCCCATCGAAGACAGCTGTTCTTGTCAAATTAAGACGTTTCATTGAAAATCGTTAAATTTTTCAAACGACACGCGTGTATTTACAGATATATATATTTTTCTTTATTTACAATAATATCTTCTTTTTTGCTTTAGCTTTTTCCTTTACGTATAATTTATTTCTTCTTCAATTTAATGTTTCAAGGTCTTTGTCCTGGACTCCCAAGTTCAACGTGACGAGGGAACTAAGAAATGAGAGAGCAGTGCATCTAAATGCGTCTGGCTGTTTAAAGCCGTTAAAATCTGATGAACCTTGCTGCTGGCTGAGTATTACCGTTGTAATAGTATATGCGTGAAAAACACATAGCGTACTATGTATTCCGTGGTAGATTTATAACTGCAGATGAGTGCTAAGGGCTTCTTGGTATAAGCCATGTGGCCCATTTTAAGCCATCTGTTTTTGTGCGATGCACAAGAGATTCTGATATAAGGCTGAGATACCAGAGAGAAAGAGACAGAGAAAAGAGGCGTCTAGGCTTCCGAGTCTTCTTCGCTACCTGTCATTACAATTTTTCGCGTCTCTGGCGCATCATCATCATCATCATCATCATCAACATCTAGCCGTCCAAGAACAAAGATGCGCTCTCAGCTTTCGAGATACTGCAATGGTTCTTTGTATTATAAACAGACTTAGGATTTCAGAGTAACTGTTTTGATGCACGTATACATGGGGTATAAAATTATATATCTTAAGGATTTTTCCAACAAAGCAGAAGGAATTTGATTACACAAAGATCATTTTATCTCATTCGCTAATAAGTTTTTCGTGAAAGGGTTTGATTCCTGGAAGAATTCTACTCCGATTGCAATTATAAAAATAAGATTAATACGACTATTTATAATTAATGTTATACAGTAGCTTAAGTTTCGAGGCTCGATATCTCGATGCTTCACCGTAAAATTTCTCAACTCATTTTTCTCGAAACTACATATTTTTAGAGACGTTGGAAGAATGGGGCTCATTGTATTAATGTGCCACCGAGGCTCACGGTTTTGATATTTTCAGAAAATCTGGATTCGGGAAAAGTGTGGTAAACATTTTTAACTCTATCACGTATACTTGCGATCACGTATATTCTGCTGCACAGATGGTAATGAGCTCCCCTTTAAAAAAATGCGCAAATGTTGCTCATTTATTAATTCCGCGTATACTTCCTCGATTAATTTCAGCTATTTGAATGAAAAAAGAATTATTTCGTTGTTGATTATTTTACTATAGTTTGAATTTGATTGATAATTGAATTTTTAATTAACGTAATTCATAATCTATCCGCATATGTTTCACTGAATAAAGTGTTAAACGTCGTACGAAGAAAAATGTTATATATTCCAATAAACTTTATCTTTTTTATTGTACAATTATTATTTTTGATCATTGAATCAAAATAAATCGTAAACAAGAAGAACGTTGTTCTCTTCAAAGCTTCCTCGAATGTGAGAATGCAAAATAGTATTCTTGAAGAGAATATAGATTAATTGAAATATCAATTAGTTCAGTTAATCGCCCATATTCTGCTAAACTTAAAAAATTATTTATCTGGAATCAACGAATCTCGAGAAACGTGTATTTTCTAACTTCACTTTCAAATGCACATACAAATATTACGATGAAATGATTTTTATTTATTGCATAAGAATTCTTTAATGTTCTCTCCTATGAGATTCTTCCTTGTAAACATTTTTTTTTTCAAATCCAATAAATGTTATCCAATGAAAGTTGAATATAAAAAAAGCCTACAAAGTAAAATCTTGGACGCTTCCCTTTAAAAAAATTTTTATATCTTCCAACAAAATTTATCTTTTGTATTGTATAATTATTATTTTTTATTATTGAATCAACAAATCGTAAGAAGAAAACCATTGTCCTCTTCAAAGCTTCCTCCAATATGAGAAAGCAAAATAGTATTCTTGGAGAGACTATAGATATATTTAAATATCAATTAGTTCAGTATATCACGCATATTCTGCTAAACTTAAAAAAATATTTATTTGGAATCAACGAATCTCGAGAAACGTATTTTCTAATGCACGTAAAAATATTACGATAAAACAATTTTTTTAGGACACAACAATTCTTTAATGTTCTCCTTTATAATATTTTTCTTTATGTACATTTTTTATTTCAATCCAATAAATGTTATCCAATGAAAGCTAGATAGCGGAGAGCAGTCCTCCTTTTTTCGAAAAATTCAAAGAACCATAAAATTAGACACCCGTTAGCGATTTGAGCGACAATTGCAGCAAGCTGACAGGGGTTGGAACCCGTGTGCAAAGTTGCGGAATAATCAAACAAACTATTCTCGAGATATTTCCATTGCAATTTTGCAACTTCATCATACAAGCAGACATACATACGCACGGACATTTTTTCTAAATATGACTTCTCGACGTTTTGGGACTTTTTAAGTAATCCGACGACAATATCGAGAAATTTTTTTTCACGTAAACATACATTCCTCTATGAGAAAGCAAAGGGCCTGCAAAGTAAAACCTTGGGCACTACTTCTTTGTTATTTTTCACTTTTCACAAATCTATCTTTATGAAAAAATATGTTGATCGATTTTAGCTTCCTCATTGAGACAGCTTTGTGAAAGTTGGTAAATAATAAAAAAAAATTTTAAAAAACAATGCGGAATATTCTACTTTGTAGAATTTTTAAAAATACTTTATACATTAATCTATCTGATTAAAATTTGTAAAAGTTAGCAGATAAGAATTGTTCTTCTTAAAAAGCAATGCAACAGGTTCTACCGTGCAAACTTTTCTTTTTGAACATTTAAAGAAATTAGAGAGATCCGTGATATCTGTTTTGATAGACTTTTTTAAAATAAAAATTCTCAAATTACAAATTCTAATAAAAATTGAACCACTCGATCGATTTTCGATGAATTTTGTATCAATTATTGTCTTATATCAGAGTCCATTTGCGTGAAACATTTTTCAAAAAAATGTACAATGCTATAAAATTTAAACCTCTTTACGAATTCACGTCAAATTTTATCACAAACTTTGTTTAATTAGAGTAAACTTTTGAAACAAATTTCAGACTAATATCTAAAAAGTTAGGAGTGTTTAACAACAAAAATTGTACAATCAAACACACGTATACATACATTTGTCTAGACATTATTTGCAAACCACATTTTTGTCCATTTTTTTCACCATTTTAAGTATCCAAACATGAAAATTTCTCGAAAAAACCAATTTTTCACGAAAACAAAGTTGATACTAAATAACAATTTGTTATTTTCTTAAACTAATCACAAAGCAACTTTCCATATAATTTTTTGCCCCATGAAAAAATGTTCTCAATACATAAGGATAAGACGATAAAACGAAAACAGTTAAGTCTGCAAGTATTGAAAGTCAAAGAAGACTATTTATTACACAAAAGACATGACACTCAAATAAATATTATAAATGAATAGTTTGAAAAGGGTAAACAGGAACTAAATGACTGACGTAACTTGAGACTAACTGGAATAACCCTCTTAATAAACTATAATCTCGATAAAACTATAATTCCGACCGTGATGAGAAGTTTCCTTCATAGGTTGTAGCGTAGACACACTGAAACATCCTCCGCTAGAACGATATATTTGCTAGCGACAACAAGAGCAAATGCTTGTGGGTCAAAAGACTAATCGTAAGATACGTAAATCGAGACTGACATGTTTATGTTGCAGGAGGGGGGTGACACTGTACATTAGGATTGATGTCATTTTGTAAAGTCAAATTCACTGGTCAGTTCTTTACCACGCGTCTGCTGCCTTTGATTCTCTCGACTACTCTGAACTCCTTTAAAACCAATTAAATCACAAGTGCATTGACTGCTTTGTAAATTTGGGGTGAGATGCATGACCGCATAAAACGCCTGCGATGCTATTGGGCACTGTGCCTCCTTTTGCTAAGCTCTAAATGAAGCTCGAGACTCGGAAAGCCAATGGGTTACCAAGAATTACCGAACTAGACTCCAAAGACTGATGGGTTTATCGTTTCCAAGTACATTGCCCGCAATAATCAGGACGAAATTTGCTATTTCAATATCAAATTGATATTTTATTTTAAAAACTATGCATAAACAATATATTTTTAAAGCGTAATTGTCAATTATTAGTGTAGATTATGAAATTATTTAAAAAATCTTATATTTCTTTTACATTAATAAGCTTGAAAGAAAAAATCTTAACGTTTTTCTACATTTCTTTTAAATAAATTTATGAAATGGTTAGGCGTTAACCCTGTTCAAAAAAATTCATCGAAAGAGATTGAAACTTATTAAAGGAACAGAAATTTCATGAAAAACTAATCGATTCCAATTGATTTCAATGTAATTTTTTTTACATTTAATCGGTTTCAATGGAATTTTTTTAAAGCATGGTAATTAATACTGCAACACATTACCATCCGGCGGAAATGCCGGAATTACATTGTAGTCGGGCAATTACAGCGAATTTGATGATAGGGGTGAATTAATGAAGACTGCGAGGATCAGAATCAATACTATATTTCCTGTACTCTTTAATTAAGTACACTCGATTCGTTCGAGAGTGTGGGGTTGTAGGAAATTATAGCAAGACCACCGTGCAATGCAATTCCAGCCTGATGGAATTGATTGCTGTGTATTGTAGCGTGAGTTTGACTATAAATAGAACTTCAATAAAGATGCTTCTACGTTCGGGCACAGTTTACATCTGGATAGGCAATACATTGGCAAGATGGTTCATAATGCTCGATTCATAACCAACTACGTAAATCAGGACTGCTCGTATACAAATTCAGGATCACTTGTGATTTATCTTTTCTAATAAATCACTCATTTATATCGAAATAATTTTTTAAATCAAATTCGATTCGATATATAATTCTATTTGAGTGAATTGAATTGAAAAAATGACACAATAAACAGGGCGAAGATCAGAAATCGTAATTATATGAAAACTGGCGCACTCCGACGACTATCCGGCAAAGTAATTGTCGCTGATGTTCTTTCATTATCAGATTCAAATTCAGGATCAGTTAAAATTTTCTCGTATAATAAACCATTCGATCATCTTATTAATAATAATTTACGATATAAGAAACCACGCAATCGTATATTTGCATAGAGTTTGCATGAAAAGTAAAGCGAAGAGTATTTATCGTAATTAAAAGAACAAAATGAACCACATAGCTCAGATACAAATGAAGGTTGACTTTAAAGTTTTCTCGAATTATAAACCACTCGATCATCTAATTAATAATAATTTCAGATATAAGAAAATGTGTATTTACACTTGAATAAATTGAATTAAAAGTAAAACAAAGCGAAGATTGTAGAACGTAACTTTTTCATTAATTTGAGCTAAAACTATTTACCGTTATTTAAAAACAACACATTTGCAACACATGCAAATCTTTGATCGAAATAGATTTATCATTTTTTATAAATCCTTTCAATCATCTATAACCGATTATAAATAAAAACGAAAATCGTACATAGTAACTTAAAAAAATTCGCGTTATTCCACAACAATTAAACCAACTCATAAAAATGTTACTGTTCCATTGTTTTTTATATATATTGTATTCTATGTATTTTTGCCAAGCGCATGTGTAAAACGTTTGCAATATAGAAGCTCACCTCGTAACCGAATGAAATTCTGTTTGTTGCTTCCTTGCCGCTCGTGCACTCGATGAATTCAAGCCGATCTGTTATCCTACACGTTGCACGGAGAACTGAATACCGAGCCATTAGGTAACCCCCATTAGAATCTCTCTTTTTTAAAAAAGTACTTTTCAAGCGGGCCCCGTGCTCTGGCGCGCCTCATCGCGGAGGGTCGGTGAATCACGCGAAGCGATTGTTATAGGTGGGACGGAGCAACGACTTCCGGTGGTTTCTTCGATTAACAAAATGTGTTTTCAGTCATGGCGCCGCTTGCATGCGGCGTTTTTAACTCCATAACTTTGAACCAGTGGTCTCAACTCATATTTTAACAGTGGAGACGCTGAATTTTTAAGATGTATCGAATTCTGAATATGCGATGCACTGTGTTACAAAACAAGTATGCGACGTCATTGCCAACAAACATTCAACCATCAACGAAAATGTGTTCATTCTGCAGGTTTTATCACCCGAAAATACCAAAGTGTATGTATTCTAACGTATGACAGCACATATTATTTATTGTAACTTCATCAGATATCGTTTCATTGAATTGGCAAAGGGTTACGTAAGCCCTACACACACAAATATGTATAGACGCACGCGTACTTTTCCTAGGTTAATGTTCGTTATATTCATAACATCTCATTGGTTTTTAAAAAATTCTTTTGCTTTCTCATTTTCGGCATTCCGGCGAAAGTAACACGCGATTCATTTTGTGTTATTGCGTTTTATTTTGCATCTTGAAGCGACATTTAGTTATCTACAGCGTCGACATCAGACAACAACCATCAATACGGCTCTGTTAGATTCGCCAATTCCAAAAAAAGTTAAGAGAAAGAGTAAACGTTATGCAGAATTGTTGGAAGGTAAAGACGAATATAGTTGAGTATGAAAAATGTTTCTTTTTATTTTACTAATAATATTTTTATTTTATACAGTCGCCGATAATATGACGAGCAATCGGAAGGCATCTATCAGAAATTTAAATGCTGCTCAACTGTCGTTACTCGTCGACCAGCCTGACATCACTCTAGATAAATTACATAAGATCAGATCGGAACTCAATCAGGTTAACAGTAAGAGGATACAACAGTTTGAGGGTCCTGAAATCGCCAATGATATAGTTCTCCTTCAGGCGAGTTACAAATATTATCACACTAATGTGGTTTATCTTTATAATTTGGAAAGCCTGCATCTATGTTCGAGAACAAGTTAATTATTCATCTTCGTGAAAATTTTTATTAAAAGCAAAGATGACATATTATTGTTAGGAGATTTTGGATTTTTCAAAGAAATATCTGATTGCTCTCACTTGTCTAACTATCGAACTACCGAGCAACAATTTTCAACATCGGTAGATTTGTGATCAGAGAATTTTTAGCGTTGAGTTCCATGAGGATCGATAACGGAGTTTAATGTTGATTTTTTTTTTGTTGAATCTTAGAAAACATTGCTAATTCCCGATCTTTGACAAATTATGAGCTTTTGCAAAGAAAGGTAGTACAAATTTTGAACAAAGCAAAAGGGTAATGATTGATGAATTTGACAACAACCATGAACGTAATTACATGGTCATGAAAGCTTTTTATAAAATGAGATCACAAAACAACATATGCAATTTACAAAAATTTTTTACACTTTTTTCAAGCTATTTTATTTTTTATTTTTTAATACACTTTCCATGATTTATCATAATGAGTGGCTACATCTAGCATCTAATAACGTTACGAACATATGATAATAGACCAAAGATCTTATTTGATTAATAAAAAAATCATATTTCTATGTAAATCTGCATAATGCAACTCTATCGCCGGATACCATGCGACAATCTTTCAAAAGCGTGTTTCTTACGTGTAGAATATCGAGCAGGCAGCCTTATGACACAAAATATGAGCTTTGTTACTAATAACATTTTTATGCCTACATTTCATTGTTTCTTCATGCAAACCCTTACTATCTCTGCCAATGATTATTATTTTCATTATTGATTTTCATGTATCAGCCATCTTTGTAAACTTCTTAGATGAAAATAGCTTTGCTCCAGCTACAATTAACGATAACTGACTATTCAATTATTCACAATATCTTTATATTATATAATATAATATTGCCAAATAAATAGGAACTAGAGCGATATAACTTTTGTGTGGATAAAATGTATTATCACTTTTTACAGTTTTGCTTAAGTCTGGGCAGACACTCTTTTTGTTCTATAGGAAATTCAGAATCTTTCTGCCGATAGAGAAGCGACAAAATTGCCTGACACATTGTTCCCTATGGACACAAGTTAGTCGGATCTCAACAGTAATGAAATCCCACTTTTTGAACATACAAAGCTGCGGGGATTCGATATTTCGGTCCTTACTATCTTTAATGCACGATATACAAATATAATTGCTGGAAATATTTATAAGGATTACGTAATTTTGAAATTGAAAATAATAAATATATTTTCATAAATGTTATATAAAAAAAAAAACAGAAAGTGGGTATCGTGGAAGATCCTAAAAAAACGAACATCTACACTGATAGAGAGGACGACACATCCATCATCGAGGATTTGCAGGCCTCCGGCATCTCAGATCATGCCGGTTTAATAAAAAATTCTTCGTTTTTACAAACCCTCGAGGCAGACGTACATAAAGACGAGATGGAAGAGGAACCTGGTGAAAATTTGACAGAAAAGTAATTTTTTAAGCCATTTTTTTTACATAGCTCTATCTGCAAAGATACTTTGCAAATAATTACAGAAGAGATTGATAAAATTCAAGCAGCATAGTCTTGTGAAATGAGAACGGACGATTTAAAAATGTTTTTCATTATTAATTTTAATTGATTATACGTTTGCCTATTTCCCTATAAATGGTTTTAGAAAATAAGCCACACGTTTATTTCATTTTTCTATATAGCAACTTATTTTGTTTATTAAACGGTGTATGAAGTTGACAGCTTGAAATTTTCAATACAATTTATTGTTTACAAAAATCCATAACTAGAATCAAACGATTTATTTAAAAAACGGAATACGATGATTGAACATCTTTGAACGTTCGAATTTAGATATAACACATCAAATTAAAGCAAACTATACAGAAAATTCCACATCAAATTAAAGCAAATGATAGAAAATTCCAGAGGAAACAGCACGCATTTCAGTCGTCACTAATAATTTTATTAAAGATGATTATCTCATTAATTAATGCAAAAACAAAAGTACATTTGAAGAATGTTTTAATTATTTTGTTCGTAGTAAGAAAGTAGTAAGCAAGAAACGTTCCAAGACGCTAAAAGAGAAGGCTGAAGTTTTGATAAAAGCAAAAGAAGCGCTAAATACGTGCAAGGGAAAGGAGGATGCTTTGGCTCGCGCTCTTCACGCGTATCTACGCGTTTGTCTGAGTTGCGGGATGACCGCAAGAGCATATCACACGCTGATGTTCTATCGAAAAATCGGTTTAAGAAAAGAAAAAGCATCGCGAGTGGTCGACATTGAAGTGTACAACGTACTTTTACGAAGTTACGCAGAATCGGCGAATTTACCAAAAATTAAAGATATATTGCGTATCATAAAAGAGGATTCGTTGAAACCCTCACCACAAACTTATGCTGCCATCTTCGAGGCTATCGGGAGATTGCCCAATCTTGAAAAACAGCGAGGTAAAAAATGGCAAAAGACATTTACTTTAATAGCTAAAATTGCAGACTTGTAAGGTAGGCCCTTAAAAATGATTGCGTTAAGGTGACGTGTCTCACGTTGTCTGTCTCTCTCAGCTATACGTGCGAGAGAAACGGTAGAATTTTCCTATCGCGAATTACTCCTTCACGATTGATCTTCCGGATAAAAAACGGAAACGGTGAGCTGTGGAATTATGAAACGCAGTTCATCGTTATCTTTTATCTGAAAGATTAATCGGGGCGGAAATATTTGCATTACAGCTTGTGTGTCCAACCAAGGGGTAAGACATCGTCTTAAGGTGATGCGGAACTACTCGATCGGTAACAAAAACGATAATCTAAATTTCTTTGACACTGTATATCTGTCGGATAGAAGCCGAGAACGTTGCTCTCCGTCTAACGATTCTGCAGTGCGTCGTCCTGGTCTTTTATCCGACAGATCGACCGTGACAGAGAAAGTCGAGATCGCAAGATTAGTTCTATCTCGAACCCATACATGTTCCACATCACCTTAATGTGATGTGACCTTCAGAAACTGTAATCCAATTTTTAATCCAAGTGTAACTTCGTTTATCTTCCAGTGGAAGCGAATTTGCTTTTTTCTCAAACATTAACCGTCTTTGAGGAGAAAGGATTACCGTTTCTGAAGGTGTGTCGCATCACCTTGAAGGTGCGTTGTCATATGTCGGTAAATGTTTGATAACTGAATATTCTTTTGTTTATCTCGTTGCTATTCTCGCAATTGCTGTAGCGTATGAATGTGCAGCAACCGTTGGTTCTTCTTGCATTATTCACAAGCAATAGTTTGCATGTAAATCGCGGATGTACTTAAAAATTGTATTCGAACGTTGATTGTTTTTTTTCGACAATTGTGGAGGTACCTTAATACAATTATTTCGATAGGAAAAGCTATAATAATTTTCCATTTGGCTCTCTGAATATAAAAACTCGATAAAAATAATTGAATAAGTGAAATAATTATTTTTCTTTGTTCTGAATTGTTCAACACTAGCATTGTTAAATACGATTCGATTGGAAATGGAAGAAAATGGCGTAACGTTCGACGACGTCGTTAAAATTCCAAAGTACATCCTGGATCAACGTAAATACATGATGAAGACGATAAACTTCTTGCTTCCGGATTTCCAGTCAACCGATCCCATACCCGATAATTCGTACGACTGTCGACTCTTGCGTAACATCAACTTTATGGAATCTCGCGCGAATCCGAGTCCTGCTGAGAATTTGCTTACGGTTACTCAGCTCCAAGAAAGAGTTCAAGAACAGCTGAAGCACGAGATGGACGGCAACGTGGTTATCAAGAGTATCGAAAAAACTAACGAGCTCAAAAAATCAGTCATATTTTGCGTAAATATTTATCGTCGATCAAATATAACATATCATTACTATAATCGTCTTGCGAATTAATTCAAGCTCAAAATTATAATTTTTCTATAGGAATTTAAAAAAATAAAGATAAAAACGGTGTTGCGATCATGTAAAAAAGATCCCCAGACCCAAATATTAAACTAATTATAGGAAAACAAAATGGAATTCGTGCCATTTGTTATTTCTAGATCTGAGATACTTTTACATGGTCAGAACACCATTACAAACTGTTTTCTTTTTAAACGGAAATCGGCAAAATCGCCTTTCTTAATTGACAGTTTTATTGATATCTTGGGTACGCTTCGACCGACAATGTTCGCCTTTAAGTCCTTGTTTGTTTTGAATTTCGACAGAGGCAAATAATTTCTAATCTCGAGGCATCATGGACAAAGATAGCGTTGAAAGCGTTCGAACGAAACTTGATAGCCCTTCAAAATCGGGAACGTATACCGATTGCACATTCGATCACGTTATATCCGTATCTATGCGTTTTGGACAAGGAGGAGTACATCAAAGCTATTATACTGAATGTTCGACGCTTGGCTGATGGTTCGGAGACTTTCAGTCCGACTCTTCCTTCGCTCTATCGAGAAATCGGCAGGCGAATAAATGAAAAATACGAGGTAAATAGAGGCCAACAATTTTTTTCATTCAAGACTTTTTATTAATACAAGAAAACGAACAAATTTTATTCGTCATTTAATCGTTTAGCTGAAGGAGAAACAGCGATGCGGTGTTATGAAAAAAACCGAAGAAGTTTATACGAAATACTGTGAGTGGTACCTGCATCGAGAGAACGTGTTCAATGGTCGTATGGCTTGGCAAAACATCGCTAACGAAGCGGAGAAGTATGGCGCCTCTTTGGAGATGGAAAATATGACTTGGCCGAGCAGCATCCGTTTGGGTGTCGGAAAATTCCTCTACGATATTATTCTGAAGGATATAAAACTCGATATCAATTGCATAAGACTAAACAGCAAGGAAAAACATTATCTGCCTGCGTTTTATACATTATTCAGAGCTAAGGGCAAACGTTTGAAAGAAGAAGTACGTGCTTCTATAACATACATGTGTATCTACAGTATGATCAATCAGAATTAATTCTTTAAAGAGAATTATCAAGGATTCCTTACGAACTAATCGTTTGATTGTCATTCGTGATTCAGATAAAACCACATCCTATACTTTCCAAGTTGTATCGCGAGTCTCAGCCGGAAACACTGCTATTCGCGACATCGTTTCTGCCTTCGGTCTGTCCACCAAAACCGTGGAATACCCTTCGCAGTGGTGGATACATCGTAGCCAAAGCTGACATAATCAGAGTACCGATGAATTCAGTGAGTATTCATATAAATGCTATTCAATGTGTAATGTAATAATTTTCTGTTTCGTTAGAACACCGTTTAATCTTGTAGCTTAAATAGAAAGTTGCATATTGAATCCTTATTATTTTCCATTATTCGTCTTCGTAATTTACGTTGTCAAATACGTTTATTTCCAGATGCAACAGTGGCAGAGAATGGACAGTGTACCTAAGAAACAATTGTGGCCAGCCCTAGATTCGTTGAATCAACTTGCCTCAATTCCCTGGACCGTAAACAATTCTGTACTTGACGTAGTTATCGAGGTAAACGATTCTAATCCTTGAACGATATTCTTCGATAATAGATTGTAATATTCAAAGCGTTTGTTTCTTAATAGTGTCTCACGTATCACATTTTTTAAATAGGTATTTCGCGAAGGTGGATCCGTGAAATTAAATGTTCCGCAGCCTCCGTCCGTTCTTCCACCGGTGCCTCTTCTTCAACCAGATTCCGACAAAGCCGAGAGAATAAATGTCGCGAGAATCAGAATTGAATTGAGACGAAGGAAATGCGAGATGTATTCCCTTTGGTGCGATCTACTTTACAGACTTTCACTCGCTAATCACGTGAGTAACATTTGATCTACAATACAACAATTGTTTTTAATAATATTATAAAAATATCTAGCAGCCGCTGCCGTGTAGGAGAATAAACTCAGACAGACACTCACAGGCAAAATCAAAGTCCTCCTAGGAGACTCCCCTACCCTGAATTATTCCGAATCCCTCTTATCGATCCCTCTGCCCTCAACCCTTTATAACTAAATATGAGAAATCAAAAAATATCGTGCAAAGTAAATAAAACACGATGTTTGAATTAAATCATTTGCAAACATCAATAAATTAAGGGGCCATCAAACCTAAGCATTTGATTGAAATTAAGTTTCGATGATGAGCAAATTTAATACAAAATGTTAATCTAAATCGTCAGAAATTCTTATGACTTCTAAAACTGCCTTCGTTCATTTACTGGTGACTGTTTATTTATTATACAGGGTGGGCCATTTTAATATATGCACCCAAATTTCTTTGTACCAGACATCTTTGTTTAAGACAGATACGGAAAAATGGTTCAGACAAAAGTTGTTCAAGATAATGGGGGTCACCTATCTGTGTAACTAGCTTTGACCTTGAGACTACTTGTCAAGGTTATTTGAAGGTCAGTGGTTTTTTTTTTAATGGGAACCCCTATTTTTGACACCGGATTTGAAAAGAGCGGAAAATTTTACGTCTGAAATGATATTTTGAAGTTTTTTTTCGTGACCTTGAAGCTTCACCCTAAGTACTAACACTTACACCTTACGAACATATAGAAACTATGAATTAAATTAATATTTCTAAGTTAAAATTGTTTTTTTTTTCCACAGTTTCGAGATAAAATATTCTGGCTTCCACATAACATGGATTTTCGCGGTCGAGTTTATCCAATACCACCACATCTGAATCATCTTGGCTCCGATCTAGCGCGGTCCCTCCTAGTATTTGGTTTAGGGAAGCCTCTGGGACCGAATGGACTTGACTGGCTGAAGCTTCACACCATCAATTTAACTGGTTTCAAAAAGCGTTGTCCCATCAACGAGAGACTCAAGTACGCTGAGGAAAACATAGATGAGATTCTGGACAGTGCGGAAAATCCTTTGACGGTTAGTTTGAAATTTCGTATCGTTGTATATAAATAAAATTCAAATGTTACATTGGTACCTTGTTGGGATTAAAGGGTAAATTGTGGTGGTCAAAATCGGACGAGCCCTGGCAAACTTTAGCGGCTTGTATGGAAATCGCAAAAGCTCTAAAGGCTCCCGATCCTGAGAAGTACATATGCAGATTCCCGATTCATCAGGACGGTAGTTGCAACGGACTTCAGCATTACGCTGCCCTGGGTCGCGATCAGATAGGCGCGGAAAACGTTAATTTACATCCGTTCGATACACCTCAGGACGTTTACAGCAGCGTTGCCGCCATGGTAATCATATTCGCTATTTCAAAATGCAAATACAATTTCAAATCAAATGTAATTAAAAATGCAAGTCGTAAACAATTTCAGTTTAGTATTAAATCTGACATAAGACAACACGCTGATGTGAACCAAACGTTTCTCTATAAGGAATCAAAATTGTTCAATTTCTCGTATAATAGACTGAGACTGTTTCGATGCAACGATTGCACTTTTATTTTACAGGTTGATGAATTACGGGAGAAAGATGCGGCAAACGGCGTCGAGACTGCAAATATCTTGAAGGGTTTTGTGAAAAGAAAAGTGATAAAACAGACTGTGATGACTACCGTTTATGGCGTTACGAAATTCGGTGCGAGGCTACAAATCGCTCGGCAACTTAAAGGTAAATTTGCTAAAATACGTATATAGTCAATCAGGGTTATTTTCATATTGTTTTCTTTCGTTACAAAGCTTACACAACAAAGTGATGGGAAGAAGAGGGGCTTACAATACCCCAAGTGTCACTATTACAAGTATTGACCATTACATTAACTCGTTAATTTTTATTGACGCTCAATTGACAGTCAATCAGGGTTATTTTCATATTATTTCCTTTCGTTACAAAGCTTACACAACAAAGTGATGGGAAGAAGAGGGAGTTACAATTCCCCAAGTGTCACTATTTCAAGTATTAACCATTATATTAACTCGTTAATTTTAATTGACACATTTACATTAGCAGTTTCATGATCGAAACGCACGAGATTTTTTCGGTGGGAAAAGAGTCAGGGCGCGCGTGTGGTAGTACCTGAGACATAGGTGAAAGCGTCCAACGCAAGAGTAAATTGCCGAGCAGTGGAGAGAGCGATATGATCGTAAGGGATTAATCCCATGACGTAAATTCAAATCCAGTTGCGCAGCTAATATAAAATTGTAAAAAGTTTGCGAGACCTAAGCTTCACGGAATGTCGTTGTCTGACTGTTGGGTCTGACCCGAGTATTACTATTATAAACTCTGGTTATCCTATGTTAAACCAAGTTGATGGAACCGGACCTTACATACTGAACGCTACCACGCGTTCATACAAAAAACCGAATATCTCCAAAAGAGGAGAGTTGGTGAAATTCAGAGAGCAAACTATTAATGAAGATAATTACGTTGCTACATATGAAATATTTCCGCGCATATAAATGCATATATTTCGTTCACGGTTGCAGTATATCAATGAAGAGAGCATTGTTTCTACGTTAAGTTGTTTCTTACGTAAAGTTAGACGTACGATATTTGCCGCTAAGCATAATAACATGACATATGCGCGTTTCTTCTAATGTACCGTTGTTATTAAATAACTCGGACAAGAGTTGCCGTTAATGAAAATGCAGCTGCAAATAAAAACAATGTCTTCCGCAATCGCAAATGAAATATATCAATAAGATAAAAGGGAAAGAAAATCAAAGAATATTTTATCTTTATGTTTGTATTTCTCAACAGCCATTTTAGTTAAAAATTCTTTTCAATTCATAAAATTGTATTTACCAACATATTATTATTGTTGTTATTATTTCTTATGATTACAGATATCGATGAGTTTCCTCAAGAGTTCGTTTGGGCCGCTAGTCTGTATTTGGTGCAAAAAACATTCGAAAGCTTGAGAACGATGTTCGAGAGTGCACGAGAGATTCAAGATTGGTTTACCGAATGTGCACGTGACATTTCAATATGTTGCGGTAAAAACGTTGAATGGGTGTCGCCCCTCGGATTACCAATCGTTCAACCCTACGTAAAACAGGATCAACTTTTGGCACACAAAGATATCATTGACATGAACGAGTGTGTACAGATATTATTACTTTCGTTAATTACTATCCACTCCGTATTATTCCGTTGATTGCAAATACGAAATTCAGCGTAAATTGCACTTCCCTCAATACTATATCGACGTATTAAGGTGAGGCGAAACATTTACCCCGTCACTCGAAAACCTACGCCGATTCTCCACGTAGATTAAATGTATATAATATGAATATGAACAATATAGAGTGACTTACACTTAGGTGCTGTTGCTTACGAAAACCATTTTACACTCAGCCAGAATCGAACCCGAGCCTCCCAGTCACCCGCTATACCGGAATACCACGCGTCTTTTTATTCTCTATTTTCTCAGGAACGGTTCATATTTTGGACAAAAATAAATTACGTTCACGTGCAGGATAATTATAAGCATCCGAACCTAATTTGCCTTTCTTTGTAATATTAAATGTCTCTGAGAAGAAACTGCAATTTTGTGACTCAGTCAGTGTTCCACACTGCCAATCAAACGTACTTATTTGTCAACGGGACATATTTATATAAGATTACAACTATTTACCGTTCTATAACAGAAAACTCGTATTTTGAAACTTCTCGATAAAATCACTGAGTATATTCATTTATTTTTTTATTTTACAGACGACCAAATACAATGAAGCAAAAAAATGCATTTCCACCTAATTTCGTTCACTCCTTGGACTCGAGTCACATGATGCTCACGAGTTTGAACTGCGAACAGGAAGGTCTGACGTTCACGTCGGTTCACGATTGTTACTGGACGCATGCATGTACTGTCGAAAAAATGAACAAAGTAAAATATAACATTTGAATGTTTAAAATCAACATTATGTCATATATTATCTATTCTTTAATGGGAACGACATATTTAACTTAAACTATTTTTATCGTAATACAAATATTTTGTTTGCAGATCTGTAGAGAACAGTTTGTTGCTCTTCATTCGGAACCGATTCTCGAAGATCTATCGCAATTTTTGATCCACAAGTACGGTTACAAAGAGAAGTAAATATTAATTATACGTATTACATCGTTCGTCGTCGACACTTGCTGTATTATTCTCGTTGAGAGCGTAGATAATTTGGTAATTAATTGTTTTCGTTTGCAATTTAGCGATTTTGCTCATGACGGATCGATACTGGACTTGAGCAAGAGTAAACTCAACCGCACCCTTTCCCTTGTACCAAAAAAGGGAACGTTTAAACTCGAGGGAGTTCTTAACTCGACTTATTTCTTTAGTTGATCTGTTCGATTTGGATCAAGTTGACCGTTTTTTTTGTCGATCCCGCAATATGAAAAAAGGTGAGAGCCTTTTCTTATTTTAATTCTTTTTGCGATATAATTAAAATAATAATAATAATAATAACATTTATAAAAATATTATTTTACTATGCGTATTATCATTTATAATTAACAGATTCTGCATAGTTCGAGCTAATGTCGTAACTGTTTCATATGGAATATTTAAACGAGAATATCCTCGAATTTTCTATGCAAGAATTGTCTTGCTGCTATCGGGACATCATCATCGGTAATTATGAAAAATGTGTATTATATTGTAAATGTAAGACGAATATAGCGAACCGTGTAATAAAACCTTTGGATAAAACCATCTTTAATCTTGTTTGATGCTCATTCTTTTTTTAACTATTATCCGGATATGAATTCGGTGCTCCACGTTCTAAGAGAATGTAGAACAAAAGTTTCACCCGACTCATTTGCCGACTCAATAAAGTGTTAGAAAAAGTAATTCTAATAAATTTTTCACGGACGCAGTTTTAGTTGAACGTCGAATTTGTAGAGCTCGCTTGACGTTTCTACAAAAAATTTGGGTTTTAGAGAATTGTATTGAACATGTTGAAGTAAACTGTCGGTATCGAGTCTCACCTTACGATATGGAACACGTATGGGTGCAAGATAAATACAACTAATCTAATCCCGAATTCTCCACCATTGTTAAGGGAAACGCCTATCAATCCTGCAGGACGATGTTCACGTCTTTTATCCGACAGATATGGTCTCCTCTTAATGTGTTTTTGTTTTTTATTCGACCTTAGACTGAAATTTGTGGATAATACGGTAGAACTGCCTCTTCAAATAATTTAAAAAACTTACAAAGTAGAACCTTGCGTGTTACTTCCTCGTGCATTTGATTCATCGTACACGAAGTTTCCTCTATGAGGAAGCTAGAACGAATCGACGTACTTCCTTGTTGAGGAGGCTGCGTGTAGACCATGAATCAAAAGAATCAGGAAATATGTCGCACAAAGAAAGACGATATTCAAATAAAAGACTAAAGTATTAAAATAAAAACAGTTTGTTCGTACAGTACAATTGAGTATGTGTATTAATAATTGAGGTGGCTGATGTAGTATGTAAGGCCTCCCTATATGCATCGTTAATATTTCTTGACTTGAATTATTTCGGCAACGTTTGCTATTGAACCCATATTGTGTTCTTTTTTACTGTATTCAACATTTCTTTGATGCTGTTAACCCGTTTATCACAATGTTTATTTTTCCCCTGGAGAATTTTTATTTTCGAACGATACCTTTGCATTTGTATACAATAGACTTGTCAAGTATTTTGTATCGTGAAATCAGTTTTCTTTAGGATCATCGAGTTAACTGTCAATAGGCAAACCCTTTTTCTCGTTTCTTCGTTGGCAGGCGATGTTTCAAGATTTCTAGAAAATGATTAGATGACTTCGTCATAGAGAAAGCTTTCAAATGTTAAGATTCTCAAAATTATGTCATACGTATAACATTTTACTACTTCCATTATCCTCTTATGACTATGCGATCAACTTTTGAAACTGAATCGATAACAGAAACTGTAATTGAAGTTACTCATAGCTAATTAAAATTTTAGACGAAAGCAAATTTGATTTTACTTTTATCTACTTTGTAGTGGAACCAAATTTTCTGAAACATCAATTGTCTGATAGTAGATTGTATTACTGTTTCTGTTATCATTTACAATTTTTGAAGGTGTCTCGCATAGTCTACATTGCAAAAATACAAGATATCTAGATTGAGAATCGGTTGATCAATCTAAGATTTAACACACAAGTCAAGCTATAAGTGCTTCTTATCAATTGCAATTTTATGGACTTTATGATTCTTCAAACTTTACAACTATACAATTTCTTAATACTTAAAATTGAAATTCGTAGAAAATACAAAAGTACAGCACTTTTGCATGTTAATAACAAAAAGTAGTTAAGCAGAATACTACACATTGTTTCTTTTGTCTTCCACGAAGCTTCCTCTATGAGAAAGTCAAAATTGATTAATGGACTTTTTCATTGAGGAGACTGTGGGAGGTAAACAAAAAAATTGAGGATAGGACGTGTAAGTTTCTACTTTGCAACTTTCGTTTTTCTTCTAATTCGCAATATTATTCTCAATCATTGATACAAAAGAAAATAATATTTTTCGCTGACCCACCGCTTGCTAATTGAACTACTTTCTGCTTGTAAATTGTCATTGGAAAATGGTATTTGTTAGGAACTACGTTAGGGGATCGGCGGCGTACCGCGTAGGGCGCGTAAATTGAACCGCGACGGCGAGGAGACCCAAGCGCATGCGCGGGACCCCATGGCCTGAGTTCTGACTGAGGTCTGAGAGACAGATAGCAGGCAGTTATGCCAGATGAGGGAATTTTGTTCCTTTTTGGGTACCCTCTCCACTGGGTCTGTTTTGAGCAGTCAGGCAGCGTGTGAAGTCCACACTACACCGTTTTTATCTCAACGTAATATCGGATAAATAAGTGAATATAATAAAAAGATTGATTGCTTAAACTAAATTACCATCATTTCTACGCGAAATGACTTGTGAAATAACGACTAAATAGTTCTTTAAAACTTTGTGATATTATAATTAAATAGTTCTTCGGGAATAAATCGGTCATGAAATGAATAAACAATATAAAAATATAAACACGAATAAATAAAAATAAATAAATATCGTAATGGGTACGTTAAAAAACTGGAAATAAAATCGAACGCGTTACATAAAAATAAATGTGAATAATAATGAATATGACATTGTGTATAATGCATTGCATCGACTTAAGAAAAAAGAGAAATATACTTATTTATTATTTATTAATTTAGAAAGATATGATATTATACCGATGATTATATATAGCAATTTATTTTTTTCTAAATTTGTGTCCTGGCTTTTATTAACTTTTCATGACGCATTCCATTAACCTAAGAAAAAAAGAGAAATTTATTAATTATTTAATTTCAAAACATTATTTATTTTTTATTTCAACAGAAAATATTGTTTTTGCGAAATCATATTTTATTTGTTGCTCTTATTTTAATGAAGAAATAAGACGTTTAATTGTGGAGGGAGAAGAAGGGTCTTTCCTGTGTCCGTATTTGCTTGGCTACACAAACACAGCAACGGCCCCACGGGTGGGTCCTTATGCAGCGACCTCCACGTGATAGGACCTGAGACGTGAGTAGAACATTACAATTTCTTTTTATTCAATAAATTGTAATGAACCTTTTGTGTAAAGGACTACAATTTGGTGTTGGATATTGTAATGCACTATTCATTTGCTGACGGCTGCAAAATTAGTGAGCGTTTTATATATTTCTTTACTTTCATCATTTATTTATTTATTTATATATATAATATTTATATATATTCATTAAAAAATCTTCCATAACTTATTTCATAAAAGCCCGCGCAGTGGCCGTTGTGAAGTGGGTGGTGCGAGACAACGTAAAGCGCAATCGAGACGAGATTTGTTACGAGCGGCGCAAGCCTTCCCCTGACGCGCCTAGCATGGGCAGCGTGGTGAAGGCAGCGAGATAGGGGCAAAATTCTCGCATCTGGCATCACTGACTATCAGCTGTTAAATGGGTTATCAAATAAAGCAGTGTTGCCAACTCAAAGATGTGAACCTCTAAAAAAAAACACCCTGCAGCCGTTATAAGGCTTCGAATTTAACAACAAAAAAACCGTTCTTCGCCGAAATTTCCGTTTTTCACCATCAATTGCAACTAGAAAAACTAAGTTAATTAAACTTTACTATAGGTTATTTCAAACCTTGTTCCCTATACTTTTCGAAGCTATATGTAATGCGAATACACCGAACCTCATGAGGAAATCGTATGCAGTAATGAAAAAAAAAAAACAATAAAGTAACGATGAAAATACAACAATCACCGACGTGTTACAAGGGACAAGTTTTTTTTCATTCGTCAACTACGGCTCTTTTGACCAATGAGAATTATCCTATCTATCTTACGTCCACGCTGCTGCCTCGGTCAAGAATATTATCATCATCCTCCACGTCAAATTGCATGTAGTATACGCATAATAATACTATATACTGTGTACACGCGTGCTATTAGTATGGAGGATAAAGTACATGTAGTGCATACTGTTGATAAGTCTAAATCTCAACAAGCGTACGCTTTAGTTGATCAAGACAGGTTAATTATTTTAGTATGAACGAAAATGTTAGAAATAGCAACGTAGTAAGACTATAAATAGCAGAGTACATGAGTCGTCGTGGAATCGGTAAGTCAAATACAAAACAATTTTATCGACAATTTTGTTGACATGACATTTCGCTCACAATTTTGTTGTGTAGAATAATATTTTGTTGGAACATAAGTAATATTTAATTGCGACAAATTGTAATTCATTATTATTACCAATATTTTTTGTTTAATTGTAAAATAAGGTTGCTTCTGCTCGAATTCGTTTCTGTCGCTAATGCATCGGTGTTTAACTAGATTGTAGAAATAAGTACACTGCATTTTTAATAAATTTTTTCAATATCAAGGGTCTAGTTTTTCTACTACTCGAATGTACTCGTATGCTCAAATTTACAAACTTTTATGTGGAACGTCAAAGAAATTGGCTAGAGCCTGTTACGTGTAGCATATTTCTATGTTGGTTACCATTTATTTGGAATACATAGTAAACAGATAGAAAAGATACTGTAAGACAGCTTGTATGTAATTAATAGAACTATTAGCAATTTTGTCTTTGAGATTCGTCGTATATATAAAAGTCTTTCGGCATCTGTAGCTTTACAGCTCAGACAGGTAGTCCATGTTTCTCTCTGATACATTAACAAGCTTAACCTCTCTCTTGTTCTTCTTGCATAATTATCAGTAATAATATACTTGATTAACATATTTTTTAATTTTTCAGGTTTCCATACTATCCGTTAAAGATGCCTTTCAAATTTCACTTAAAAAAGAGTCGACAGTACAACGTCGTTTCAAAAAACCAATATGTTATTTGCGTGGTTCTACTGGATCAGACTTCTATAGAATGTACACTGAATATCGACAGCTTTGGTCAAGAATGTTTAACCAACGTTACACAGAGACTGGGATTGGGACAACCAGAGTTTTTTGGTCTTCAATATATATGTCGTTACGGAGAACCAACTTTTCGATGGATCGATATGGATAAGCCGTTGAAGAGACAGCTGGAGAAGAATGCAAAAAATTTCAATCTCTATTTCAGAGTCATGTTTTATATTACCGATGCTCTGCTTATACACGATGAAATGACTAGGTACATTGCAAATTCTTTTCGGAACCAGTGGAATTTGCAAATATGATATGCAGACATTCCTCTCCATTAATTTATTTCCGTTTATTATTTTACAGGTACCACTACTATCTTCAGTTGAAAAATGATATACTAGAAGGAAGAACACACTGTGATGCAAGACAAGCCACCCTTTTGGCTAGTTATTGGATGCAAGCCGAGTTTGGCAACTATGACGTAGAGAGGCATGCTCCTGAATGTCTGCACCAGTACACATTCTTTCCAAAAGTATAATTACACTTTATATCGTACGATAACCGTTAAATATCTTTCGATAGACTGCATTTTTATTACTCGTTAATATACTTACAGAACGTGATACAAGCTCAGCCTGGTGGTAGCGCTGCCCTTCTTACTTCAACATTGTGTCAGTATAAAGGTTTAACGGGTATTACTCAAGCCATGGCTGAGGAATTGTACATTTCAATAGCTGTGCAATTAGATGGTTACGGACATGAAACATTCACTGCAAAGGTAAATATTTTATAAATTCTAATTGAAAATATTAAAATTTTTCGTAATTCCGGTAACGCGATCAATAACTTAACACCTACGCACATCTCACTCGGCCGTATAGTGCCATCAGTTCCGTCTCTTTCGCACCTATACATATTTCAACTTCCTTTAAGACGATGTACAACACTGACTGAGCCGCTATGGGTAGAAGCGATATAGCGTCATTTGCAATCGCGGTGGAGCTAGAGAGAATGACAGATATGTCTCGCACTTCGTCGTACGGATTTAATCTAATCAATCTAACTCCAGAAGTCTTTAATAACCTTGATGATTTCAGGATAACAGCAATAACGAAGTTCTCCTTGGAGTATCGATCAATGGGATTATGGTTGGTCACACAGCGACTCAAACAACCCAATTTTATAGGTAATAGAATCCTTGGAACCTATAACCAGTAGCTTACGTGCGACTTACCGTGACGGTTAAAGTTTGAGAAATGTGAATCAAGCCTTTTCAAAATGATTGCATTAAAGCATGTCCACATTTTTTTACATATTCGTCAACGTAATAATACTTTTAATAGTTTGCTGATAAATGCGTAGCAATTAAAGCTATTTTCATTTAAATAAGAACTTTACACGATCTGCATTTGTTATCATTTGGTAAAAAGTCTCTTACATTATAAATAAAAAGTTTGTGGAACCAATCAAAAAAAATATTTAAAAATTTCGAATTATAATTTAAGAGATATCAATTGATAATTCTAGAATTTCAGGGATGCTCATATTTTCTGAATACCCTAGCAGGAACACCAATCGGTCGACTCATGGAAAGTTAACCGATAAACCAATCTACAATCAGTTGACTTGAAATATTTACCAACCCACCAACCAACCTTTACATGGGTTACAAGTTATTCTCGAAGTATCATTGGTCGAAATACGGTGATACTTGAGGTAGATAGATCGTAGCAACAATATAGTTCACTAGTCTACGAATGGTTGCACATGGGGTTGCAGGTGGTTTTTGTGGTTCCTTGTCAATTGACAACCGACTGTATTTGTCAGTGATGTTTGCAGCCGCGGTTGATTTGGCGGTTGTACAATGTTTTCAAACTACGGCCGTACTTCCGGTTACTGTGATGGTTGGGTTTCCTGCTAGGAATAGTATTGATATTTACAGAATAGTCGATTTTTTTAAACGATACGAAGTCTGCGAATAAAGTTTGCATATTTCTATTTCATTTGTTTTCTATCATTTATCCATTTACAAATTATCATATGTTTGATTTCACAGATGGAAAGATATCAGTAATGTCATTAATCATAAAAAAACATTCAAGATAGAGTGTCAATCGGAACAGGAAGATGCCAAACAATTTGTATTCGGCGACTCTCGCAGTGCTAAGTACATGTGGCGTCTGTGTATAGCACAGCATACGTTTTATATGCAACATCAAGATGCGAGACCGTCGGAACGTCTAACTAATTACTTCGTAAGTCTTTATTTTAAATCTTTTAAGGTGATGTGCGAAAATAAGTACGTCACGTTAAGGCGTGTCAGTATCGTCTTAACAATGTCGTTGGCATTGTTTTAAGATAATGCATTAACGCTGGGTCTGTAAGAAAAAAATGTAATGCAAATATCTCTGTCACGATTGATCTTTCGAATAAAAGAGAATAACGGTCAAGTGCCACTCAGAATTCTACAGTTTATCGTTCTCATCTTTTATCTAAAGAATCAACTGTGTGTGGAGAAATTCGCGTTGGGACAATTCTGCTAAATTCTCGTACATATGACGATCTGGCGGAAATATTACGCGTAGCGTCTTCATCTTATGACGATATGAAACATATATGGGTGTAAGGGAGATAAAACGAATGGCGCTCACGTCTTAGCGAAACGGAAACACTGAGAATATGTTTCACATCGTCTTAATCGTTATGATCGACTGTCAATGTTACCTACAAAATTATAAAAACATTAACAACATAAATACTTATCACTTATTATTCTACCATCAATGTCATTAATGTTTTTAACCGTTTAAGGATGGCGACACAATCGATTCTGGTGAACAAACCACGTCTGTTAGTTTAGACAACCGCATCGCTGAGGATCATATGCGTTGGACAAGTTACAACGACCTTTCAACATCCCCCTATCCTCCAGTTCCGTCTGTTTCTTCTACAGAAGTAAATAATTTGCGTACACTACTTCCCTCATATAGACCTGCGCCTGATTATGAAACAGCCATCCAAATGAAGTACAGTAATGGCAGTAATGTCCCTCAACCATATTACGCAAATCAATCCACCATCGTTGGCGCCGATATTTCATGTCTAATGGGCAATAATGTAGTGAACCGTAATAGATATTAGATCCAAAACCCCTGGCCCTATCTTGTCCAAACAAACGTTACCTCGCATTATTTTCTTTACTCCCAACTGCCCACAGGGCAAAAAATACAGAAGTTATACGTTTAGTTAAAGATTTGACTGATTACACGAGAATGAAAAAAATATTTGTAATTGTGGTAGTAAACAGGCCTTAACACCTAAGTGACCCTTATTGAGACTAAAAATCATTAACATTGTATTATTCCGTCAAACTAACGGTTTGCCTAACATACAAAGTCAATTTTTTTAACAATTTAACTACATTATCTGCATTAACAGTAAAATAATGCAAAATTTATAACATTGCACGGTTGAATCTTACTTGGTTTTATAATATCCAAGCCAAGTATTTTTATTGATACTTTAGCCTTTTCTTTCCTTTCGTCCATGTAAATATACTGCGTGAGAGTAATTTTCCTATTTCTTTGTGTGCACTTTTAAGTATTTACTAAGTAGCCAGAGTTTGTATTCGTAATGAAAGGCAAACTTCCAGTGGTCAAACCGGGATAGCCGTCCCTCAGATATGTGATATATCATATGTACTCGTATAGGGCATTCTCCACAATTTCAGTCACTTTAATTCGTGAATCTCCCAGAAATCTTTTCAACTTTGCCATTTTGCAGTAATATTTAAAAATATTTCTGTGCATTATTGAAAAAATTTTAAACCAACCATTTTGGAAATTCTGTACTTGTTTCAAGTAAATATATCTCGAAAAATATAAGTCATAGAATAATAAGTATCCAAGGTAAAAGTTATAGTTTTCCATTGCCTTTTCAATTAACATTTGTCACAATTTTATCAGCGATTTAAACTTGATGTTTCCTTAAAAATGTCCTTTTTTTTAAATCAGCAACACTTTTTCATTGTTGCCAAATTTACTAAATATCTTGGCGTAGTAAATTTAATAAATATGACATGTTACATCCTGGATTTTATGAGTCACAAAAAAAGACGCAACTAGGGACAACTGATATTAATCTCCGTTTTAAGCCAAAATGTGCTGACTAGGGATCGGGGCTGGTAATGGCGAATTTGATATTGATTTTTGCACTGAAATATCGCAACAATAAGAGATTGTATTTTAAAGCGAGGCAAAACGACGAATATACGGAGGGAAGGTTTGTTATCACACTAAATGACTGAATTTACTTTTACTAGTGCGACTTTGAAATGTTGTTTTTTGGACGTGGTCGACGCACGTAGTAGATCTAACTTTAGACTATCAGAAAAGTAGTGGACTCGCAACCGTGCAATAATATAGCGAAAAAAAAACGGTACCGAGTGGTGAGTGGGGCGCAGCGCGTCTCGAAGATGTGCTGCATCCTACTGGTCAGCGTAGGGCTACTGACCTAAGCAAAAGGTACACACTGAGCAGTGAAAAGCACTATTGGGTTGCACAAGAACAGATGCACGTATGCGCGGTTAAAGCGAAAATCTTATAATTAATTTACAACAATTTAATTCACAATAATTCATAATTAGCCCGAGCGTAACAGACAGTTAAATGAAATTGGTGTTTCTGTAAGAAATTTCGATTAAAAAAAAAAAAGTTTCACGCGTTAAATAAAAGTTGTCGAAATGGTGGAGAATACTTCTTATAAAATTCGATAATATTTCATTTTAAGTAACATTATTGTAGGATAATCAAAAACTATTATAAAAAGTGACGTTCGATGTTACAGGCTAACAAGAGATATTACTCAAATTTTAATCCTACGCACAGACGATCGATGTTACTGCCACTATTGGCACTTCCCCATACGTGAATAATCATATATTTCTTATAGTATATTATAACACTTTGTAAAAGTAAGTTATACTTCAATTGTCGCTTGTATTTTTAGGGAATCCAATCTTTTTCTCGTTTTTTTATTTGAGTCTAGTGTATTTTTTATTCCCCCGAATTCATTCATTTGTAAATAATTTAGATTCTAGACAAAAAAACCAACACAAAGTCTCGTTTCAGCACTATGATGTTACTATATATTCGGAACATTACATGTTCATATAAGCAATATTAATGCACCTAAATATTTCGAAGTTGTGTATTAACGTAACATTAACGCAATTGTTTCGTTTTTACAAATGCCTAATGTCTATATTTTTGTGTAAACCTTTATTATATCTTATAAAAATAAGTTATGAGTTTGTCAATGTCTGTTTATTCTAATTAATTCAACGTCGACCACAAACTGCCACCTCTTTGATCTCTTAGTAATCGCAATATCCATAGTTGATGATAAAAAGTTACAAAATGTTGACAACCCTAACTACAAAAAACATAAACATATGTTGGTCCAGAGGATAAAATATTTTTGCTAGGATTACTGACTTAAGCATGATGAATTAAGAGAATTAGCAGAATATTTATTATACGTTGTATACAAAAATTGAATGTTAACTTTATTCTACAATTAAATTACACAAATATTTGTTTGTAAAGTTAAAAAAGACTCACAATCCTGCTAACCGAATAGCTTGTAAAAGTGCTCTCGGTTCTGGTTTACTCGAAACAGCGTGTACCGTAATACCTGCTTTAACGAGAGCTTCAGCCGATGCAGGTCCTATAGCCACAGCTTGAATCTTTTTCAGAAAATGAGTTTGTTGACGAGCAGCATTTAATATGTATTCTACAGTCGAAGGACTGAAGAAAACAAATATTTGCAATGATTCGCCGATAACTCGTTTCAAATCACTTTCTAACGTTTCAGTGGGTAATGTATTATATACAACTACTTTCTCAACGCCTATTTGATTATCGAACAGAACTCGTTCTATCGTATCTCGTGCTATTGTGCTACAAGGATATAACAAAGTCCTTGTATCTTTTGGTAGGTTATCGACTATGTAATTAGCTAGATCTTTTGCATTTCCACACTCGGAACCTAAACACTTTTTTAATTTAAGATTACTTTCAACGAGAGACATGGTAGATGGTCCGACACAGTAGACTGGTAAATTTTCCCATGCTTCGGGTAAATTATTTCCTTGTAACGCAAGATCAATAGCTTCTACCGCTCTTCGGCTTGTCACAATTAGACCTAAAATAATTTGATAATAGATAAAAAAAAATATTAATTTTGCGTTTGATTTGTCTCTGGATCGAGTCCTAGGGATAGAGATAGTGTAATTTTTAATCTGACGAATAATCACTTTAAAATAATGTCAACTCACCACCATACAAGTTTGGCAAAAGAAGGCAATCCTTAAGTTTTTCGAGGCTTACAAACTCAAAACGTAATACAGGTAAATGATAACAATTATAACCAGCAGATTGAAAAGTTTCTATATACTCGTTATGCGAGTCATTTTTCTCAGCGCTACTTTTGCATAATATCACTTGTTTTAACGGATGCTTCGTTGACATTGTTCGACAATGTCAAAACAGACGCGATAAGTCAGCCGTAAAATATTATATCATCGACAGAATTGAGATAAGATGATTGTTACATGTTCGTGATACACAATCAAAGCAGGTACTCTACCGTCGTAACCAGTCATACGATCGTGCCATACCGGTAGATGCTCCGTTTTTTTTAAAAATATTTTATGTAACAGCTCTCTCTAGGTTAGTAACAGATAACGATCGGGTGTATTTACAGAGTCCTCGAGCAAAATGGAATCTTTGGATGAGGGTGGTAACAACATATATGACGAACGTACTTTTGTGGAACACCAATGAAAAAATTAAAAAGCAAACATTGCGCGCGATTGACCGAATGGATCGGTTCGACAGGGCATCCGTCAATCACTTTTTAGTATGATAACATGATGAACTTTACGCTCGTGAGTGGAAGTTCCCAGCTCTCGCTCATATTTATCGAAAACATAGCACAAAAACGCTATGCGCTTTTAGTAAGGATCCATCATCATACATCATTATGTACGTCACAATAACTTATTGAATGAATGCGCGCGATGTATTGAATCTTTTCTTGTATTATTATATAAAAATTATATTTTTAAAAACTTATCTTTGTATACCGCTGACATTAATTGGTTATAAAAGCTAGCTTGGCTAAGCGACTAAAGCCCCCCATACACGTGCGAACAATTTGCGCAAATTTGGTGTTTGTACAAACGCCTGTTTGTACATACGCTAGCACATACACGTAGCAACCTATTGCGCAAACATCATTTCGATTTGTGGTGTTGTTCGTTGAACATGTCAGACACGGACATGTCAGATACGGACGATTGCTGTGCCGCCATTATTCTGGCCCTAGTGGCTGAGAAACGAATAGTTAAAAGAAAAAGAAAGCGGAGAGTGTGGGTCAAGAGTTGGCTCCAGAAGAGGAACGAATTCAGTCATGACCGCCTGGTCACTGAGCTCAAAATAACGTCAACTGCAGACTACAAAAACTACCTTCGAATGGACGCAGCTTCGTTCAGCGAGCTACTCGAAATGGTGACACCCCTCATAGTGAAAAACAACACGGTGATGAGAGACGCAATATCTCCAGAACTGAGATTGTTGGCCACTTTGAGATACCTAATAAGTGGTGCCTCCTTTGAAGATCTGAAATTTCAAACTGCCATCGCAGCTCAAACACTTGGAAAAATAATAGTGGAAACTTGTGACGCTCTCATCCACGTTTTGAAAGGATTAATAAAGGTGAGTAAATAAAATAGTTAGTACTTAAAATAAGCCGCATTTATTTGTCAGAAACAACAATATTGTTTGAAAGAAACCCTGATAATGTTTGGTCAATTAAACTGTTCATCATGAATAAGGTCATGAATTGATGAATATTGAACTGGTTGCTGTGTTGATTCATGTATCTGATCCACTTCTTGTCTTGAGGCACGCATGTTGAGGTATTACGATGAGTCAGAATGAGTGGAAACGTTTGAAGGTGATGGTGATGGAATCGGGGGGTACGAGTTGAATGGAGTTGATGGGGCTGAACGGGCATGTGAGAATGGAATGTAGCCAGGTGGATGAATGTATTGAAGATGACTGGGGGTGGCAAATGACTGAGGTGGATTATTTATGGTGATTGAATGTCTATGAAGGTTGCCCAGTCGTCCTTCGAAAAGAATGTCATCAATGAATTTTTTAGCGTAAAGTTGCTGACTTGCAGACATTTTTTCATACTCTACACCCCACCCTTTTGCTATGATCTGAGCCTCTGAGGAGGGTTTTTCAAGACGTTTACAGGCCATAGACAATAGTTTAGTCCTTTTACTTTCGTCACTGTCCTCATTTTTCCTCGATCTTTTACGTGTAGGTGTATGCTCGGGTTGGGATGTTTCAGAACTGTCTTCTGCGACCTAAAACAAAATAAATGGAAATATCTATGTAGTCGTGAAAGTACTTATCAATTGAAATTATTGAAGTAATTGTAATGAAATTAAATTATTAAATTAAATAGTAATAAAAATTGAATTGTTGCAGATTCCAGCAAGTGAGAATGAATGGAAGGTTATTGCCGGACAGTTTGAGAGAAGGTGGAATTTTCCCCACTGCATCGGAGCCATCGACGGGAAGCATATCAGCATCCGCAAACCACCAGGAAGTGGCTCCTACTATTTCAACTACAAGAATTCGTTCAGTGTTGTGTTGATGGCTGTGGTTAATGCCAATTACGAATTTATAATGGTCGATGTAGGAACCAATGGAAGAGTTTCCGATGGGGGTGTGTTCTCCAATAGAGAATTTTATAGGCGACTCGTGAATAACAAACTTCATATTCCTCAACCTGATAATTTACCTGACAGTGAAATGAAACAGCCATACGTTTTGGTGGGAGATGATGCATTTCCTCTTATGGACAACCTAATGAAACCATTCAGTCGAAAAAACCTGACCAGAGAACAAGCAATATTTAATTACAGGCTATCTTGCGCTCGTCGCATTGTGGAGAATGCCTTCGGAATACTAGCATCTCGATTCAGAATATTTTTGAGAGAAATCAATTTGAGCCTGGAAAAAGCAAGCTTGATAGTTCTTGCATGTACTCATTTACATAATTTTCTAAGAATGAACAAAGATGACTTGTATAACCAAGGTGGTTTTGAAATTGAGAACACAACTACAAGGGAGATCATAAATGCTGATTGGCATTCGGATGGACAATTACTTCCATTGCAACAGCTACCAGGCAGAAATACCCCAGTGTCTTCCAAACAAGTACGTCTTAACTTCTCACATTACTTCAATAGCGAGCAAGGTGCTGTCTCTTGGCAGGACAAGATATTCAAATAATTGTTTGTATGAAATATTATGATTTTGTATAATAATGAATTTGTATTTGAATGTATGAAAAAACAATAGAAAATATGAAAAAAAATTGTACGTACCTTCGTTTCGTTATTTCCTTCAATACATTCAGTTTCGTCCATTGTCGAAGTTCCTTGAATTTGAGTTTCCTGATCTCTCAAGAAGTCAAGCTCGTCGAAGTACCACAAACTTGGCACGTACACGTCGGTTGTTCCTCCACCTGATTTTATGCTCTCCTTCACTTCTTCATTTCTTTTCTGTAGGCAGTGCAGAATGAATTGATTTTGGCGCGTACACTTGCCCTATCTGCACTGGGTTCAATTTCCTTAATTTTATCGACGAGTATTTTATACGCCGCGTCCTTCTTATTTCTATCTTTATAACCGTCACTTTTCACCTTTCACGCGTCAGGTAAATCACGATACACTGCAATAAACTCTCTCCAAAGTTCCCGCTGTTCATCATCTGTTGTCTTATTCGCCATATTGGAGAGGTAAATAGCAACAAACTAAAAAAAAAATTACCGAAACTACGTTTTCAACCACGGAATAGAAAGGAAACTGCCTGACAGTGTCTAGGAGCAGGAGTTGACTAACCCAAAGTTTGCACAAACCGTACCATACACGTCAAACAAGTACTCAAACAAGGAATATTTGTACAAATTATTTCGATCCTGATCGATTTTACTCAAACAGTTTGCGTAACCATTCAAACAGCCCCATAGACGGTCAAATTGTTTGCACAAACACCGAATTTGCGCAAATTGTTCGCACGTGTATGGGGGGCTTAAAGCTGAACTTTCATTATAGCAGGAGCATGAATGACCCTATCGCTTCTTTCTCTCCCATAAGCCGAAAGCAATTGAAACAAAAAAAATCAACACTTGAAACAAAAGAAATATTTTGATCAAAAACTTCTATACGATTAGTCATGTAAGTACAAAATATGTCCGTTATAAGCAGCACCAGCGGATTCATCACACATGTCTGATGTCTGCTCGCTTGACCTAACCCCGCACACTTGAGTATGTGAAAACTTTCAACAAGAAAGAAGGAAGAATAAATATCTTCTCGGTACTCACCCGTCGGTTTGCGACTTATTGTTTCAGGCAAAATACGGAACAATGGCACAGTTTGGTTTATATCGATTTGTTCGAAGCGCTTCCGAACTTTCCAGTAAGTTGAAAATACTTTCTTACATAGGCTGTTATCTAATTATTCAGCGATAGGTTACGCCAGTGTTACACCCAGGACTTGCATGTCTCAATCTTAATTCTTCTATTTTTTCGCGTTGTAACTTTTTCATAAACATTAAAATAACGAAAATTAAACATGTGCATGGGCAAATGTTCAATGTCTTGGCATTTTATTTAAAAAAACCAACAATTTCATTAGAAGCAGAAAAATAGAAGTTTTTGACAACTCGACGAACCATTTTATGGATCGATCAATAAAAACATTTTGAATTTTACTACACATAACATTCAATTTATTTCGATAAACCAAGTGTGCTTCCTGGTGCGTGTAAGTTCTACTTTTCTTCGTTTCAAAACAGTACTCGCTTAGAGAGCAGTTCATAAAAAAAACCTAGTATATTGCTGGAATCGAGAAAGCTTTCACTTATATCGTTTTATCGTACATGAGAAATATCCTATATTGGTCCGGCAATACGTGACTGCAGACGTGTTCTGTGTGATTTCCTATGTGACTCAATTTTTTTAGTATGCAAATTATTGTATAGAATGTCGCCGAACACAAGTAAGATCCTACATCGAATGAATTACACCTTTAGTGTACTTTCTCTTATAGAATATAGAGTTATCAGTCGATCCTACATAAGACATATCCTACCAGGCTAATATCCTGCAGCGAGTCAATTATTGAACTTTACTCCATCGAGTTATCCCTTGATTCTTCATACGTAATGTTATATACGAGTTATACGAGTGTCGATCAATAAATAGTCAGCTTGGTAAAGAAAATCGCATTTTTTTGGACAAAAATCTTTTTATTTCTCAACATAATCTTCTTTTAGCTCGATACACTTATTCTAATGATTTTTCAATTTTTTGATGCCTTCCGAATAATACGATTTCGGAAGATCCTCAAAATAGGTCTCTGTTTCGGCGATGAGGTCATCTCTGGAACCAAATCTCTTTCCGCCAAGCCATTTTTTCAGGTTTGGAAACAGAAAGTAGTCGGAGGGGGCCAAATCTGGAGAATACAGTGGATGCGAAAGCAATTTGTATCTAAATTCATGAATTTTGGCCATGGCAACGGGGCACGTGTGAACGCGTGCATTGTCTTGATGGAAGAGCACTTTTTTCCTCGCCAAATGTGGACGTTTTTTCTTCAATTCGTTGTTGAATCGGGTCAGTACGGCTGCATAGTATTCGCCATTAATCGTTTTTTTCGGCGGAAGGTAATCGATGTAGATTATGCCGCGTGCTTCCCAAAAAACTGTGGCCAGGACCTTACCGGCGATGGCACCGTCTTCGCCTTCTTCGGAGCACGTTCGGTCGGTGAAGTCCATTGTTTCGATTGTTCCTTTGTCTCTGGTGTATAGTGATGGATCCATGTTTCGTCCACGGTTACGTAACGACGCAAAAACTCAACAGGATCACGCTTATAGATCGCTAAACACGCCTTTGAATCAGCTACAAGTTCTCTTTTATGGTATGGTCGACAGTGAGCAAACGCGGCACCCATCTTGCGGATAACTTTTTCATACTCAACTGATCACTCAGGATTGAAATCACTGAGCCATATGATATGCCTCAGCAATCTCACGCACTTTTAGTCTCCGATCATTTAACACCATATCGTGGACCATATCGTTTTTCAATTGTTTCTGGTATGACGACCTCATTTGGATGACCTGGACGTTCATCGTCAACCATGCTCGTACGAGCGTTTAAATTCAGCTGTCCAATATTTAATGGTTGATAACGAAGGTGCAAGGTCCATATAAACTTCGTCTAGCTCCGCTTTGATTTCATTGTTTGTTTTCTTTTTCAAAAACAAAAATCGAATCACTGCACGATACTCAATTTTTTCCATTTTTGTAAAAACACAAAAGTTGTTTGTCTTTCGATGGCTGTCAAACGCAAACTAAACATCGCAGCGAGCTGAAACTTTGACAACAGTCATGTGAACGATGGCATTACTAAACGTTGCTATTGATTTCTTTCCTCGACCAACGGATGGCGCAAGACCGACTATTTATTGATTGACCCTCGTATATCATGTGTCATTACCTACATGGCAAATATGGTATAGCGCGTAAATTACCGTGTAGCATATGCTACATGAATAAGATCCTACATCGAATGTGTGGTATCTTAAGTAAATGTTTCTATATCAAGATATCCTCAAATCCTACACCTATAATATTCTGCATGGATGAACTTCTCCAGCAAACTTACCTATATCGTTTCACTATATGCCAATAAACCATACGAAGATAAGAAATAAGTTTACTTGGAAAACAAGAAGGTAACAAAAATATTTAATGAGTTAACGTATCTTCTGCATGACTGGTTTTAAGAAAAATCCCTGTGCTGAACCATCGTGAATGTTTTTACAAATAGAATGAGATCTAGAGTGCTCCGATCAGTCGACGGATTCAAACAAAAATGGAAATATTGACATGTATAATAAGGACTTGGAATCTTGAACTCTTTTAATTATAAGAAACTTTGGTTTATCCGCTACTAAGGAAATAGTTACTTCGTACAATGCTGAAGTATTAACAATTTTTTCATATAAATCCAATTGTTTGATTTCAAATATTACGGTAGAACCTTTTTTTTAACCTATAATTGACTAAAGTTTTGTAGAAAAAAAAAACATGCTGTTGAAAAAAATGTAACCAAACAGAGTTATCGTTGTTGGATTGTGCCAACTTGATTTTTTTATTTATTAGAGATATTGCTGGATTTGGTTTTTAAATTTCTTATGGTTTCCATTAATGGTTCATATAAATAGGTATATCTTTGTACTATGAGCAACATTGTGAAAACAGGTTATAAACTTAAATTTCCAGGATTGGTACCTAGGAACTATCGTTTGTTCTCAACATGCAACAATGATATGCTGTTTGGAAAAGTAATACCTGCTTCTCTTAGAACAAACAATTTTCTATGTTCCTCAAATATTTTATCGAGAACAATGCATCTGTGTTCGCGGAAGGTCAGTGAAATAATATCAGACGAGTTTCTATGTATGACACAAATTGTATTCATTTTATATAATTGATTTTTTTTTAAACTCACATCACATATTCAATTTTCTGGTTATATATTGTATGATACGGGGAGGTTTCTTTTTCTAAACGCTGAGTAGGTAATACCCGAGTTGCCAGCTTCTGCTGTACTACAACATCGTACTGCAAGTACATCTGGTGATCACGTGCGATTATGGCAGATTGAGCGTATCCTTTCAGCAGCATTCATTGTACTGTTGCCTGGATGTATAATCCTGCAGAATCCAATAGTCGATGGGCTCTTTGCTACATTAGTTGTTATGCATGCTCATTGGTAAGTACACCTATAAATTATTCACATATGGATTTATATAATTGACCTGCTACATATTCCTCCCCAAAGTTTTCTTTTTCTTTGGTTCTTCGATGGAGGCATTTATATTTTATAAAAATCCAAGTATGAATTTCTAATTATTACATTTTTATTAAAATTCAACTTATAATAATTATAATACTGCGTTACTCCAAAGATTAACATTGATATTTTTTTTTTCGATTTTGCACGAGTGAAATTTTACAAATGATATAACATTGGGTCTGGGAAAAAATTCGTGGCGTTTTTTTTAGTAAAATTCAAGTGGTTTTCTTATAGTGTGAAAATGAGTTTATTTAAACCAAATTTGCTCCATTATTGTCGACAATGTTTCGCTATTTTTCGGGTAGAGCCATGATGCCATCGGTAAAGAACTTCTGTGGTTTCTGGTTGAAAAACTGAATCAAGCGGTTTTCACAGGCTTCTTTTGAAAGCAGCTTAATTCCATTGAGGGAGTTCTGCAGAGATCGGAATAAGTGATAGTCAGAGGGTGCTATGTCTGGACTATACGGTGGATGCATCAAAACCTCCCAACCAAGCTTTCGCAATTTTTGACGGGTCATCAAAGAAGTGTGTGTTCGCGTGTTGTCATGATGGAAGATAACACCTTTTCTATTAATGAATTCGGCCCGTTTTCTTTAAATTGCTTGGCGTAATCTCTCTAGTTGTCCACAGTAGAGTTGAGAATCAATCGTCCGACCAACTGGAAGTAGCTCATGGTGGACGATTCCCTTCCAGTCCCACCAAACACACAGCATTACCTTTTTCGCCGTCAATCCTGGCTTCGCGAATGCTTGTGATGGCTCACCACCCCTTGTCCACGATCTTTGACGCTTCCGATTGTCGTACGTGATTCATTTTTCATTACCGGTTATGAAACGTTTCAGAAATGGCTCGATTTCATTGCGTTTCAGTAGCACAGCGCAAATATTAATTTGGTCTATCATATTTTTTGCGCTCAACTCATGAGGAACCCATACATCGAGCTTCTTTTTATAGCCAGCTTTGTGTAAATTTTTTAAAACACTTTTGTGGTCAATGCCTAGCTCCATACCAATATTGACACTGCTGATGTGCTTATCTTGCTGGACTTTCAAGAATTTCATCAACTTTTTCAGTGATTGCACGACCAGAACGTGACTCATCTTTCAAATCAAAATTACCAGAACGAAAGCGAGCGAACCATTTGCGCGCAGCAGATTTTGATGAAGTACCTTCACCGTACACAGCACAAATTTTTTCACAAGCCTGCGCAGCGTTCTTTCCTTTATCGTAATAATATTGCAAAATATAGCGTAAATTTTTCATTACTTTTCTCCATTTTCAAACCCAAACAACTTTCCAACCTCCGCATCAATTTCGATGTTTATACACTCAAAGTAACGCTCGAAGTGTCACCTTTCCAACGAGCGTTTAGTGGTGTCGCTGCGATCTGTGTTTTCTGACTTATTTGCAATTGATGCCATCTATCGGGAAAAACGCTGCGAACTTTTTCCCAGACCCAATATTTTTGGAGATTTTCTATAAATTCTTTTGATAATTGCTGCATATATAAGGTGTCTGTGCACTCTGTTCTCCGATTTTTTGTATAAAAAAGTCGGTAAAACGTCGAGAAACACTGAAATATGCTATCATACGTCTAAATTGGACCAACGATGCTACTTGATTTGGAAACAAAAACAGCATGAAAATGTACACCGTGGACAATGTTAATATACCTGTTGTTAACTAAGCTGTGTTTTGATAAATATCGTGCTATTATTTTTCTTTATGTTAAACAGAATATCTATATTCCAATCACGACACAATTAGTATTATCTTTTGAGAGCTTAGACATATATTATTGATATTATAATACTCGTTTCACGAGACTATATCAACGAAAATAATTAAGAAAACTTATGTCCATCAATATGATTTTAGAATAAAAATACGTGCAATATTTTTAGGGGACTAGAGGCAGTCATCGTGGATTATGCCCGCCCCAGCGTTGTCGGGTATATACTACCAAAGATGGCATCGCTGACCCTTTATTTCCTCTCGGCTGTTACTTTTCTTGGGCTAATTCAACTTATCTACAGTGGACCTGGCATAGGCAAGACAATTAAGAACTTTTGGTCTATTGGCAGTGAAACGCCAGCTAAAAATTGATAACTAATATTTAAAAAATCGATTTTAATGATTATTTAAGTTATTGTAAAAGATTGTGATCTAAAAATTGTTCGGTAATTATTGGTACTAGTGATACTCAATAAATGCTTACAGTTTACGTTTCACAAATTTATTACAGAGTTGACCTCACATTTCGATTTATTGTCAAATTGACACGTTAAATATGCGAGTGCGGTAGAGATTGTGCTATTTTATTTCAGACAACTTTTCTCAGAGATGATTAAGAATATTTGTGTCAAAACTAATTTCTCTTCTATTGCATTGACGTTGAGTCTAAAGCCCCAGAGCATTCCCATATCGACATAAAAAGTAGCAGGACACCAGAGAACTAAAAAAAATTCTACTTTAGGTATTTATTTATTCCTGAAAATAATTGAATGTGTTAAATGTTCTCAAGTATGCATGTACTACTCTCGCAACTATACTTTATCGTTCGAAGATATTTCTTCTTCCTTAGGATGGTTGGTGACAGGTATCGCGGTCGACGTAAAGCGGGAATACTTACCGCCCTTGACGGCCTTGTGGTTTCGATGCTTGCGTATGTCGTACCGAGAAAGCTTGGCAAAATGTATCGGGGCGAACGTGATGAATGTACGAGTAACAAATCGTTTATTAGAGAAAATACAATATAATAATAGAATCAATGGAAACAGTAATAAGGTAAGTAATAATCAAAGGAGATAAATAAAACACAATGAATTGCAATGTTCGTTCGCGTACTTTCGTGACCTCGTGGTCCGTTCCGCGCGGCACCCACTTTGCTCGCGCGTCGGTTAGGCCGTAGCGCCTTTGTTAGAAAACGTGAGAGTGAAGTAAGGTACGTCCGTCGTTTACGACTACTTGGCGTGCTCTGCCGTTACCGGGCGGTTGCCCGAGGGTACGCGGCCTCGCGCCCTGCTTCGTTGCTCGGTCTACGCCGGTCGAGGCCCAAAAAGGCGGTTTATAACAAATGTAAAGACATTTTTGAAACTTGCAGAAATTTGTAGAATAAAATCCACAATACAGTGAATTTGTTTGTGCTATTTCCGTTAATATTTTAGGATGTTATAATTTAACTATAACTTCCTCTTGAGTCATAAAACCAAGCGCTTGTGAAAGGAGTAGGGTGAATAAAAATATTTCTTGATCAAATTATTGCTACATATGCTGCAAAGATCTAAAGTTTATTTCTGACTCGATGAGATATTGTTACGAAATGAAGTTTGCCCGATGACAGGCCAATGAGATTTAAAATTGTGATGGGCAAATCCGTACAAATACCAAATCGTCAAGAAGCAAGATGGTAAAAATGTATAAATTAAAGGTGTCATATATTGTACACTGTTAAAAAAATGTTTGAGTTGAAATGACTACACATGTGTGCAAGGAGCTTTTTTACAGAAATCGTTTATGAAGTTCTAAAAACAATATTGAATCTTAAACAACTGGTATATTGAAAGTGAAGTCATCGAACAGTAATTTTATAAACTAAATGGTGGGTGATAAAAGGGTTGGGTAATGCGGATCAAGGGGTTGAAGCTTAGGTTCTGGCGGGGTCATGCGCGGACCGCCCAAGGGGGCAAGTTCCCCTAGTCAATCATTACATTACGTGCTAGAAAAAATTCTTCAATCACCTTTTAATAATCAGGGTCGTATATATTAAATCTATTAGATACATAGTAAAATTACTGGTTGATTACAAATTTTGCAACACAATTTATATGAATGTTGCAATGTAAGAATTGTCATTTACTTTGTGTAGTTTGTGAATACAATGTACACCCATTTAGTAGATTTCATCTTTCATGTTGTAAATTTCATAATGTTGCTTATTCGTACAGTAAGGTTTGATGAATACATTTTTTTCTCTCGATTTTAATGCTTTAAAGCACTTAAAATGCGCTAACTAATCTAAAAATTATACTCAGAAAAAATGTCGGTGTTTGTTTATGTGTGTGTCACGGGTAACAAAAATTTAATCGACTATTAGATGAGAACGACTAGAACGATCGGGCTGAAATTTGGCATGCTGGTGAGCCAGTTACTAACCCTTTAATCGTAGCAACTTCAATTGAAATCGACGATTATAACGTCAATGTTATAAAAGTATAAATTTTTTTTACAAATGTTACACGACACAAACACGCAATCTCGTGTAAATTTGAAGGTTTCGTACGAAAATTATCTACACAAGTATAGTTACGAGCAAGTTTAGTTGGTATTGAGTCTGTTTAGAATTGACAATGGGTATCAAAAGTTATAAAATTTGCTGTTTATCAAAAAACTTGTCGGATTCGCTAACCTTTATAAACTTAGAGCAAATAAGCTATTGTATACAGTATTTAATCAAGCCTACAAAGTAGAAGCTTGCACATTGCTTCCTCATTATCGTCTTCCTATTATAAAGCTTTCTCTGAACGAAAGCGAAAATCAATCAACATACTCACTAGTAGAGGTGGCTTTGTAAAAGGTACATAATAATGAGGAAGCAATGTGCCAAATACTACTTTGCAAGTTTGTTTTTAACAGTTTACATTTTCTTACATTGTCTTTATATTGTATTGAAGTTGTACACAGGATCTGTAGTGAATTATAAAAAGCTTGAAGAATTCAAGAAATCACTTGTAATATCAAGTTTATTAGAAAACAACAAAGTTATAAATACTACGAACTAGAAATAAAATTTTTTAAATATATATACTTGTATTATTCAGGCTTGACATCAATCGGTGCTACTTTGGTGATACCAGCTGTCACCGTATTCAAAAGCTCCGGGGTTAGGACAACCGGAGTCATGTTTTGTTTCAAACCTTTGCCATGTCCCTCATCGATATCAGAACTAACCATATAAACCTGTAAAACTGTTTCACCAGGATCGTCGGTAGACTCTCGAGAAACAATTACCAAAGAGCCAGGTTCAACTTGTGAAATCCCAGAAAGAGAATTATGTAAACTTTGAGATTTCCACAGAGGATTCTTATCTTCGGTACAAATAGTTGTTCCAATTGTAGTTTTTTCATTGTCCGTTGAACTCAGCAATATATTTCTTTGCACCTTATCCAAATTAGACGTATCCGGATTCGTGTGATGTTTGATATCTTCATCGTCATCAGAGAACGTATTATCGAGGGTATTGATCGTCGGGGCTTGAAGCTTTCGAACTTTTGGGATTCTGCCAGATCGAGTTGGCTTTACTTGATATATTTCAGTATCGCTTCCAGATTCATTTGAACTAGTGGTCGATTCTGATTTGCTCGGTGTATCGTTAAGCACGGACCTGCGTTGTCCACTTTTCTTTTGATCTCCGCTCGGCGTTGCTTCTTCTAATTCCACGTCCCCACAAGTACTTCTTTCTAGAGAACACTCACGCTCTCCCAGGCAATCATCGTACTCGGAAATACTGGCTGCAGCCATTCCTAAAATGAAACAAGTATTTTATTTATTTGTTTCGATTGGTGAATTATCTACCAAATGACGTAGTATCACCTCAATGTTAAGGATATTGAATTAAGGCGATGTGATACAACTTACCCCTCACCCATCCCAACCACAGTCGGTATAAAAACTGTTAATCCATTTCTTTTAAGGGCGGAGGATGTTTGTGGACAAAAGTAAAAAAAGTTAATGCGCATAATAGACGAAGATACCTAATTTGCTTTCACCTAGAAACCTCCGGTACCCTTGAAAAAATAAATTAACAGTTTTAGATACCGACTGCGATATTTCACATAACCTTAAGGTGATGTGGAACATATATGGGTGCAGGAAAAATATAACTAATCTTACAATCGTCAAAATAGTGGGGCTCACTGCGTGAATTGGCACCGCGTGCACCTTGCACACCCGACATTTATCAGAAAATCTGGGTCCGAGAAGAATGTAACATTTTGTAGATCTCTTGCACTAGCAGATTCTCGGACCGTTACCAATCAATATTAACCTGTTGCTTGTGAACATTGCAACAACAAGGAATATAATTTACAAGCAACGGTAGCTGCATTTACTATTGGTAAATGATATTACCGAGCAACGGTAGCTTTGCATGCACATTAACTATTAATATTCACGTGAAGCAGTACATGAACGAAGCATAATGCAATTGTTTTAAAAAGGCTTGGTGTCGCCTTCGCAACTAGACCTCTGGGTCATTTCTTTGCCTAGAAGTATATCAACTGCTAAGAAACAGAAGGTCGAAACCACAGCGATTTACATGTTGAATGATTTAAGAAACACCTTTCTATTTCTTCGCGATCGATATATTTTTAATACCATGCGTTTACACGATTTCACAAAGCTTTTGTACGTGTTTCAATTACGTTGAGATATGTATGTCACATAGAAGTATAACTTACGCCGCGATTTACTATTTTTTCGTTTTCTTCCACGTTGTCGACCAGCCGTTTGGTTTTCCATTTTTGTTAATTCAGATCGTTTCTTGACTGTCTCTTCAAAGCTGGCTTTATATAGAAGAAAAAAAAAAACATAAATAGGGACATTTAACTATCGGAATAAATACAATTTATTCAGCTATTTTTTTGAAAAGCTAAAAACTATTATTGTTGTTGTTGTTATTATTATAAATGATTACTAGATCTATGAAATCGTATCAAGCAGCAACGCATGCTTACCCAGATCTTCTTTTAAGGAATCAATATCAAATTCTTGGTGATAAGCAAGAGCCTTTTCGACTAATCGAGGATTCATCTTTTCTTCTTTTTTGAATTTCAATTTAATTTCTTGACGAGATCTTTTAGGGAAGAGACTTTGCATCAACAAAAAATCAGTCCCAACTGTATTTAACGATTTGTAAAACTTGAGTGTCTCCCACTTGGGCCATTCTTTGCTCTTCTGCCGTTTTTTATAAAAACCACTTCCATTGCCATCTGCATCAACGAGAGCTTCGGTCCTAGCCATCGCCTGTCTGCTTTTCTTTGCGCCTGTGTGTTCTATTACCAGACTCTGTTCGTCTATCACCAGGCTACCATCCGGACCGACTTTAACTTGTGGTACTGGCATTGCATCTCTTGGCTCAACGTCTTCATCTTCATCATCTTCAGTTTCCGCTGTAACACTGTATTTTTAATATTGTTAATGCCATAAATGATAAATATCGCATTATTATGTTCGTTCGGTTAATTATGAATATAAATATGTTCTTACACGGAAGACGAAGTTCTCTGTGCCGATGACATCGCGGAACCGTCTGATTTTTTCATCGGATTTGTCACTGGGTTGTAGTAAATCAAGTCATACATAATAAGTTTTGATTTGTCTGGTTGTTTGTGCTCGTGTTTTAGTAAAAATTCTCTTCTCGCTTCAGCTAATTTCCGCGCTGACTCCGATACAATCATTTTACGCTTTCGTCTCGCAATTGATGCCAATGAATTTTTCGTTGCATGGGAGTAAGTGACGGCATTACCATCATTCGTTGTTTCCGCCGTATTTGTATAAGCGCCGGTACTGTAACTCTGTGATCGTCCTTTCGTACTATGAATCGAGCTGACAGAATCGTTTCTAACACGATTTGAAATTCCTGATCCTCTTCTGCTGTCGTCTTCGGATTCACTGGCACTTGCCCCACTTCCTTGAACACTGTTTCGGCGCATACGACCACCTCCATCTAAACGGGGTGTCGGACGCATGTAACTCGTGCGAGTTTGTGATGTTTTCGGAACTGTTGCTGAAATGAATGCTTACAGTATTATAAATTATAGCCCTAAAGTTGAAGTGAAATCTACTATTCGTAGAACCACCAGCATAAAATAAAAGAATCATTTTCGTTTAGCACTATCCAGGAGAGATATTCTGATTCGATTACGATAAAGTCTGCCGAATACCCTGCTATCGATATATTATTGCGTCATTTTTAAAAATGTTTATTTGTTACGGTTCTGTAAAGTCTGTAGTTCCTTTTGTAAATTTTTGTAAATTAATTTTTTAAATCGTTAAATACAAGGTAGATACTTGTAATATTGCTTGAAAAAGTATATTAATTATTGTCGAAATCAATAATGAAATTGTAAACAAAACTATGACAATAGGAGTCTTCTATCAACTTGAAAGTGAAAACGAACAGTCGAGAGTAAACATGAAATAATTTAATTAAGATGTTTCTTAAAATTGCTTCCATTTAACCAATTATTATTATTATTTTAACTATAAATTCGAATTTGCTCATACTTACGAGCATCGATATTAGCGGAAGCAGTTTTTGTGTCATTGGTCTCAGATTCTTGAATAACATCGATAAGGACGGCTTGTTTCTGAATATTAGAATTCTCTTTAGTCATAGTTTCCGCTGGTTCAGGCTGCTTTCCATGAGTTTCCGTACAGTTTGGTTTGATAATAGGAGTATCCACTGTTTGGGAATCACATGGTAACTGTTTCGAGTTCAAATCAACGTCATGTATTGCCGTGTTCGACGTTGGAATTTCAATTGCAGATTGTTCGGAACTCTCGATGCAAGAGGATGTGCTAGGATCTGTCCGCTCGTTAACGATTTCGATTGGTGTCGATTTTAACGTATCTATGACTTGGTCCTTTGGATCTCGAGTAGGTTTGCGCCGTGTAGGCACAGTTGCCATCACTTTTATTCTCGAACGCCGCATTTTTGTTTGGTAACAAGAGATCAGTAACAAAAACGTTTTGCTGACAAAATTCATGTAAAGGATTAGCTATATGGTCATTGAGTGGAACAATTGGTGAATCATTAAATTCCTGGTAATAACGATGCAATTTAATAATCAGATCAAGGTACCGGAGTCTTTGAAACTTTGCGAACATTCAGATTTTAAAGCTTTTAAAATGTTAGTTTTTATGTGTAAAACTGAGTACAAAATCAATCTGATTTTTGTTATCCTTTTCTATTCGCCTGTCATTTGGTGAAATATATATTTTTTATTTTTGTCTCTACATATTTTCTTCAGAGTTATGACAATGTAAAACAGGCAATTTGTACAAACACCATGAGAACACATGTTTAAAAGAGTCTCGTAAGATACCAAAATTTTATATAAACGATTTAGGCGAAAACTCGCAAATAATTCAAGCATATTTCTACGGTAGTTGAAAATAAATGATAAAAATTTCCGATTTTTCTATACATTTCTCTCTACCTGGCGGATCTCCTTAGCATAAAATATATTGTACACCGATTGAAACAATAATTGTGAAAATTGTGAGTGCAAATAACAAAGCGGTAGATCCGACAAAGGGAAAATAGATAAATTAAAACATAATTAAAGTGCGAGTGAGTTTTTCAGAGGAATTGAACGGAATACTGGCAAAATCTTTTTTTGGGTTCACTACAAGATACAATATTGAAAATATTGCTCAACATAGTTCCTTGGTTAACATGATTTTCATTAAAAAAAAAATACATTTTAAGCACAAAACAACGCATGTGGATAACGTAAGTATGTATAACACTAAAAATCATACTGTATTCCCTAGGTAAGAATCACAAAATGTTTTATTAAATAAAGATAAAAATGGCATTTTACACAAAGCATACTCGGTCTGTTCTAAATCTAAAAAATTGACTTTGTACCAAATCGTTCGGTCGTAGGCATGCTCCCAATATATAAAAGTCTAAAGATTTTTGAGGAATTTTAGAGCAAACAACAAAACCAATAAAAAATTGACAGTAATTTAAAAACAAAAATAAAATAACATTTTATGTTATAAGATTTTATCTAGACAAAGATACATGAAATAGAATTTTTTTGTTGAAAATCAGACATGAGATAGCTAAAACTAATCAATGATGTTAGAATAATTAGGAATTATATAAAAAATAGAATATCAACGATATCAAGATGCTTTCAGAACCACACTCTTTGAAATCTTTTCTAAATATTTATGCACAAAAATAATCATTTTTTGAGTTAAAAAAATATAAGTTTTGCCAACGATAGTTAAGTCTTTTCAAATTGTCATAAGGCAATATTTAATTTTGCACAATACATTTTTATGCAGTACAGCTCTTAGGCGACGCTTGTTTAATATAACATAAATTACTTCCAAATTCATTGATTCATGAAAATATATAGAACAATAGTTAACATTCCAATAAAATTGACAAGGATTCCGATAACATTTATTTTGGGAAGAAAAAAAAAGATAAACAATGGCATATTATCAATATATAGATGTAGCGACGAAAATTAATTTTGATAAATAAATAGGGAAATGATAACGAATAATGAGCATTAAACAAACCGTTCAATTTCGAAGAAAGTCCTTCTTCACATCATCCTTCCATATTGTCAGGTTATAATGGGTTGCACATGGCATACAACAGTTGACATTTGTGTAATACGCGACCGATTAATATCCAACGTAACTAATAAAATTGGTAATTTTTAATACTTGTAGATAATGTTATTTTCTTGTCTTTCACACGTAGAAATGGACAAGAAAAAAAAAACAATATCAACGATTTATTTTGCCGCAGTACGCAATGTTTAAAACCTACATACCATACTGATGCATCTGGAGATCTGGAATGCGATTCCGTATAGCTGTTATGGCCTCTGCATACTGCGCCCGATAGCTAATGAGAGTTCGCGAGGGAGCTCGCGACGGATGTGACGTTCTGAAAAGCAAAGCTCTCATTGGCTATCGCTCATTGCGCGCAGTGTGTCGAGACCATTAGGTCGCTACTTGCTCACTGGGGGCTCGATTCTTAAGGGTATCGTCACACGAAGTGTACTTTTGAGTATCGCGTAATTTGTGCCAACCCAATCATAAATCGTAGTTAATTTTCTGATAAATAATAGAACGGAATTGTGGATTTGCGATTAGCTGCGCAAGTTACCCGACTCTGAAAGTACTCTCTGTGTGACGGAACCCTGTGGCTGGTTATTCATGACGCGTTTAAGGCTGTATTTTCATTTGGGCGCACAACGCTTTTGCACGCATGAGTGAAACTGAGTAGAACAGAGAGCGAGAGAGAAACAAGTGCGGGGGCGCGTCTTTTCCTCTCGTTTCACGATCATCAAAAATGTAGTGTATAAAAGGGCTGTGTGCCGGTAATGAAAATTCAGCCTAACGCCTATGTATCAACGCGTACCTTGCGTACATTTTCCCGGATTTATTGTTCTGTTCTATTGTCGATAGGTTTTTATACGCGCTACAGCGATAAGCGAAAGATGCGAGGAAAAGACACAATTCTATATTTTGTTTTTATCTATCGGAAGTGTTGCTTGTCACTGTCGCGCGTATGGCATCACGTCATCAGGATGCTGCTGTTGCGGCTCTGTGGGCACACAGTGCGCCATTTCCGTCGTGCGATTTGTCAGCGCTGCGTGTAGATACAGCAGTCGCTTGTATGTATTCCGATCGAGGTAGTTTCGTGTGCTTTACAGCAAGGCGACCTTCAGCTACGCAGATGTGCTGCTTCTCCGCCGTGTTCGTCATCGTCTTTCGCCTCCCTTTATATGACCGTGGTCAGCACCCTATCGACCTAATGGCATTTAACAGAGTCCGTGCTTATCGACTGCAGAGACGTCAGAGAGCAGAGAAATTGCGTTGGGTTTCGTTTTGACCCCGATCTACCCATGTAGGAATAATTTTCCAATAAAACTTTCACTGTTTACTAATTACGCTTACCAGCATGATTTATCTAATTTCTTACTTGTGACAAACGTTTCTCAAAATCATAAATCCGTACGTTTCGAATAAATGTTGGATGTAGTTGTTTTTACACTCATAACCAGTTTCGCGTGTCGCTCTATCTCTATTAAATACGCCCAAGTTCGTATCCGAACGTACACGAAGTATTTCAGGTTCAGTGATCACGATCAGCGGTACATATTTATCAGGACGACGTTTACCGTTGTTGATCCTCACCGTCCGTTGTTTTTGACATGTGTCTCGTGCGACGTAGATCTCATCGATAATTATTACAATAAAGTTTTTTTTTTCTACGGTTATGTCGCTATGTTACAGTCATTTATTATTTGACGTAACAAATGATAATGCAGGTACCAGGTACTTTTAATGATAAGTAATAACACATGACAATTAGCTGTCGTTTCCACAAGTGGCCACGGAAAATGGAAAGCACAATGGGTAAGGAAATTAAAGATAATCATTTTTTAAAAACCTTTATAAAGCTCATAGTGCCATACAAGAAAAATACATATAAAGATATTGATATATCCATTTTTAAATATCTAATAATAAATTTTCGAGGTTCCACTCGTTACTTATGCTTACTAGATAACCAAAGTTGCAGCACTGGATTGAACTTTTGTGTCAAGGTGCATTCCTGTAGCAACATCTCAACAATAAAGTAAAATATTAGTTTTAACTCGATTAAACTCATTTTTTTGGCTGTTCTTGCCTTATATAGAAATTGTCACTGACATTTTAATGACAACCATTGCTGTTATTGGAATCGTTATTCTTTAGATGTTGTTGAAAATGTTAAAACAAATGACAGTGCACTTTTATACTATATTTTGTCAAACCTTAACAAAAAAATTGAAATTTCGATAGTGTTTACTATATTTTTTCTTAATATGCATGAGAGTAAAAATTTAAGAATTATTATATTACACGTGAGATGTTTCCAAGCAAACTTGCGATTAGTGCGATCCAAGAGAATATCTGCCAAAGTGTTAAAAATCAGGGAAAAACAAAAATCGGTATATCAGGCTGAGGGTGTGTTAACATTTGTTTTTCTCTTTCTTGCCTTATTGACATTAAACAATATAGTTTGAGGTATAATAGATTCTTATAAAAGAGGTGGCTCATATGATCTTTATATTTTTCAATCTATATACCTCTGGAAATGATTGTGAATTAAAACTTTGTACATTGCTTCTTTATGTTTTTACTCGGCAGTACACACTGCCTCTTCTATGAGAAAGTACATTGCTCTGTTTTGTCTCACAGAGGAAGTTTTGTGTACTGCGGACTAAAAAAATAAGGAAGCAACGTGCTAGATTCTACTTTGCAATGTTTTCTTGGCATTTGAATCAACAGTTCTTCCATGTTTCCGCAACCTTGAGTTTGAAGTATTAAGAAATCAGGGAGAATACAGAAGAAAGCTGCACAATGAACTGTGCATTTAAATCTCAAATTTAGCATGAGCTAGAGCGTAAACACAAATTAGTCAGAATTAATATTCTTATAAATTCTTAAAAGCTGTTTCAATTATTGCATAATTGACATCAAAGAAAAGCGCTCAACTGCCCTATTTGCATGACAATGCTTGATTTATAAAGCTGTTCTGAAGATATAGAGGTTTAAATTTTGTAAGTCTGACATGCACATGCACATGTGCATGAACACACTCACATGCATATGCACACCCACATATTCATCCAGACATTCATTCAAATGTGATTCCGGGACATTTTAGAGTATGTTGAGTCACAATGATTTTCTTTTACAAGGGTCCACATAAATATAGGACAATATAGGAACGACAGAGAAAAACAAGGGAATTCGTTGAATTTGGGGAATCGGAATGCATAGTGCAGCAATGGAATGTACTTAAGCTAGTTTATAAATACGAATTTATGCTAATCACTGGTAGAGACGATGACCGGCATGCAAAAATATTTTTGGAATTATCATTAACGCTATTGTCGAATCTCTAATTCCCTTCATAGTCACGCACTTACCGAATTACACATGAATATACGGAAACTTGTGCTAATTTTGTTGCTCATGATCGCCAAGTGGTCCCTGTAATCATTTCCTTGAAACCTTCCTTGTCAATAAAATCCTTGATTGACTCAAATAAATTGTTATAAATGGATAATAAGAACTATGCTCTGCGTATATACGTGTGTAATGCAATACAGATGAAACTTATAGCTTTGGTTGCAACCAATTTTAGGTACCATTGTAAATTTGTTTCATTCTTTAGTTAAGTACAAAACTAAAATATGAAAAATTGAGCCCCACTGATTATTGGACGATGATCCGAAGAATGGTGTAATGAGATGAAAAATAAATACAGACACGCACAGTGATGATTTTTCAAATAAAACTAAGATAGAAAATTAGCAACTTTGCTACTCTATGAGGACCAGGACCTCATAGGGTATTGTGCGTCTATCATTTCACATTTATATGCAAATTAACTGGAAACCTGATGTCAATGAATTAGATGTATCGTTAATCGTCATTGAGTTTTATATCAATTTTTATATAAAAAAGTGATTTTTGATAACGAGTTGAAAGAGGCAACATTCCGCTCGACTATTCAATAAGGTCCCATTTTGGATAGCGTTTTGACCGTGCCATTGTTTTTTATTTAGACAGATAAACATCAACTTGCAGTCACAAAACAATTTTATACATATAGAATTTCTTTTTCGTTTCTTGATAGATAATCAATCCGATGATCGTATCATTGGGTTGGCAACTAACTATCAATGTGTTACCTGCCATCGCATATTCCAAAACAAAAACGTAAGTACCATTGTTCGTTTTTGGGGAATACATTCTTAAAACTAATAATCGTGCATTATCAGTTAAGTATATTTAAAGAGATGTGACACAACGAGGAACGGTAACCATAAGGGGTCTCTATTTTTTTTGAGGTGATTAATAATTCAATCAAAAGTAAACTACATAGATCTGCATGCTTCTATTTGTACCACGCTCAAAGCTACCTAATTTATTTTTCCCAAAACAATCAATATCGCAAAGGAAATAAAAAGTGCAATTTGTTGCTGCCGGACCCTCGCCATTGTATGTCACATCACCTGGGCTGAAAGCCATATTGAGATTGCGTAGAAGTAGTCGTCAACGAACAATCCTGAAAACCTCTACGCAATATTTTGTCACTTTAATTCTATGTTATGCAATGTCACATTAAGAGATGAAATAAAATCTAGTTAAGGCGATGTGCCAGATGTCGACTGCCTCTCTCAGATTACCATACATGCGAGAGCGATAGCAAAGTATTCTCACTGTTGATGTCTCATATACAATTTATCATATGGATAAAAGATGAGAACAGTGAACTGTAAAATTGTGATACGCAGTTCTTTCTTTTTTTTTAAACCATCAATCCTCCCGGTGGAATTTGAAATATGGTCTTTGTTAACATTTTTGTGCTTTGTATGGCTTACGCGATGGTCAACTCCTATATAGTTTTTGGTACCAAATGTTGATCAAATTTTTGAATACATTCGATTTTGTTTACAACTGTAAGTACATAATTCGCCAGAAAATATGCCGTTACTGATGATTTTAATACTTATTGCATTTACAATTTTTTTTCTAAGTCCCATATATATATATATTTGAATTGAATAAATTATTAATGAATACAGCTTTCAGTAAATGCGTTTATAATTTATGGATAGATGCTGAAGGAACACCTAGATGTTTGCAGAGAAGAAGACGACAGCACACATCTTATTGAACTGAAAACGTTTGCACTTTACGATTCGGACAATTCAGAAGAATTTGATGACTCTGACTCTGATTTAATGAGTTCACGAGTTGCTGGTAAGTGTTCACCTCTATTTGATCTGCTTTACTAAAGACGGTGTCAAACATATATTCAGTGTTTTATCTCTCACTTCACTATAAGCGCCAATAGTTCTATTTCTTTCACACTCATATCTCTCTTTTATATCGCCTCAATGCACCGACATATGCGAAATCGTAGAGAACTTTCGAAAGGATAACTATAGACTCACAGTATGAAAGTTTGAGTTATTGAATTTCGTCGAAATTGTTAAAGAGTTTCGGGTTTTATTTGATTTTGAATTTTTAGAAATATTGACGTTGTCACTGTTATTTATTAAAATTTTGATCAGTTAAACCGATGGTGTCTTCAGTTCGCTACATTCGGTGTATATATCTTATTGATTAATGTCAATTAATTAAATTGATCAACAAATCAGAATAAATGAATTTTTAACTAAAACAAATTATGAAAATATCGAATTGTATTCACGATTGTCGAGGATTGCAAAAGTAATTCATCAATGAGTAATTTACCTTAATTTTGTTATATCAGGCATGCATTCAATTCTCGTTATCGGCTACAATTTTCGTTGAAATATATTGAAGCAATGAAATGAGAAGAAGCATTAAACTTTTCCTTCTGTTACTCCGAATTTAACTGGACACGTAATGAATGGTACGATTTTTTCCATAGGGCCGCAAAATGATGCCAGTGGATCCACACCTATTCAACCAGTTGCCGACCATGAATGTCATTGCTGCGGTGAAGATTTAAAAACAGCTCATGAAGGAGGAAAATTTAAATGTCCCAATTGCGATCTCTCGTTCAAAAAGCGTTCATCTCTGGAAAGGCACACGATAGTTATTCACTGGCAGATTGAATCATGTACATGTAACGAGTGCGGGACTACCTTTTTTGATAAGAAATCGCTCGATAAACATCGATATACCACTCATTCCAACGCCAAGATTTACAAGTAAGTACAAATGTGTTTTGTGTTGCAATGTACAATTACATTGACTTTGATGGTTTAGACTCAAAAGTAACATCTGTAAAACGCTCCCACATGGAGTACATACGTATCCCCGTATGCAGTAATTTTTTTTGCAGAAAAACCTCCACATTTATACAAACGTAGAGATTTTTTTGCATTATTGGTTTTTAAATAGTTTAACCGTCTATAAACATTTAAAAATGTTATGAAATAAAATATTGGCTTTTCTGAAAGAATTAACCCTGATTGCATAATGGATAGATTAAAAATAAATAGTTAATTTACTCACGCATTTCACGAATAACCTTTTTTAACTTGATTTTTCAATTACAGATGCGAACCTTGCGATAGATATTTTTCTCGTCGTTATCATTTGAATCGACACAAAATGCAGTCTGGTTGTCATGGTGCGATGCGCAGTTTCTACGAATGTCAAGTAAGCTCGGTATTCAATTGTTATAATAATCATGCCAGAAGATTTTTTCTCCACACTTAATTATTATTTAGGTTTGCAACAAGTCCTTCACTCGGAAAGACAACTTGCGAGAACATTTACGAACGCATGCTGGTGTTCAACAGAGACAACAAAAACGTTGTCAACAGTGTCCAAAGAGATTTAGCAGCCCCCAACAACTCGTTATACACACTCGCATGCACAGCGGCGAACGACCAGTCAAGTGCGATTTATGTCCAAAGACATTTCTATCTGCACTGGCACTGAAAAAACATCGCCGAGTGCATACTGGCGAGAAGCCATTTCAATGCAAGGATGTAAGTTCTCAATTTTTTTCCCCAAAGAATTGCTTAGACTACATAGGGTAAGAGTGGTGAATATCGTCCACTAAAAGTTTTCGACCTATATTTCCTACTGCCAGAGGTAAAATCACACTTTGGTGGGAGCAATATGTACCCGAAGCACACACTTTATAGAACTCCTCCAACTGAAATTTTCCAACTCCAACTGAAATTTTCCAACTCCAACTCCAACTCAATTTTGTTTCCCAAATAATTGCTTAGACTACATAGGGTAAGATTGGTGAATATCGTTCATTAAAACTTTTCGACCAATGTTTCCTATTTCCAGAGGTAAAACCTTTTTCTTTATCCGAGCGCGGTGATTCATTTGTTTGTGTAGTGTTTCCAAAATTCAATTATCCATAACTCAAGAAACGATAAAGCAATCAAACTAAAATATGGTATACAAGTGAAGCACTGATCCTTCTTTAAAAATGATGGTTTTCGACAAAATGTATACAGACGTTGCAGACTTTTATGACGTTTTCAACAAAAAAAAAAGAACGTGATCGGTCTAGCTTCAATAAAATCTCGACTAACGAGTCAAATAGTTATTCAAAATTACAGATACGTTCTAGGTTGTTTGGTATTAAATTTGCGCAAAATCTGAAAAAAGGTTAGAATTTTACGATAAATTAACGTATCTCATTCACTTTCGCAAAACTTGAGCTAGCGAACTAAAAACTTTTTCACAAATGAGGTCCTATTCAGTGGTACAGAAGCTGCAACAGGTTCAGTTGTTATGGAATTTAGAATTTTCGAAAAACACACGTGATTATTCTAATTTTCATAAAATTCGTTAGATTGAACTTAGTTTTTTTTTTTACAAAGGTGAAGTAACATTCAAGGGTGTTCGATATTGAAATTGGACAATATCGGTGGAAGGATTCGGATTTCGAATTTTTAATTTTTTCACTGCTATAGATTTGAAGGAATTTAAGAAATCGAACTTAAGCTTTGTACACATATTATCTGAAAATCGATGGAAGTGTAACATTTTTATAGAACATTCAATTCTTTAATTTTAGATTGATATAGGTTGCAGAATGAAAGGCCTGAATTTTGAGAATAATTTTAGCAATCGTTTTAGAATTGGTCACATTAGTTACGCAATAAGTTGCCGTTATTGGCTACAATTTTTTCAATAGGAAAGAACTAATCTTGCGATTTCGAATTTCTCCACAGCGATTGATCTGTCGGGGAAAAGACGAAAACGTCGTCCTGCAGAATTGCTGGGCCAAGAGTAACGTTCTTGACTTTTATCCGATAGATTAACCGTGACAAAGAAATTCAGGTTACAGTTTTTGTTACTGACCGAAGGGTAGGATACTGCCGTAAGCGGCATACTAATATATCCCTTTTGCACTCATAGATAAAGTATGGAGGTTTCCGTTCCCTTTGAGGTGATGTGCTATCCCTCGGTCAGTAACAAAACCTGTAATGTAAATTTCTTTGTAACGATTGATATTTTAAATAAAAGAGGAGAACTGTGAATTGCGTCTTTTATCCGAATGATCATTCGTGGTGGAAAAATTCGATACGAGAAAATTCTGCTATATCTCTCTCATGCATGGCAATCTGAGAGAGAAATTTGCATTACATCTTTTGTTACCGACCAAGGGGTAGCACATTATCTTAAGGGGAGGCGAAACCTCCACATGCCATATCCAATTCCCGGAACACACCTACTCATTCCACGCTGAATAGAATCAAATTAAATTTGGTCAATACACTGCAAAAACGTGAATCTTTTGGGTGACAAACGTAGAATTTTGAAAATAGAAAAAAAAATTACAGATCAATTATCCGCAGTTACCTGTAATTAAAAAATTACTTTTTAAAACGATTTAAGGCACAAAATGAAAAAAAAAAACGCCGTTTGTCACCCCCAAGCCAGCACAAAAACACACACAGTACACCCATTCTCATAATCTCGAAAAATAAATCCCCGAGACATGGCCGATGGTTCAGCTGTATGAAGATATGGCGAAATATGCACGAGTGTGAACAAAATAGAACTAGTATAGTTTCGCATCACCTGATTCCGTGAGAGGCGCTAGTATAGTAGGATGCCATTGTTTATAGTTTTCGTTACCCACTGAGTAGGTTTCACCTCCAGAGGTGATGTGGTACTACTCGGTCGGAAACAAATATTTTTGTTCTACGATTGATATTTCGAATAAAAAAGGAAAACGAGGAACTGCGTTTTACGATGCTACTGTTCACCGTTCTCATTTTTTATTCGAAAGATCAATCGTGGCGAAGAAATTCGCGATGGAAAAAATCTGCTATTTCTGAGATTTTAGAGCATTTTGAATTTCTTTATAAATCAAATTTTGTCAAACTTGTATTTAAATAATTATTAGCAAAGTTTAGTAGCTCAGCGGTTTCTTATTATTTTTCGCCTTTTCGACAAAAGTTTCTCAATGAGGAAGTCAAAATTGATCATCATACCTCCTCATAGAGGTAGATTTGTAAAAGGTGGAAAACAAGGAGGAAGCAATGTGCCCCGTTTTATTTTGCTTCTCTGTTTAATAACTTTAACAATTTAAGAGGCATAACAGACTCTTTGAAACACGACGACTAAAAGTATCGGGCTTATGCGCAGCAAAGTACGTCAGCATATAGCGTGTAGGAAATTTATTTCGGTAAGTTAGAACGTCAAACAGATCGCCATGCTGCTTTCGCGTGTTACTCGCTCCCGGCTCTCCACCGCAGCTGTGTAAGCGAGCTATTCAAATAAATGAAGATGTTTGGTTGCTCTAATTTTACTGCGGAATTTCAAGATTAGTCGAAATAAAGTCAATTTTATGATTATACCGAGACAAAAGTATGATTACATTTCACTGGTGGCCTATTCTCGAGTCGATGCGAGCAATTTTCGTATAAAGATTGTCAGTTACGTATAGAAATAATCACGTTTGAACGAACGACATTGATACGACAAATCTATCTTACAATTAGAAATAAAGAAAACTCGTGTGACATTTTGAACGCTTATCAGGAGCTAGCTTCGATACTTAAATAATCTCACTCTAGTTACGGTTCAAGTTAACGTATGAAGTTTTAGATTTTCTAAAGTCGGCATACGTGTCAATACGCACGATAGATCATCTTATTACGTCGGGTCATATTCATCACATTTACTCTACGCCTTTTTAAGATCCGTGCTGCTCTACATGTCGTATATTCTTGTATTAATTACCTTTACGGTTACATGAAAATGTGCATTAACGCAAAAATGATAGTTACATCATTAAAAAATTATAAAACAGGCTCCAGTATTAAAAATTCTTCAAAGATTCATTATTTGTCGCAAAACATAAAGATATCAATAAATTAATTGCAGGCCCAAGTTCATCAGCTCAGTATCTACCTATCCATTTTTTTTAAACTTTTGTCTGTATCGTTCATCTACAAACATAAGAGGATATTTATTATAGATTGATTAGTCTAATTAGTTGAATTTGTTAAGAAAGACTTATCTCGTCGATCAATGAGATATCAGGTGGAACTATCTCAAATAACACAATGATGTAATATTGTGACCGAAGTAAAATACAATGTAGCAGCTGATGAGTAAGAGCAAAAAAAAAAGAATTTTTTTAATTTTTCCTTAGACGATTCAACTCTGATCAAAGTTCCCTTCAGAATTTATTGACTGTCTCAAATCATTTACACGATTATGGAAACAATCTATGAGTGTCCGTATACACTTTTCCTTGCCTCTTTACATTCTTTTTTGTACGAAAAGAATTCATGTTCACTGCCGTTCGTTGGAACGTAGTGATCCTGCGTTTCGTTTTACCAGAAAGCAGATCGTTGGTATCGGAGGGTGTCACGTTGAAATAATAGACTTTTTTATAAACAACGAATTAACTGTACTATGACTTTATTAATACATGATAAGAAATGTTGCATTCGCGAAGGTAGTTGATTATGTTGGACGTGTTGTAACGTGTTAGATGATGTTTTCACGGAGCGGTACGCTCTGGTGGTTTTTTTTATGTCTGCTCGCTAGAACGACTTCTAACGAACTCTCCGTCTTTCGTTCCGGGATCGAGGAAGCAGCCTACGAGGGCGATCCTATCCCTTCTTTAACATTATTTTTAAAATAAGCAACGATTTAAGAAGGTCGCAGAAGTTCGCTCCATCGCCGAATCCGGATTATGAGAATTGCCACGTTTTTGAGGATGAACAAAAAATAAATAAATAAAATGATAAATAGCTAAAACAATTCAGTAAATATGACGAGAATATGTTTTCGATGATAACGCAAACCCTCGACCCAGGTAAGTCCTTTGCGGATGATTCACAGATGGCGACGGTATGGGTCATCATCGGATGTAATAAAAAAGGGATCTGGAGCCATTAGCATGGCAGACAACGAAGTTTACATTAAAAACGAATATTCGGAATAGAAGCATAAAAGACCTATACTAAAACGGTACATAGTGTACGAGTACATACAGATTTCATTTGCAACAATTAATAATGAGCCTTAGATGTTTCACAATTTTGTGTAGATAATCAATAAATTCAGAAGAGGATTCTGATCAGAATCAAAGGATTCAAAGGAAAAGTTAAACATTTCCTCTTTTTTCGCTCTTACTCATCGACTGCTATATTGCCGCAACACCTATCATCAAATATCTCAGATAACGACATTTAACTCTTTATAAGTTACAAGAATATCCCACTCCTCGTAAGAATAGGTAACCACCACTCTGCTCTTCATAGTCCCATTCCAGGACGATTTAGAGCGGTGTGACTTATAAAGGGTTAATCTCGTCTTTACCTGTACTTAGCACAATTAATGTAACGGTTTGTATTTTATTTTATTACAAGCAAGCATTGATGTTTATTGTATATTGCTGTAAGTACTACCTTTCACGCTGTCTAAAGAAAATGTTAAACGTATTGAAACTATAGGAACGTTATTGCAATTGACTTGTTTAATAAAACGTAATAAATTACGAATATTATTGTCACCGTAATTGTTGAATATTACAAAAATTTGTAAAATTTTCAGTGCCAACGAAGGTTTGCTGCTCGTGAAACGTTGAATCGTCATCAACGAATACATACTGGTGAGAAGCCACATGTATGTCAATATTGCGGTAAATCTTTTATTCAAGCAGCTCAGCTGAAAGCCCATGTATTTCACCATACCGGAGAGAATGGCTTCTACTGCGACACGTGTGGCAAAGCATTTAATCGTAAGGCTAGATTAAATTTGCATATTAAATTTGCACACGAAGGAGCTATACCATTTCAGTGCAATGTCTGCGATAAATCATTTACTCGAAAAGAGGATTTGACGAAGCACACTCTCATTCATACTGGAATAAAACGTAAGTGGATGAAGATATTATCGAGATATACTAATTAAGAAACAATACTGATAGATTTAACCGAATGTCATATACTAAAACAATGTTGCCTTCTCTCAATTTCTCCAGTTGATTCCTTTGTTTTCGATTGACACGAGGCAAAATTCCGTATTTGGTCATCGAAAATATTTCACGAACTTTTTCGCTTCCAAGCGTGTACATATTTATGTTTTTTTTTTATAGCTCACAAATGTGACAAATGCGACAAAGCATTTGCCACTAAATCTTCGCTACAAGCTCATCTTAAGACTCACAGACGGGAACCTCCTCAGTCTTGTGCCGAATGCGGTCGAGCATTTAAACGTCACGATTGTCTTATGAGACATATAAGAGCCAGGCATCGAGACGTTCTCGAAGATGTGATGGCTGAAGCTGAAAAACGGCAATTGCAATCCCAATTACTCGATATTGCCTCTTCTGCTGCACTAAAAATACAAACTGGGGAGTCAAGCATCCTCACATCTGCTCAGTTACTCAAAGCTATCGCAGACCTTTTAACAATTCTTATCGAAGAAGAAACTTTACAGGTACAGCTCGTCCTTTCATTCCGTGTTACAGCAGTAACTACAATTTATTTATGATGCTCACAGATTTATTATGCTACACATAATAAATCAATATAATAAGTATAGGAATGTTATTAATACGTGTCGAAGGTATTAATATTCTTTCCAAACCCGTTACAGGTATTTGGTTGGCCCGAGGCTCCTATACAAGATGTCTTGGATGCTGTAATTAGACGATGTGGTCATCAACCAGCCACAGTCGACGATAGCGATCTAGCGTTCGAAGAAAGATTACGTCAGAATGTCAAACTTTTATTCACCGTTGTTATAGACGACGATACAGTTAAAAATTTATTAACAACTCAAACGGTAGATGAAGTTATCCTGCATCTATTAAGAATTTCAAATCCAAAAAAATGAAACATGTGATTTCCTCATGATTATCAGTAAAATTCTGATATCGCTCGACCGATTTTTATTCGATACCGCGTTTACAGTGAATATTGTAAGAAGTTGAGAAAATAAACGGGTTATTTCAATAGATTGACAATCATTCGGGGCGCCATCGTGACAAACAATCATTTATCATTCTCAACTACCTCTGACAAATTTATCTAACTCGTCTTGTTGTTATATATAGCAGATTCGATCTTATTTCGATACATAGCAGACTTGATATTCATGTACAGTTGAATCCCACCTATTCGCTGATGCCGTCCATTATATTAAATTCTTATCATCTATTGGACGAACCGCATTTCTCCTAACCTCCGCTTTTCTCACTAATTGTAAAATGGATACCGACGATTCGCTGACCGGTACGTGGTACAGTTAGATAATGCGCAGGGGGGTGGGGGACCCTACGCCTTTGGTAGATTAATCCATTCGGTCCCGAGTACGTCGATCTGATTGGATTCGACTGTACAAACAATTAAGACTGTTGATAAATATTATACGTAAACTTGACGTATAGGATATACCTGCTTCGTCGGTACTTCGCACATGGCACTCCAATTTCGTAGTTTTCCATGGTTATTCAATTCCTTGAGCCAATCAAAACGCAGAATATATGAAAATTTTCCTGTAACCCTTTGAAACATATATTTTTCCTTACCTAGGATTTACTTGAAATGTTGTATTTGTGGGTTTTCGAAGACGCTGATTACGAATTTGTACTCAAAATACAGTAATAAAAAACTGGCGGATTAAACGAGGCCGAGCAAAATGAAAACAGTGACTTGCTTTAACGAAACTCGGTACTCGAGGGTTTTTAAGGCCGAGGATTAGAAACTAAAAATTTAGTAATTCCAAGCAACGAATCTAATAATGTGGACTAGAATGCAAAAAGTTACTTGATTTTGATAAAACTCGGTACTCACAGGGATTTTTGAGAATGATGATTAAGAATCTGAACTTAAAAATTGGTAATCTCCCAAATCAAGTTAATTTTTGGATTGAGTCTATCAACTGTTGAATAATGAGGTGTATGCTCGGGTGAGGAGGGTGATGATCAGAAATCCAAAAGGTCGTTTCGTGAGAACAAACTTTCCAGATGTTTTTGCCATTGAACCGGCCAAAGCTGTTCGGTGGATACTGCGGGTAGTCTCGGTATGAACATCGAGATTATTCGTATTTTTCGTTTTCTGTTTGTGTTGGACAATTATTGGCAATGTGACTTTTCGTTTTACAGTGAAAGCGCGCTGTATTATCGATAGCTACGTGTAAATCGTGTGAGTGGTATGTTCTCGAATATTACAAATTTCGAAAGTTTCGAGACACCATTTTGACGTCTGCTCGCAAGAACGTAATTTCCGATGTAGTCTCGACGACGAGTGAGCACAATGTTTTCAATCTCAATTGATAACTCCCCTTTATAGGCAAAGCGTTCGTGAATAAAATCACTTTATTTTTATTAATTACCGGTGGTAATTATTCAATGATCGTACGTTGTGTGCAGATAATCATATCAATGGTAGGCTTTTCTTTTTTGAGGTTTTTGGTGTTTATAAATTTTTCCTTAAATACAATTAATGTATTATACATAACTATTTATTAAAACTATGCTATTCACTAATCGAATTTTATGTACTACGATGTCATTAGATGTTTTTTGTCGTGTCGATTCATTTGTGCAATCGAGTAACACACTTTTGTCGTTGAATCCCGTATTAAAGGCGTCCGTAATTAACACGCAGGTGTTATTCTTAATATTTCTAGACTATTCGTAACGTGTATAAAGAAAAAATGATAGATCACAGTATCGAGGTAGACCGCATATGACGTTTATATGATACGTTGAATATTAACACAGCTGTATACGTAGTTGAACGCATGTACTTTTTATAGACACGATTCTCAATAGCATAAGGATCGCGGTATGCGATAGCAGACGGGCCATACTGAAAAAGCCTAAAAATGAGCATTTTTCGTTACCAACCAATCGTAACTATTTTTCATAAAAGTACGTAGAGCCACGTAATGATACACCTGTTAATCAGACAACATTATATGAAGTATGTCAAATCAATATTTGCATTGATAACGTATTTCAAAATGATTACCAATCAGTCCGATGGAGAGACGCAATTAAGCTACTCGTGGAATGTATATGATAGTGTAAACATTACCGTTGAAGCATTAATCAGCAAATAATAGAAAATAATTAGTTACTTGAATTTGCGTTGGATGATGTACCGAACTATTCTCTGTTCCAAAGTTTTTTTATTTCAAATTCCTCGCTTAATTGTGCTCAGAAAAATATTGCTACCTCAATCGCTTTGATATCTTTATAAAGAAGAAAAAATAAGTTTTTTCCACCAATAGTTGGGAAATGGGTTATGTTTATTTAAAAATGTATGGAAAAACTATGGAAACTTCGGCAGAATTATCTACAGAATATTTTGAGTATTTTACAATGTTTTTAACTAGAAAAATTTCGACTCGGGTTAAATAAATAAAAAGTTTCAAAAGTTCCTGGACCAACATTTCTCATAAGAATTTCAAGAGTTTATTTGTTTTTCGAGTGATTATTTAAATACTTGGACAAAATTTTCTTTTCTTTATTAGAAAAAAAATGATTACGCATACTTCTCAGCAGAATGAATTATTTCGTCTTAAGCTATATGTATACGCAATTTAATGAACATCTGGTTTCGTTGAGCTAATAAAGCAATCATTACGCGTCTATACTGTGGAAAAAAATTGAAGGAAATTTTACTTAATCATACATCTGGGAACCGTATGAATCGTTGTCGGTTTCAAAAACATGTGTTAAGGTTAATTAGCACATGTGGCCGAACATTCGTTTAACTTGGGCGCAATCGACACTATACTTATCGTTACAACCGAACCATTGGTGTTCTATATAAGCGCTGTTCCAATATTTTTCCACTCAAAATTTTTACGACTCGCAACTGAGAAACCATGTCGAAACTCACAATCGTTCTGTGCATTTTTGTCATAGCCGCGGTAAGTGTATAATATAAACAATCATTGTTCGATTAGTCGACAAAGTACGGAAAGTGATAATTATTAATGAAAAGTATAATCCTGCATTTTGCTTCATAATTATTTTCAACTTTGCACAAAGTCACACCTACGAGGAAAGTATATCGATCAATATTCGTTTTCTCGTAGATGAAACTTTGTGGAAGGTGAAAAATAATGTGAAAGCAGTGTGCAACTTAGTAATTTGTATATTTGTTTCAAAACAATGACGTACAATTAATTACAATCGACGTTCCGCATATATGTGTTGCGTAGTCCTGGAACACGATACTATCACTGAACAACCTTTAGTTAGTAACTACAATTGCGTATAAATTTTTATTCATTCGACTGATATTTGTTTAATGCAAAATGTTTACGTGGTTTATTATGTTTTTTAATAAACCTCAAAATTCTTACGACTGTATCCGCTTCCCAAAAAGATCATCACGAATAAAGAAAAATGTCTGCTTTAATAGCGTGGCAAATTTTAATCCGATATTCAAATTACCAAAGGTTTCGAGAATGAAATCATTGACACGCGATTTATCGAACTTTAAAAGACAAATAAATTTAACAAATTTAAAAACCCATTATCGATCCGGCCCAATATATGCAGGATATTTAAGTTCGATAACCTGAAATTTGCCCAAGTTAGCAAAATTGCGTAGTTTCGAATTTTTGGGAAAAAAACAAAAAAAATGTTAACTCTGATAACATTTTAGTGATCTTATCTGTTTTAATCAAATTCACTATGATGATCAGGTTGTAACTGTTCCATATTTGCGCTAAATTTCAGCCCAAAGCGTCAAATAATTTTAAAACGATTGTAGAAATTGTTGAAAAAAAAAAAAATAAATAAATACAATGACATAACTTTTGAACCCTTTCGTTGATTCTGCCCAAATGCAATATCAATCGAATCTTGACTGTAAATACAAATGCATAGGAAGGTTCAAGAAAATGTAATACTTCGATAGATTAAAATTTGCACGAATTCAGCTTGTTTACGTCGTTTAACGTTTTTCAATAATTTCGAATATTTTTTTATAGTCGGATCAATTTTAACAAAAATTATTACGATTAAAGGGAAACGTCTATTTTACTAGCGTGCCAAATTGTAACGCGATAGGTCGAACGGTTCGTATTTTATAAGATATTGAACACATTAAAACCCTTGGGACAAACCGGACATTTTTTTAGATCAGTTTTCGGGACGTTTCAGTCGATTTAAAGTATACTGACATTAAAATCTCGATATTTTGTTTGACGACAACAAACCGATAAACGGAGCGGACACGTAACGACACAGTGAGATCATGAAGGTAGCACGGGGGAATCGCTAGAACGCAGTCTTTTATGATCGTATACAAGGACATTGTCCCAACACTGCTTGCTGAAAATCAGCACTACGCTGGCACAATATCGTCAAAAGTTGTTATAAAAGTCTGCGTTTTGCTGGCATGGCGTACAGGTTGTTACGTCACGCTTTTTTTACTCGCAAGTTTCCTCTATAAGGAACAAAAGTATGAAATGTTATGATCAAAGACATATACGTGGTATTTTCCCCATATTTACCGCTAATAATTTGAATTATTATTTAAACAAATTTTAGGTAGTGAAAATAGATTCCAGCAAGCTTCTAGACACGCAAAATGCTGACATCGATGCGTTTATAAGAAAATTGGAAGCGCGCGTGATATCTTCTCCACGTAAGAGCAAGAGTGTTAACGAGGTATTTAACGAAACACTGGATTATGAATTTTATACTTTATTTTGACTCTTTATTTAAAATTTTCCGTGACAATCGCTTAAATATCATTTGTCTTTCTTCTAATAAATAAAAACTCAGTGAAAAAGCAATGGAAAGTGACGCTTTCTTTGCGCAAGTCGTGAGCTCAAATGAAAGTTGATGGTGCAAGAGAAAGTAAAGAGCACCTAATTTATAATTAAATCAAGTTTGTCAGTTTTACTTGTCTGAGTTATTATAATGGTGCAAGAGAAAATAAATAGTGTTTAAATTTCTATTAAAATATCATTCAATTTTTAATGCCGTAAGAGAAGTAAATAGCAACTTAATATAATTTTCTTTTTACCATTAAGGGTGCAACAAAAGTAAAGAGCATTTATATTTTAATTATATTATGATTAAATTGAGTTTGCATGCACCCTAATGGAAGAGTGTAAGACAAAGTTTTAGTTTACTTTCTCTTTATTCAAAATTTCTCGTGACAATCCCTTTAGTATCAATTGACTTCTTCCTGGTAAAGCAAAACTCTGTTAAGAAGCAAGAGAAAGTGACGACTGCTTTGTGCAAGTTACCCGATAAATTGCTTTTATCGTGAAGATGATCCTGACATATCTAACAAGCTGTCTATGGTATCTGACAAGTTACTATATAAGAACCTAACTCCGATTATAAACCATGTGAGTTTACAGGTAATGGAACAATTCAATAAGTCAAAAAGAGTCTAAGACGACTGTGAAACTTTGCCTTCTATCTTACTTCGTACTTGAATGGAGATTGAATTATTATTTAATTTCTCTTAAATCATAAATACTTTTTTTTTTAAATACGTCGCTATGATTTCAATGCACATTAAAACCCTTTGTAAGTCACACCGCCCGAAACCGTCCTGAAATTGGACTATGAAGAGTAGAGAAGAACGCATTCTTCTGGTAGAGCCGAGGAGTGAAGACATTATTGTGACTTATAAAGGGTTGATCTTCTTTTCACTTGAGTTTCTCTTTCTCTTTACTATTATTTGATTTTTTTCTTTACATATCCCACAAAACAAGAGTGTAACTTTCAATTAATTTTTTCTTACATAAATCCGCTAGGATGCATTGGAAGAAACACGGATACAAAAATTAAATGCAATCATACATAGCATTGAGGGATGCAAAATAGACGTCAGTCCGGGCGATATTTTGTGGTCTAGAGAATGCGCCTTAAAGGTTAGTCCAATATCTATTTCCATTATTTAATCATTACTATGTCCGATTTCGAATGTGGTTCTTTGGTCGAATTGAATTTTACTGGATATTTCTAACTGGTCGTGGATCAAGCGTGCATAGGATTCTGAAGGCAAGTGATTCACGGGATAAAGTAAATAAAATGATGTTTCTTTTCAACAGAAATTGAAGAAGCTGAAAGCTATCGATACTAAATTATTCCGAGGAATACGCTTTATCTAACTCGACCCGAGAAGCTTAAGTAGAAGAGAAGCGTAAGTAGACTTTCGCTGACTGCACTTTCATCAATGGACTTTCAACCACGAACCACTTACCATCATCGAAAGAAGTATAAGATTGAGAAGACAACAAATTTACTTGATTTTTTGAACTGCGGCACAAAATACCGTTTCCTGCAATGAAAATTGTTTGTGTACCAACAACTAAATACTTACTCTAATTAATAAAAATACTTTTAAAAATAATAATATAATAAGGTGACCGATAAATAGTTCCAATTACAAATATTTGTAGAAAATGATTCGTTAAAATTAGATCTGATTGATGACATTGGTACTGTGATTTGTTGGATTCACAGACTGTTTGTTAGTTCAATAATGCATTCAGTAAACGAAACAAATAATTGGTAGTTCGAATAGAAAGAGCTAAAACCTTATTGTTATATGCTTTTTTCTATTTGCAAACTGCAAGAACTTCCAATTTCATTTTCTAATCCAATTCGGGCTCGGCAGTCATTAACAACGCAAATGCAAATGAACTATTTTTGGTCACGTATTTCATTATATTTGTTGTTCTTATTGACACATACAGGGTGTCCGCCGGGAAGGTATACTACTTTGTTTTGCCGCCATTTTGGTAAACGTTAGTCTTGACAGTTCATATTTGGCAGTCGTGAAGTAGACACGTGGCAAATTTATTATGGAAAAATATTCGATAAACCAACGTGTTTTAATCGTTAAAACATTTTATCAAAATCAATCATCGATTACTGTGACGATGAGAAAGTTACGTGAAATTTTTGGGAGAAACAAATGGATATGTGAATAAACAGAACAGTCGGTTCTGGGCAATGGAAAACCCTCAAATTATTCATCAGTCACCTTTACATCCATTAAAAGTGACAGTCTGGTGTGCAATTTGGTCAGGAGGAATCATTGGACCTTACTTCTTTGAAAATCAAAACGGCGTAACGGTAACTGTGAATGGGGAGCGATATCGTGATATGATTGAAAACTTTTTAACGCCACAACTGCATGCTTTGGGCTCGATTAACATGTGGTATCAACAAGACGGTGCCACATCGCATACAGCCAGGATTACAATGGAATTACTGCGAGACCTCTTTCCACAACAAGTTATTTAAAAAAATGGTGATGTTGATTGGCCTCCACGGTCGCCTGATTTGACTGCTCCGGACTTCTTTTTGTGGGGATATCTAAAAAGCAAGGCTTATGCAAACAAACCAGAAACGCTTGAGCAACTCAAACAAAATATTCGTGATGAAATTAATGAAATACCACGTGAAATGTGTGAGAATGTAATGAAAAATGTGCTCAAAAGGGCTCGCATTTGTGAGGCTAACAGAGGCGGACATTTATCTGATATTGTATTCCATACATAATTGCCGACATTAAATAAAACATTTATCAATATAAGATCCATTCTCTTTCATTTAATCAAAAATTATAAACAAACAAAGTAGTATACCTTCCCGGCAGACACCCTGTACTTCTTATTTTTTACTTATTCATTTTTGTAATATCGTATATAGCCGCTAAAAAAGTTTATCTATTCTAACACAAGAAATAAAAGTTAAAATTATCGCTCGTTTCTTTGAAGTTTGCCCTCATATTTTCGAAGAAAGGAAAATTCTCATTTAAATCGATAATTTATATACATATATTTAATCGGTGATTTATTTTTACTCAGTATGCAATATTTAACCTCAATATATATAGCGCAAGCTGTAGTTTGTCCAGGCATGCATTTTAGACGGTGGGATTGTGTTGGAATATATTTCGCATCTTTATCGAGTAGGTATCAGGGCTTGACGAAACCTACTCAGTCGGTAACAAAAACTGTAACCCATGGATTTTATATACCGTAGAGATTGCGGGATAAAACCGAGTTTTAGACAACAGCCTATTGTGCTATACATTGTGTAAAAGTTTGCTTTTTTCCGAAATATCAATAGTCTCTGAATGGCATGGTTTGGAAAATAGCAGCTATCTCTCTCGCACTCATGTGTCACATTGTACATATTCCGCCTCACCTCAAAAGGTGAAACCTACTTAGTCGGCAACAAAATCTGTAAACAATGGAAAAGTGGTAAATCACCACATACGGAGATTAATTTTGCGGGTGATGACGCTTTGCTATTTCCCCAAGTACACTGGACCCTCGATATAACGCGGATTCGGTTATAACGCGGGATTAGCGCGGATCCTACCATGGATCCGAGAAACAGCGTTATAACGAGGGTCCAGTGTATCAATAGTCTCTGAATGGTCTTGTATTGAAAATGAACAGCCATCTTTCTCGCACTATATGTCCCGTGGTACATGTTTCGTCTCCCCTTAAGACCGTATGAGAAAAACACGTGCTATCCGGCATGAATGCTGTCGTGATAAGATAGTGTTCGAAATATAAAATATTTCTTGAATCAGTTTACTATAGTAAATTGAAAATTATGTTTTGAATGTCAATAAATTATATAATTACTTGTATGCGTATACCATATGCCGATTGCGTAATTTTACGATTAATTAAATAGCAATAAACGACAGAGAAATGCGTTAAAAAATAACAATAATAATTATTATTCCTGTTTAGAAATTTTATCCCACATGATAATTTTACTTCCATTACTTCCTAAGATACAATTTTTTAGGGGATGAACGCTGATAGAAACGGTTGGAAACTTGGATACCCCATCGCCGATTAATTTAGCGACAACCTGCTGTGTAGCCAGATCCCATATCCACAGCTTTCCGTCGCCAGAACCGGAAATAATTTGCGTATCGTGACAATCGACGCTCGACTCGAGGCACAAATCGTTTGCCACGTGACCGGTATATTCACCGAGCAATTCACCGGAATCTTTGTCCATCAGTCTGATTACTCCGTCGGCGCAACTTCCCAAGATGCACTGACCGTCTCCCGTAAAACTCGCACACGTTACCGCATCTGCAAATGTAATTTACCATTGTCGCTGGTCTCTTCTTTATTCTTTTCCACTATATACAAACCTCCCAAACAATCGGAGGAAATCTCTCCCACCCGAATATCGTATCTTCTTATCTTGCTGTCAAAAGACGCGGTAAGTATCTCGTGATCGGATATGTTTACACTAGAAATGGCATCTTTTGCTTCGTTTAGGGTTTGAACGGCATCGTGACTTCTCGAACGTACGTCCCAACACATTGTTGAATTGTCGCGAGATCCAGAGATTACCATCGTGGATTCTTCGTTAAATCTGCATAAGAAAACATTATCCATATGTATGAGAAGAAAATTCGATGTAACAGAAGAAAGATAATGAAAAGATGAGAAAATTGTAAAACTAAATTTGGAAACTAACTATACTTTGCGTATAGAATATATTTAATAAAAATCAGTTTGTGTCAACAAATTACTGTATAAAATCTACCTAACGCTGGTCACTGGACCCGCATGCCCTCTGAGTCTCCTCACCGGAGTACCGGTGGCAACATCCCATACGATAACCGACTTATCCAGACCACCCGATGCGATTTGGCTGCTGTCGCAAGCTGCGCAAGCATCCATAACTTCGTCTCCATGACCGCCGTATGTTTTCAAAAGGGCTCGTCTAGTAGGATTCCAAAGTTTGAGTTTTCTGTCAGAACCGCAAGTTATGCAGTATGTTCCATCGACTGAAAAGTACAAAAATTCATTGTAGAAAAACATTGCAAAGAAACGTTGTTAAAAAATGTTATAAAACTTACCGCTGAATCGCACAGACCTCACCGCTCCTTGCTTGCAGTCTATGTCGTGTACGAACGTGAAATCCATCTTTATTCAATCTGTCGCAATATTCCTACTACAAATGTAAGAGAATCATAAGATGCGAATAAACACATAAAAAATAAATAGCTTTTTTTTTACCCACACAGAGATACCAATTATTATGTTTTGCAAGTTAATTTATACAGCGGATGTTGAACAATTCTATCCAAGCGATGCCGCGATCCGCTAGAACTATAACATGTGATTATTAAAATTGAATAACTACACGTTTGGCACACCGTCAGTAGTCGATGACCGCAGACCGAAGAAACCAATATTTATGTTTTGCAAGTAATGCAGTAACTGTATCATATGTACTATAAAAGTAAACAAATTAATTCAGAAAATACCATGCAACGATTCTATTAGTTTTCTTGACAAGTTGCAATCTCGAACTCGTTAACAAACTAAAAGTATCGTATGTCGAGGCGTCAAAGGCTTTACCGTCAAAACTATTTGACATACTGTCATTAAATGTAATAAACGCAAACCTCGCAACAGCTTCTTGCGGCAAACAATATTTTCTTGTAGTCAATATAGCGAACAAACGGTTAGTTCCATCTCTGTTTTCATTATTATCAATAAAAAAACATGATTATTATAAGATGTAAATAAATGCATGTAGATAGCATTTTTTTTTATTAGTCGCATACGACTTACACATTTAGCGCAACTATCGGCTTTCGACGACCGGTGACCGAAGAGACCAAGAGACCAATGCTCCCATGAGCAGCGTGTATAGCGGTGCTCTAAGGTTGGCTCCAGTGTTATGACAGTTCACGCTGCTAGGGGGCTTAGGGGGGTAGCGTAACAGGCAAAACCAGTTGTGCATAGAAGGCAGTGGAATGTGGATACGCCGCGAAAGTCATCAGCACGATGAATACGAAAACAAGTTACAAATGTGCTCATAATTTTTACGACGGGGGCAATCGTGAGTACTCGAATATCTTGGGAATATTGTGAGCATATTAATAGACGTTGAGCCGTATCTCAATGTGGCTTCTTTGTGCCGTTAAAGAAAGAGTTTGTAAAATCCGTCTGCTCCGCGTCCTCATGGCGTCTGCTAGTCTGACGCCGCTTGCGCCGTGTATATTTACACGGGCGTCATTCCGTTTGTTAGACGATATTTTTCGCTTGTACGAGTACGCTCGGTTAGCAACTCGTGAAAAATCGACGAATTAACATGAGGGGTCTTGAGTTTCGGCAGTTTCGTGAGAGTTTTGCGGGGCGTTGTCCGATCGTACGTCTACCGATTGACACGATACGCTTGCGGGGTGGAGCAAGGGGAGAGAATGTTGTTCCCCGCGTCGATTCTGCAAATGGAAATAAAATGAAAATGAAAAAATAAATCGCTGAAACCGCGTACCATTGTCGTCCAACGAAAGTCCTCAAAGTATAGTCAAAGGATATTTTTGTATTTATACCAGAGCGTTGAGAATCGTCATCAAATGACTTTGTGCATCACGGCCGACATGACACAACGATGAATGTCATGGGCCTTTTGACGTTTCTTCTCTCTCGTGGCGGATAATCGCATACGAGATGCCCTACCAATCGCGCGATCCTCTTCCCGCATGATATCATATCCCGATGTCTCGATCAACCATTGGAAATAATGCATTGTCTTTGACATGTTGAATTAATCGAAGGACACGCTACCAATATCGGATAATTCTATAAATGGCGCAAAAATTTCCCGACTCGAGCAACAAGTGGCATTTATTTCCAACCTCAATGGTCACTGTTTATGAGAAAACAGTGCATTCGATAATTTTGCATTATTCGTGCATACATTTTTATTTACTGACGCGACCTTTCAATGTCAATAAGTAATAATATGTAAATTTTGAAAAATAATCTTTATTGCTTTGACGGATGGCTCCGTCATTGATAGTGTACCGGTTGCTCATAGCATTTAAAAATGCTACTAATAAGATTTGTCATATGGGAAGACCATCTTTGGGACTCGAAGCAAGCTCGTTAGCTCAATTTTATTTACGAACGTGATCTGTCGATTCAAATAAGTAATAGTACATAAATTTTGAACAGCAATAAGTTTTTATTGTTTCGATGGATGGCCCAGTCATCGACTATATTCCATTGGCTGACGGGGGAGTTACATTTTTTATTAGAAGAATTACTTTTGCATGTGTTATCCTACGCTATTGGTACATTAATTTTGTTTTGATGCTCGCTCATTGGCTCATCTACTAGCGCAATCTTTTCATGAAGTCACAGTACATACATTTAGAACAATAATAATAAGTTTTTATCGTACTTACGGATCGCTCGATCATTGATCACGTTACAGAGGTCGATAGGGTGTCGAAATGTTTTTAATAAAATTTTTCATATCACGTATTTGTTCTGCGCTATTCGCACATACATTTCCCTTTGAAGCTTGCTTATTAGCTCAATTCTATTTATTAGCGGTTGATTCATAAATATTTATTGTTTATTAATAATCGAAATCTGAAATTCATAAATTATTCATTAATCTTGTAAAATAGTTTTGTCGATATGAAAATGTTGTTGTATCAGATGGCGTGGGAAGAGACAGTCCCGGCGCGCTACTGGACATGCTGGCGGAAGTGGCCTCTCAAACTCTTCATTCGGAGGCAAGACACATAGAGTCGGATCTATCGATTAAGAGTAAACAGAAAGTGGATACGGTAAAGCGTAAACCTCAAGACGTTTATCTCAATTTGCCACAAATATTGTCTATGCCTGCGACTCAGCTGGTCAAGCATTTCGCTGTGTTTACCAGTGACGAACTTAAGAGGCAGTATTCTTACATGTGCGCCCTTGTGCCTGGTTGCGAACAAAGGTACACCAGCTTCGCCAGTGAGGGAAAAGCTAGAGTCTCCATAATGGCTCATCTCGCCGATCACTTGGATTATCTTAAGAGTAACCAAGATTCCTGTAAGTATTTTTTACTACCTTACTTTCAGGACTTTGTGAAATAAAATTTTGTGCAATTCAATTTTTATTTTGAATTACATTTTGTAGTAGTGACTGAACGCTGTTTAAAAATTTTCAGATATTACTTTCAAAGCGACTACAGTAAAATATAACAAGTCCAAGGCTGGAATTCAGAGCAAAAAGCACAAAGTCCAGCAACTGAAAAAACCCCAAGAAACGCCTAATAAAGAAAACAAGCTTGTAAAATCTGAGAAGTCAACGAACTATTTGCGAAAGATACTTTCCAACGAGATGAACTTCAAAGAATTTGAGAAACAGAAGAAATTGGAGAGTCAGCATCGCGAAAAGGAAATATGTGCAATGGAAACCAAAACGCAGCCTGATCCAGAGATAGATTTTAAAGTGCTCGGTGATCACAGTTATTACGAACAAGTCAAAACAGAACCGATCGGCGATCATAATATACAGGAAGAGGTGGTCAATGAAGTTATGTCCGAGAATGTAAGCATCAGCGACATATTGTATGAAATAAAAATTGATTTTCAATGATTTAGAAAATGTAATTAAAATTAATGAAAATCAATTACTTCATTTACATTATGTAATGATAAATAATTAATTTTTTTAGATTATGTTAATGGTCGTCGAGAGCAACAGCGTTCATATGAAGGAAATGCCGTATATTCCCGATGAAATGGCGGGCCAGTCCAACCCGGAATGCAATTCAGATTACATCGGTGTGTACTACGAACTTTGCAATTCATACATTATCACAATTCTTTAATTCATTGATTAATATTTTTATCGGAATAATAAATAAAAAATTTACAGAGTGTAAATCCTGGGCAGAGGAAATTTGCGAGAGAAGTTCGGAGGCAGCGGTGTCGGCAAAACCGAAAGGCAAAGCTAAATTTATAGGGACGAGTAAGGAGGAACGGGAAATGGCACTTGTGCTGATAGAGCGTATAAAGAAAAAGGGAAATCCTACTGGAAGTAATTTGCAGTGTCGCATTTGCGATCCACCACGTAGTTTTACGGCACCCACTACGCTTGTGTCGCACTACCGCAGTCACGCAGGAATAAAACCGTACGAGTGTCGCATATGTCGTTCAGTTTTTACACGCAGACACAGTCTCAAGTATCACATGCTCATACACCAGAATCAAACTCGCTTCACGTGCGCGGACTGCGGTAAAAAATTCCGACATCCGTCACACTTCAGAGAACATCGACGTCGGCACACCGGGGAATCGCCGTTCGGTTGTGACGACTGTGGTCAGAGGTAAATCATTTTACCGCATTTTCATTCTTAATTTATATTTTAACGACAGATTTTGCAAAACGGATGTAAAAAGATTAAGTAATTCTATTTAAGACGATGTGGAAGGTGTCTGGGTGCAAGAGACATAAAACTAATCTTGCGATCCCGAATTTCTTCGCCACGGTTCATCTGTTGGATAAAAACCGAGAACGTTGCCCTCCGCCTAACAATTCTGCAGGGCGACATTTGTGCTTTTATCCGACAGATCAACCGTGGGGAGACATTTTTTATCGCATTGAGTTTTCAGAAATAAAACGAGTGTCAACTAATAGCACGATTTGCTCTTATCTGTAAAGAGCTGCCATCCTAGAAAATTTGTACGGAATAGTTTGTTACTGACCAAGTTTGCGTTAACGGGATCGCAAAAGAACGAGAGAGAGAAAGAGAGAGAGAGAGAGAGAGAGATTTAATTTTGCCTTATCATTAAAATCGGTGTTGAGTTTTCTGATGATCAAATCAACGTATTTCTATCTCCTTAGATTCAAGACGCGCAACACTTACAAGCGTCACCTAAAGACACGTCACGGAAAAGTCCTGACAACTACCGGCGAGCTACTGTGTCTTACCGAAGCGGAATTTCAAAAAGTTCAAACAAATCGTAAACGAAAATCGCAATCTAGCGTATCGACGGACGTGATGCCGGACGAAGATGCCGCGGCAACGGAGGCGATCGTTGAATACGCCAACAACGATTACAACGACAATAGCCAAGAGAATAATAACGACAGCATAGACGATTATCACGTGCAAGCGATGGCGGCACAAAATCGAAACGAGATTGACGACGCCGTCGTCAATATAGATAAGACTGAGATAATCGAGACTGAGGTAGCCCTAGAGAGTACTTGCTTCAACGACGATAACGGTGACAGAGACGACGAGAGTAACAATCGAGTACTCTACGACGGTATCGCCACGGAGAATCACACGGAATACGAAAATTCGACTTTGGAGCTGCTGCAATCGGTTCGTGAGAGTCCAACATACCAACTGACCTTCGAAGAACGCGGCGAAGTCTTCAAAGAGGCTGAGGAAGTGACCACCGACGTATATCAAGAGGGACTTACAGTCACCGATCAAAACGAGTACATCGTACCTTACACTTGCGAAGCCGAAAGTTACGCGAAGAAGAAGCCACAGGCCGATGAGACGACTAATCAAAATATTGTTAAGATCGAGCACTGCGAGGAGTTTTGTGAGGAGCAGCAGAACGAGATGGCGCAGTTAAACGTTCAATACGCTTACAAAATACGAGGAAACTTGCAATATAAATTGCGCGTTATTCCTCAAGAAACTGCGGAGTTTGATAATTCGCAAGGCTACCAAGAGTCAGACAAACAGGTCGTATTTGGCGACGACGCGGTGCATCTCGTTCACCAGGATTTACAGAATGTCGAGTATCGCTCGATCGATGGAAAATCTTCCTACCGTAATAACAATAATTCACCGAATCGAAGATCGAGCGGATCTGAGAACGAGATTTTTTCGGAGAGAGCCGAAGGGCCGGAGACGCTCAAATTAACGACGGTAAGTCCGAAACAAACGTCGCATACCGATACGGTTATGAAGAATAGCACGATCCTCGTTCTGTCGAAGGAAAGTTTGGAGAGTGGTTATTTTCGGATCGATAGCAATAACATTGTCGTTAAAGAAGTGAATCCGTTACCTTCCATCGCGGTACCGCAGAAGTAGACCGGATCTTTCACTTCGATATATCGCATAATCTTAACTAATCCATCGATAAATTAAATAAACATTTATTTTTTTTTACCATTGTTCACTGGTACGTAAGAATATCGGGAAGAATCCGCGCAGGATAATTTGTTATTGAGTTCAAAGAAACAGAAGAAAATAATGCTGTACTGAAAGTGATTGTGCCAAATTTCAAGAGCTAACGATGATTAATAAGCCAAACGGAACACCGGTGCACTATTTAAGATTTTATTTAAGACGGTGCCCGACTTGTTTTTTATTTTTTTATTTTCGTGCAAACTGATTTGGCTAATTCCATTCGTCGAACAGTCGATACTACGAGTCTCTCGAACGCACTGATTAAACTGCATACGACGAGCATTTGAAATACGTAATTATGCAAAGACCAGCGGAGAACTTTGGTAATAAGGGTTCATTGCATAAAGCACTTGTTGCGTTAATGTATGTTATAAACATTTTTACTACGAGTAATCGATCTGAAAAAGCTCAAAGAGGTCTTCCAATATCTCAGACAGCGCCTAGATTTTTTTTCTTCATTATATATCTTATATATATATTCATTCCACAATTTAATAGATAAGTCAGGAAACTGCAATGTCCATTACAATTTTTAAGCAGATATTGTCAATCGTGAAAAAAAAAACACATATTAGGCCTCATGAACATTTTGCTGATGTTCGTGATCTTAACTTTTGCACGAAAGATACGTAGAGTCACGTTAGCTATGATAGCGCAACAAAATTTGTGCCTTGAAGAAAGAATGAAGAAGAAAAAAGCAATCGCCTTACGTAATTCCGAGAAATACGAAGAAAAAAAAAAACGTTCCGTTGATTTGAGTAATAGTAAATTAGTTTGGTAAGATTTTTTTTAAAAAAGAGCTTTAGCTATATAACTTACATTAATAAAAATTCTTTGAAAGTTTATATTCTTTAACCTCATAAATATAGCGCCCTCTATATAAAATATTATGTTGTCTTCAACCGCATAATGACATATTGTATTTTTATACGCTTTTGTACTTATCTTAAATAAATCTTGCAGAAAAAAATATCGTTTGCTATGTTTTTTAAATACCTGCGCAATACAACGAGCATCTGTAATACACAATAATGCCAAGCATTAATCTTTAGTAATCATTGAGTAAGTTCATTGAGTAAAGCAATTTTTGCATTAAAATATGTTATGAGAATATTTATACTACGCTTAAACTATATGAAAAAGTTAAAAGGGGTGTCGAAATAGTTCGGACAACCTGGTTGTTTCGTTCCTCTATACATAAATCGTATGTACATGCCACGTGTGGTATATTCATGTCAGAAAAAAAAATATTCATGGTCCAATATCCTTTTTATGTTAAGATACAGATGACTTATACACCGATTGTATACTTATCTAACTTGCTCTTATCCAGAAAGCGGGAGACGGTGGGTCAACTGTGCACGAGTGTAAAATGCTATAAACATTCGCACGAAAGGTCCAGAGTCACGATAGCAATGATGGCGCAACAATATTTGTGCTTTGAAGAAAGAAAGAAAAATTCAATCATGGTAACATAGATTGGTAAAATTATTTAAAAAGGGCTTTAGCTATATATAACTGAATATAAAAACAATTCTGTTAAAGTTTATACGGTTTAACGTGATAAATACAGCGCTCTCTGTCTAACATCATGTTGTGTTCAAACGCATAATGAGAAATTGTGTAACACGTGCAAAAGCATCTAACGACAAAACAACAACATTTGTCGAAATTTACATTTATTCCGCAAACCCTCGTTGGTCGTGCGTCCGAGCTGACGGTCGCCTGATCCAGTCCTCGCACATTCCTGTGATTATCACTATCCTGTGGCCTTGCGATTGAATGAGTTAGAATGAATTTAATGCAGTAAAACGAAATGAGTTCATTCAAAAAAGTTTTATGTTCGAAAATAATTTTAAGCGCAACAAGAGATACTAAATCCATTCTCGAATGTTGGATCTAGGCTTTCGTAACGATCAGGCGCTACGCGCTCTCGCAATTTATCATTGAATATCTTCCGTCTCTGTAGTTGATACCTCCCGCTCTCCACCGCAATATAATCGAGCCACCTGTCCCTTGACCCGGGGGGCTTCCATGGAGTACTCAGAATTATCTGGTCTGAGAGAAGTGTCGTTCCTAAGGCGACAGAATAATCCGTACGTGCATAGGAGGGATATATATCTTTCACGATTCTCATTAACCTCACTCCCGCAATGTTCAACCACACACAAGGGGTCTTTAGGTCCTTCAGGTTCTCTTACACCTTGAATTCTTGAAATGGAATTAAATAAAGAATTTAATGAAGAGTCCAGTAAAAAAAATTCAATAAATATAATTAAGTGTAATAAATAAAATGAACGATTCAATAAATTATTGTAAATTCGATATTTTTTTTAATCTATTGGGAATCAACACAAAGAAAAAATGGCTGGTTCAACCCAGTCGGTGGAAAGTTTATAATCCTCAAAAATGATCAATATTAATCAATATTTGTAAGGGAAAGTCCTTATCGTATGTGAACAATGGCTTAAATAATGTAGAATATACCTTATTGAGTTGAATATAAGACAAAGTTTTTACTCGAAATATCATAAAATAACAAGTCGTCTTATAAAAATGTATTTTTTTCAGATTTTTTTTTTTTTCGGTAAAAAATGGGACTCGTCTTATATTCGGGCTAATACGGTAATATTTTTCAAAAAATTATAGATCATGACCACTGGGATGACTTTTGTGATTTCCCAATGAGAAAATATTTGCCTATAGAGAAAAAAAATTTCAAAATACAACAACGTATGTTCTATATCGAAACTCCTGATTTTTAAAAATACATATTTTGTCGTTAGTTTGTTAGAAAAAAAAATGATAATCGTGTGTCACTATGTTTTTTAAATTCCTACTCGTAACGTCTCATAGGCGCACGATGAAAACGCGCGAATTACGTTAATAATATTTGTTGGCATAAGCAAAATCCTTATTTATTGAAATTCGTTGAGCACAATATCTTTTTGTTATCTTACACAAGTAATGTATAACTAAAAAATATTCAAAATTATAAAGATCCTAACCATTTATTTATTATTAAATTTTTTTAAAATCATACCCACGTATACGTTTGTGCGTATACTTACATCCATATTCGTGTGTACATTACTATAATTTATATTTATAATATATATATTTTATTTTTCGTTTTAAATTCATCGTATTAATACTAATCAATAACGTTATCGTTATACTAATTAATTTCAATATCTGACAAAATACTGAATCTTTATGGCTCCGGTGTCAACTAACCCGGTTTTTATATTTATATCAACTATAACTTTATTTCGTTTCTTTTAACATTTTTCTTCTCTTATAGTTGCGAACCCGATAGACATTTTTTTTTCTTGTTTGTTGGAATTATCTAATTGAATTGAGAACCCTGATCAACGGATATACATTTTCTTTTTTAAAATGGAGAGTTCCGTCTCGAACGTTTCACACTGTTTAGTAAAAAGTTTTCTATTTACTCTCGTTAACGGGTAAGTACTTGATCGTTGTTTATTTTGTTATAATAAATGACATGCGCTTCCTCGCGTACAATCGCATAGAAAATTCAACATCTACTTTCTCTTCTTGAATTAGATGAAAAAACCTTGACAGTTATTTGTTTAATTATTTTAAAAATTATTTTTATTAATATACTGTGCAGACTTAGCATTTAATTAAATAGACAACGAGGAGGACTAGGATAAGACGATACGCTAAGGGGGTTAAGAAATAGGTATAATGTACACAGTTTTTCTTTGTAATTCAAGTCGGGTTTTCATGAATAAATGTCAAATTCGGTGTCTCGATTGGAGTTTGCGGTAGATACATCGCGTCGACAGGTGAATCAGCGATAAAAGGCAAATTGTACGACAGACTGTATGCTGAAAAATGGTCATCAATCATGGTTCGCGTGCTACACGCTCACTTATATTCTACACTTTATACCTTCGACAAATAAAATATATAAGTTTTATTCGTTTTTATCGCGAATTCGTGGAATTAATAAATAAATTTTAGCCATCGATTATTCGAATAAAAGTTATTCTTATGTACACACAATTAAATCTACGAAAAGTAATTACCCTACTGTACAATTTCGGCGAAAAAACTTAACACAATTAGAAGTTAATTGGTATGAAAAAATACGGTTTACGAGAACCCGAAGAAAGTCTGTCCAGCATCCAGTCTACAACGAAATTGCCTAACATTTCACAAGTATTACCTGCATTTTGTCTGTGCAATGCACGCGCTTTCAACGCGTAGCTTATAAGATTTATATAAAAATCGAGGTACGACGATTAATCAATATGTTACTCGTATCGCATCCATTCCAGAGTAAATGACATAATCAACAAACAATCTTTAACAATCTCAAACGAATTATAAAGGCGTTAATAATTTTTTTAAGAGCTGCACCTTGAATCAATTTCTTTTTTCGGACGGATTATCCAGTCGAGTACGGGTACAGTAAAATCATTTTAGTTCTTCCGTTTAAATTTCTATTTTTTCAGCTCCGTGCGATACAACGGTACAGACAAATCATTTTAAATGTTGATTTTTTCACCGCTACGGAGAACGGTGATTCATCCTCATCCGTGTTGTTGGAGGGTGTACGGATACATGGGTTAATGCGCGATTTCTTGAAACGCACTCCTCCCAAAAAACAATGCGTTTCGACTACTTTCATTATTCACTCTTTTGTTCTTTTCTTCAATTAGGCATAGAATTTGGAAAATCGTCTATTCGAGGGCACGATTGCCGGTAACGATCGGGAATATCCCGCATACAGGTACAGGGATGCTGTTGGGGCGGGATAATCTCGACCGAATCATTTTATGACTCGGAGTTATACGGTCATGTAGTCGAGGATGTTGAGATGGGAATGGTGTCCGTGCGCCAGCTGACGGAACTCGTGGATTCCGCGATCGTTGGAATCTGCAAAATGGAGCAAAGATATATCGGTAGCCTGGATTAAAATGCTGATAAAAATGCGTATATTTATCAGAAGGGAACGGTAATGTACGTACCTTGTAATCGCATCCGATCAGAGGTGTTTCCGCCGTTGTTTCATCGGTCGGACGGTAGGGATGAGGTGGTGTGACGTAGATAGGTTTGCTCGAAATGTTTGCAACTTGAGCGTAGACCGTAGGAGGTTCCTGAACCGGTCGTCGTCGGCTCAGGGTCGACATTGGTAGTAATTGAGGACGGTGAACGCCAGACACTTGAACCGACTCGTAACAATTCGGCGGTATGCGCCTGTTACTTCTGAGAGTCAGTTCCGCGTAGGCCAACTCCGGTCCTTGCTGTAATGGAATCTGTTTATGAGCGTCGTTTCGTTACAATGTCACGAACACTCGCGAAATACTTTTACAAGCCATAAATGTCGAAATGCCATTGAATTTCTGTAGCTTAATCTTCAATTTATATAGTTGGATGCAGAGTAATTATTTATTGTAAGCAATTCTTTATTGTTTTTTTTTTTTTCAAAGATAAATAAATATTGAGAATAATATTAATATTCTACAGTTAATTATACAACTTAATAAATATTCTGGCGCTCGTAATAGTTTTTTTTTACTTTAGCGAAAGCAGACTTACGTTATTCAATGCACTGAACGATGTAGACTCTGTGCGTGGCTGTTGAAGTATATAGCGTGGCGAAGTTCCCATTGACAGTTCGGTATAGGCGTTTTCTGGAAAAACATAAAATTTTCGCGTTAAATAGACGTATTCCCCAGCTACACGGTGAAACATTGATAGCGTTTGAAAAAAAATCGGTGTATCGATGGAGGATCAAAGTTTACCGTTGGCATGAGGGATTATGTCGGGATCCTTCTCGAAGCTTTCTATACTGCCAGTACTCAGAGGTACCGAGGCAGACTTGTCGTTAGGAGCTGTGAGATTGGACATACCACCGTCATCGTGGGAGTCCTTGTCGTCTTGGGTTCTTGGACGATAGCGCAATCGTACCGCTAGTACTATAACGAAAATTACTAGAAGCAATCCCGCCGCTGCCGCGACTATCGCCCCTAACAAGGGTCCGGATAGAGAAAGTATCACCGGGGTTAGAGCTGCGAACAGATAAAGTTTTTTCATTTAGAAATTTAATGTCAACAACGCCAGTGAATTTTACGGCCGAAATGAAGCGGGAAAGAACGATAAGAGAAGGGACGTTAAAATTTGATTCGACGTGTGAGTTGAGCGAACGTATTAGGCTATTTGTGAAAAATTTATTTTAGCTGATGTTGCGGTACACTTTGCACTTGTTTAATTACTGTGATATATCCTTTCGTGTAGCTCTTGAACACAGATGTATCGTTCTACTGTTGGAAATGTTTTTTTTTTGTCAGGATAAATAATAATTTATATTTCCATAAAACAGTATTATGGAATAACGTGTAACACAAGGAGTGCCTTGTCTTTTATTTATATTGAATTAAAAACGATACTACCCCTAAGCACATATCACTATTAATCATCAACCGTAATGTCACGTTTTTTTTTGTATGCATGCAGTTACAGTATATGACTACAGATCGAACACAAGAAATATACCGTTTAAGCTAAGCGAAATATGCACAGGCAGTATGGTGATGATTAATGAACGTAAAAAAAAAAAATGATCGATGGGGTGATAGTGATATGGCGTGCACTCTGATGAATCGGTGCACTTGTAACAGTGAATTGAATAATTTGTTAAATATTATATCAGCACATGGGAAAGAGCGAATTTTCAGGGGGCTCGGACACGCGTAGTTGATTATTTATTTTCGGAATCAATGAGATATTCGTAAAGGTAGGAAATGTATTGATAATTATGGGTATGAGATGCGAGAGACGTCTTTTTGTTTTTTCATGAAGATGAAGCTCCAATCCTACCTGGATATCTCTGATGCTCCGGGGTCTTACCCTCTTGGACAAAGCGCTGGCTCTGCAATACCGTAGCGTTACTCATCGCGTGTGCGGTCATTATTCTCAGAAAGAGAACGAGGCCCGCTTGACTTCTCTCCGCTGGTAAATCGGTGACTTCTAGCATAGTGGGGCTGAGACTGATGGCCGATGCTAGCAGATGTCTCGTGCCTGCATCGAACACCTGAAGCACATAGGTCGCGGTGTTCGCGTCGAAGTACTCGCTCTCCGCACAGCTCACCCTCACGCTGGTCCGACTCTCCTCTCTGATCGTGCAGTTCTCCGGGGATGGTGGATGTGCCAGCCTCTCACCTACTACGATTCGTACTAGCCTCAACTCTTCGCACTTCTTCTTCGTTTTCTTTATTTATTTTTTGTTTCAATCATTCTCTTCGCCATCGATAATACGATTTACGCGTTTTATTTAGAAGAAAATTATACTTTAGAGACATACGGACTCATTGGAATTATAGGGGAGGCGGTTCGTAGTATAGAACCGAAAGTATAAAAAAATCTCAACCGGATATGAGAAATTCAGCCCCCAGAAAATTCGCCCCCTAACATATATATTGTACCTTCAAGTATAATATAAAGTGTATATATAAGTTAATATATGTGAACGTTAATAGTCTGAGGGACATCGGATTAATGTGTAATCAGCATTTGGCATATCTATATATTTTTTGGGGGCTAATTTTTCTTTTTCTGCCTAACACACCCTCAGTATTGACGGATAATTCGATCGTCAAAATCTAAATGAGCTAAGTTGCAACGATGAACGTTTATCGGGTTCTGGGGTGTGCGACAGGTATCTAATGTATCTAAGATAACGCAAATGCTTAAAAAAGTTTAACTAAATTTCGATGCGCCCGAGATTTGATCCAATGATAACGGTAGCATGAAATTCCGTAGTTATCTGCTTAAACGCGATGTGCATCACATCATCTTCTACGATGCAAGGCCGTGCAGCGTAGCAAAGAGTGCTCAAAATAATAATAATAACAATAACAATAATAATAATAAGAACAATAATCATAATAAATAAATATTGTACATCGTTGTCAGCGAGATTTGAGCTCGATGGCTAAATCTTACCTGTTCGTCTCTCCGGTAGATTGAGGGTAAGCGCGCGAAGACGAATCGCTTCACTACGACCTTTCCCGTTGCTCGCGAATACCGTTACGTGATAGGTCGAGCCGGGCGTGAGGCCGTGAACCGAAAACGAGGGTTCTTTGTTCGTTTGATTGTAAACCAGACCTCGCGACTTTAGGGTGTTCGTACTATCATCCATCTCAAGTTCGAGGGTGAATTTTTGTAGTAGACCACCGTCGAAACCTTCCGAACATTCCACGTACAACGAATCTGTCGTCTGATTCAGGATTGTACAGTTTTGAGGGGTGTCGGGTCTTCCTGTAACGAATATATATGTTATTTTTATCTGTTTGCTGGTAAGCTTTATCGGATGAGAGGCGGGTTATGACTCTGTTCTCAACGTTGTTGGAATAATAATTTCATACGCAGTAAATTATTATTTATATTATTGTATAATAAATTATTTGTATATTTCTACTCTTTTACTTTTACTCGAGTTTTTGTTAAAAATTCAATACACCAATTTCGAAATTGAAATATTGATCATAAATTAGTATAGCGTCGAGTACATTTACAAATGAATACAAATTTTAAAAAACGAACAGTTAATCAGAAAAATAATGCCGAAATAAAAATGTCGCATAATTTTTATTAGAAAACTGTCCATAGAATCAGAAAAAAAATGTAGAGAGAGAAAATTGAGGTCTTTCAATGCTCTTTCGGGATAATATTGATCAAGTCCGATTAATGAAAAGACTTACCCGCTGGAACTATGTGATAGACGCAGGGTTCGATCTGTGTTCCTTGATCGTTTGCTCCCCAACAGAGTAGAGTTCCATAATCCAGTTCAGTCATGGGTGTGTAAGCGGCGGTTGATCGTGTACCGTCGATTACCACCTGAGCTTGAGCGATGTCAACAGCTTCCATGGTATTATTGAACTTCCACGTGAAAGAAACATCCGGTGGATTGGCCTCTAATTCGCAGGGAATAGTGGCGGCTTCCTGTCGGGCAACGCCGAATACTTTTGTCTGTCCCTGATGGCAAACCGGTGCATCTGGAAGAAGAGGGAGAAATTATTTTTCAGTACATTTTTACTTCGTATCTCTTTATTTTTACTAATTTATTGATATTTATTCTTACATTTGATGTCCAAATGAAGGGAATTACTTTGTCCATCACCCTCCTGATTGCTACCGATACAAGTGTAAATACCAGCGCTGTTTCGGGACACACTCTGTAGCACCAAACTTTGATTACTGACGATTGTTCCCGTTGCGGCATTGTTGTACAAAGGATTGCCCTGTGAGCATAAAGTTCGAATATCGTTATTACAATGCGTTTGAGGATATTTACAAAGACTGTAAACTGACGCGTGAGTTCAATCGTGAAAGGGGAAAATCGCTTCTCGGAAACTAACACCTCTAGCATATAGCTGTTACGCAAACTTACGTTGTGCTGCCAGAAGACTTTGTAAACCCAAGGATTAGACTTGATATTGCACTCGAAATAAACATCCATGCCTTCGCGAATCGCGCTTGCATTTAGATTACTTCCCAGCTCTAGAGTTACCACCGGTTGATCTGCAAAAGGAAAAGAGATGGATTTCATATTTTTTGCTCTTTTTCCTATCGAAAGAACGATGGCATGAATACATTTATCAATACACCGTGGATCAACGGAACGCTGCCCAGTATCATCTCTGGCTTTATAGCAGGGGGATAGCAGCTGTGTTGCTTTCCCCGTACTCACGCACACACGCATACACCCTTACGTTCCACACGAGTTGTAAAATATCGAGACGAAGTTTTACAGATATGAGACGTACGTGAAAAAAGTCGTAAAGTACCGAGAAAGCCTGGAATAACGAAAGAGATAGAAAAAAGGAGATGAATGGAAAAAAAAATACGATGCTTACGGTGAATATCGAGTTTCCAGCCGTCCTCGAGTTCGGAACCCGGTATCTCAGGTACGCTGCCCTTGCAGGTGAGAAATTTTCCCGCATCCTCGATGCTCGGTACAAACGTAAGCACACTGATGGTCGAGTTACCGTCCTGTTCGACTATTTGTCTGGTATTGCGAAGCACGGTACTTCCCTTGGACCAAGTGATTTCGGGTATTGGTCTGGCGCCTACGACCTCGCAGCTTATTTCATACGCGCTGTCGGCGCTGAGCGGTCGATTCTCGTTTAGCATTTTCACCCATAGAGGTTTAACTGCAGAATAAAATAGTTTTTCTTATTCGACATTTCCCGAAAAATGTTTAAAGACTATCGGTATTTAATGCAACGGCAAAACCCACGAGTCATATTGAGGGAAACGGAGCTCGATATGGGCGCCACCATATTGTTGTTCGAAGCCTGACACGTTAGGACAGCGTGCAAGTGCTTTCTCTCCAACTTTTCCAATCGTAGAATATTACGAACTTTCTTCACGCCCACTGTCTCGTAACTGTCGTCCAGCAAAGCGTTTTCCTGCCACCAAGTTACTCGGGGAGGCGGACGTCCTGCGGGTAACGATAAGTATTTAATTAGTCAAATAATTTAAATATGTACGAATCAATTGTATGTAATTAGTAAAGAATTCGATATTATTCCCATGTCATTAAAGTATTGATGTTGTCATATACGAAATTTCAGGGTCCCTCACGAATTCTTCAAAATTGAGATTATTGTAGTCATGACCGATCTAAAACGCAAACTACGAACTTCGTATCGATGATTAACACAATTTAACTTGATGAAATGACAAAACGATATTTCAAATTTAGAACAATTCAAGTAATTCATGTAAATTGAAAAAATAAAACAAACAAATGGTGTCCGATCATTTACGAAAGATATTCTTACTTAAATGTGACATTACATGAATTTGCTGTCTGCTTACTCTGACGACGAGTTATTCGAAGGAAATATTCGTTGGATGTCACGAAAAACACTAGGAATGGCGACGTAAAAACTCGCCAAAGAACAGTTTCAAAAATACTATTATTATATTAACGTTCTTACTTGCGCCCTGCTTGAATAAACATTTTTGTAATTAACATTATTACTAACATATCTGAATTGACTTGACTATGCAATTTTTATTATTTATTTAAATGGACGTCCCAATGACATCCTTAAAGAATGGATTCGTTGGTTATTCTACTAAATTATGGTTTGGGGTTATCTATTAATATTGTGAATAAACAGGCAATGGAAATCTTTTTTTTTTTTTTGAATTAATAAAAAACTGATTACAGACTTCTTATTTATGTAGTTGGAAAAAAAAAAAAAAATTAATACATGTAAGTAAAAATTTAAGAATCAAGACGACAAAAACATAGTGATTTGACTTGTTTACGATTTGCGTCAGCATCGATAATACAGGAATCCAGAGGCACCACGTTTGCCAAACCTAACATCTTGTTAATGGACGTTCCAGACGCAGCTTAAATAAGGAAGATAATAATATCGACCGTGAAATGCTATAAAACAATCGTTAAGACTTAATAGCTGGCACTATCGCACGTACGGCTATTGTCTGACCGAATAAAACTCGTTCTCCTTACCGCCAGTAGCGATGCAAGTTATGTTCAGACTGGTTCCTTCGCTGTAAGGTCCTAGAATGTAATTACGAATGTGAGTTCTCCCATCCTCGTCCAATATGCTCAATTGTTCGGGTGGTACTGCAATAAAAAATTAAAGAACTTCATAAAATAGCAATTCTCCATGCTTCAAGTCACGATAAATGAGAATATAATAATTCTTACTGATAACCGTGAGATTGACTTTGCTGTTTCTCGTCGGTGACTGCTTGAAATCGACTCGGCAGCGATATAGTCCAGCGTCACTCTCACGCACAGTCTCCAGGCTTAATTTAGCCGGTTTATCGGTATGCGCGAAAGACGCTCGGCCGCTTAAGCTTGGATCCTGCCAGTGCATGCCCTGCTGCAGAGTCGTAAGTCCCCTCGAGTCGAAACTGCAATCATTATATCATTATATTTTCTTTCTCTCTCTCTACTTCTCTTCTCTGGCGCGCTTAATCCATTCCCGCCTTCCGTTAATTATCCACGAATTGATTGACCGGATACGAGTTAAATAGCGTACAGAGCCAATGTTGAGGTTTTTGTGGATTGGCCACGTGAGTTCGAGAAGGAGATGGAAGAGAAAGAGGAGAATACCTGCTTTCAGGCTGAGCCACGTAACGCGTACGCGACGGCTATCAATTATCTTTAAATGCTATACTCCACTTAATACATATCTGGCACCTGCACACTGAATATTCACTCGCTCGTATATCTATCGTAATATACATACTGCGAGGCTTATTCTCGGAGCTCCGTTGTGATATCACCCGGGCATGAGATTCACAAGACGCCTCTTTATACAATAAGTTGAACCAGTTTGACAGGGAGCGAGAAGCTGAATAGTTATGCACCAAGGTAGTATGTACCTAGTGTTGGTACGTACAATAAGAGAGACAATACGGTGCTTGGCTACTTAAGGTACATCACAATTTTCCAAGCAAAATTTTCTATATAAAAAATATAATTTAGAAAAAAAACAACAAAATTTTACATAACTAATCGGCACTAATGAGATATTTCGGAAATATGTTCTAAACATAGCAAACTATCGATAGCTAATCATTACAGATTCGCTCATTTACGCTAATGTTTGAATGGCACAACGATTTTTCAAAACGACTAATCTATACCATCATTATTTTTTGTCTATTAATCGATACAAGTATGTGATATCGATTTTTCTTTATTTTTAGTCCTTGTTTGATCCAATTGATTTCAAACTAATAAACAGAGAACAAGCTTATACACCTCATTAGAAAATTACAAACATCCTTTTTGCTCAATTACGGAAATACATTAAATATGAAATTAGATTTCAATGAATTTGACATTGTAGGACTAAGCATCAATGCATTTTATTGTCTTTTCGGTGAAATATCGAGACGATGAGAGATTTTTTACCTTTGATCGCCATAGAAAAGTCAAAGATCGTTGATATGCCAATGGCTGTGTCATAGCTTTCTGTATGCCGTGCATATTAGATGTATTACTGGAATACCGTCGAGGTGAGTTATGTGTACAGGATGGATGGTGAGGCACCCGGTATACCGTGAGTCTCCTGATTTCACGCACATCTTTCACGCGCTTCATGCACATCTTGCATAAAGTGCATTCAGCATGTGTGTCTACATCTGTATATGTTACACCCTAGTATGTACTTTCAGCTGAACCGAAACGTGAAGAGATATACTACATAGTGCTATGACTAGAGTTATGCTTCGCGTATGTACGTAAGTGGCCCCGGATTCGCGAGTTATATATATATATATATATACTAACATATACGTACGTCTACGAATTAGGATGACAAATAAGCGCGACGCCGCCTGGCACTGTCGGATATATTTATCGTACGAATTTGCAGTTGTAATGTTGAAATTGGGTTCTCTACTCTATATATCGTATTTTCTCTTTCTTGCACCACCTCGACCTGCGGGCAATCGTGATGTGGCCTCTATCATCACAGTCTTAGGGCTCTCCGCAAAACCGCCAAGACGATAATTCCAACGTACATAGAGTGGTAATAGGAGTTTCATAAATTTAACCTCATTTATTTTCAAGTATATTTCTATAACGATTGTTTATAATAATTAGATTGAAGGATCATTTTGGTGAGTTCCATATCGTTTTTCGATTTTTTGGAAGTTTCAGGGCTCCAATAATTGACTTTTTTCGATATCGAGCTGAACAGTTTACGTTTTATCCAATTAAATATTTTTAACTGATTATGAATATCGCAGAATTTATTTAGTTATTACCTAATGGCGGAATAACTATGATTTATTTATAAGCCTCTGGAGTAACTTTTTGTAAATTTTTCTAATTTAGTGGACGGGCTACCCGCGGTCCATGTAATTTTGGTCCTCCGAATATACCAGGGTTCAGTTTTTTTTTTTGTTATCTCATAGAGGAAGCTTTGCGATGGTAAACATTTTGCTTCTTGAGTTTCAAATGTCAATGAGTTCAAATTGTACCAAAACGTTCAGATATCACATTTAGAAAACATGTCCCGACGTATGGCCGCGCGCGCACGCGCGTTTCTTTGTGCAATAGCTAATGTTCCTACAAAATGCAAACGTCTATAGCTGAAAAAAAAACGGCTTAAGTAACACCGTTGCGATTCCACAAAATTGAGTGACCATTCATACAATGACTCAGATTTCTACGGCATTTTAATTTCTCAAAAATTATATCTGTGGTCCCTTTAACTTGCGCAAATTTTGAAATACCGAACTGAATTTTCTTCACACGAATAGAATATCATAAAAGGACGCTTGTTATTGAATTTTGCAGAAATCGGTATATGAGCTTAGATGCAATTTTTTATTTTTGAAGAATGTCTAATTATCCTTATCCTCGCAAATCTGGTGTTGATCAGAGCGACTGGTGTATACATAACCAAGCATATGAACATTCCCTCAGAGTAGAGTCTTTGCAAGTGCTTCCTTATTATTTTACATCGTCCACAAAGTTTCCTCTATGATGTAGTCAAAATCAATCAACATATTTTCTCTTAGAGGTTCTTCTTTGAACGCTGTAAGATAACGAAGAAGAAATAGATGTTATTTTTCTGAAAAATGTACCGCTGATTAAGATCTGGCAAAATTGTATAAAAATAACAATGAATGACATCTTAAAAAATTTGTTAAATAATCGAATAATACATTTTTTGGGATTTTTTATGCTTTTTTGAGTTCTTAAATAATGGGCAGCGAATTTGTGGACATTACAAAAAATGTATTGATATAGATAACAAATAGTAAATAACAACGGAGCAAAGAATACAAAGTTTACAGCTATAAAAATATTGCAATATAGCTATGAATTTAGGTTAAGTGGAATTAATAGATGGGTTTGCGGATAGCTCAAAAACGCGTGTACAGGATAATAAATTGAATTACATCGATGTAGGGTCTAAAATGAATAAAATCTGATTTTTTTTTACTACCTACTGAATATAGAGAATTAGTGCTTCGATTACCGAAGCAATAGCGGAGTGCTGCAGTAGAGTCAAATGAGAATAATTATTTAGTCGGCATACGGAACATAGAGATAGCTCGAATGCCAACTTGATTAAATTAACAATTCAATTTACAATAATGGTTTGTACATTCATCGAACGAGTTACTCTATAAATTGTGGCCTTGTTCCAATACGAAATTACGCTCGATTGCCAGTGAGATATATTGTAGATCCATCCGATAGTTGAGTTTACAGTTGAAAAATCACGAAGAGGCATCGTAACAGAGTGCCCGACTTGAATCGAACTTCATTATACATTACTAATTGTAATTGATCAATCTATGAATTTCGAATTACATGCGTGTAATCGAATTCCTTTCGAAATAAATTTCAACATTATGTAAAGAATTTCACCTTCAAATTGGTTTTATTATTGGCTCGTATTTCAACTGTATCGAAATTTAATCATCTTCATTTGGCATCTTTATTATTTGTGAAAATTCAATTTATGGAGTGTAATAAAAATGTTTTTCCTAAAAGTCTACTGCATTTCGATCAATGAAACGTTACAGTGCGCCTTCATGATAGGAATGAAAAAAAGAAAGATAAAAATGATTATATCAAAATTTGTTGCATTTCGCTGACAGCGTTGTTTCTATATTTGTTTAAAAGATAAAAAATAGACGAACACGTTTTTTAACCGAGACTGAATCCCGTAAAACAATATTAAAATATTTCAATACAGAAGCTTGCAAAGTATAAATAAAGTACCAATTATCCGTTGATAATTGTGTAAAACTATACGTAACTTTCAGTTTTTCAATACGGTACACGATGTTGTATTTTGTATAGCGAAGTAGTATCGTCGTCGTCGAGTGGAAAGCGAGGGAAGAAGCAAGTGGAATTGGTGTGAAGCAAAGTCGAGCGGAAGAGCGCGTCAGAAATTGCGTCGAGGGTACGGCAGTGAGGTTAAAACAACCAAGTTGCGCTAAGACGATGAGTGCTGGACGTCAACGAGCACGCTATCGGCTAGATCCGGGGCGTGAAAGTGACAAAGGAGTTTGGGAAGTTTCGCCTTCTCTCTTGCGGCGCGGTATGCTTCGGTGCTTGCTACAGGGGTTGTAGTACGCCGAGGCGGTGGGTGGTGGTTGAAGAGGTGGATTTAGTACGTGTACAACTGGTGCACGGACTATCGGTAGTCAGGACTCGGTGGACCAGACAACGCAACTGGGCACAGCCAAATGCTTGTACATAACAGCTTTGTTGCTTGGCGTGTAGTACGCGGAGAGAGTGCTAGGCGGCGACCAGTGGCAGGAGCAGAGCGCAAACAAGGATCTTGCTGTTGGAGGGTTGTGCTTCTATGACGAGCGAGGATACAGCGCAAATTCCGTGCTCCTGATACGCCCTGGAAGTTATACCGCAAGCGTATACGTATGTAGGGTAGAGTTGGTTCTCTCTCATCCGCCCGCACCATCTATGTACCATATGCAACAGGCCAAATCTTGATACAGCGAGAAGAAAATGGTTGGTGCAGCTAGACGCGTCTCAGAAGCGGGATGAGATAAGATCGAGTGGATCAGCGATGTAAGGATTCTATGCCGTCAGACGTATACGGCATAAAGATATGTAGAAGGAGATTAAGAGGTAGAGTGGGTTGGGAAAGCTCGCAGGAGTGAAGTGAAACTCTCGGCGTATCCGGTGTGCTACTATCGGATGGAGTACTCGCTAATTAATCGTCGGATTTCGCTAACGAAGTTTATTATTGTTCCGACTGTAGGAGTGTTATTAGAGAGATTCGGCGAGTACACGACTGATTATACGGAGATGATCCACTTGGTGGATCAAGTTCAAAGTCGACCGATCGAGAGATTAAGATACAGTTTGAATCACCGAAAGTCGAATTTCTATAATTATAACTTTTTCAAGAGGTTTGTTATTTATTATTTAATATTTAATCATTTTTTATTCATTATTTTTTCGACTTGTTCGAAACAAACGGGGCGTGAATAATGTACATAGAGTTGAAAAAGAGCAAGATATCACGTATACATAACTGTATGCGTACGCATAAGTCAGCTTTGTGGAACCGCACACGAATTTAAAGTGTTCCGAAGAATCCTGCGAGAAGGGCGGCCGGTTGGCAATGTGGCGCGCGACATGAATAAGAGATGAAAGGTTTACCTGTATATCGGTGTGTCTGCTCCCTCCTTGTACCAAATAACGAGCTGTAGCTTCTCTCCGGGGACGGGCGGTTCAACGTCGCATGGTAATTGAGCAATTCCGCCTGCCACTGCCTGCGCATCCGTCATCGTCACTGAAATGACAACCGACACAATCAACCGAATGAGTTTCCAACAGTTGTATCTACTATGTTTCACGGATACACTCTGTACATACGGTACATCAACCTATTACTATACGAACTATAATACGCTGAGTATAGTCAGGTGTATACTCGATAACGAGGAACCGAGTATCCCAATCACTATCGTATCTGTATACAATACCAACAATCGTATCATTCGCCAATGGTGAATACTTATGAATAATTAATAAGTTGAATGTATACCTTTGAATATAATATGCATTACGAATAATTCAGATTCGTAGTCACGAGAGACGCTTCGGAATATTTAACCCCTTCGACGGGATAATTACGTCCATGCGTATCGACCCTTCATGACGTCATTACCGCCCAAAGATTTAAGAAAGGCTACGATAAGAGAAAGACTTAATAAAATCGACTTGATCTACGATTATGGTCAATTGAATATTTTGTTTAATGAACCAATATTTAGTCGATCGAATAAACTGATTTTTTTAACAACTTATTATTTAGTTGATAATAACAAAATCTTGTTAAGTTAAATTAATATTTAGTTCGCCACAATCGCATATTTAGTCGATTTTACATCTTATTAAATCCGATTAAGTATTTCTTTCTGTGCATGCACTAACCAAATTAATGGTACATTGAAAAATAAATAGTAGATGTTCGTAACTTAGAAATTCTTTTTTAAGGATTAATTCTTTCAAGAAATTGAACGAAATCACGTTTTTTTACAAACTGGCGTACATCACTCTACATATTTGATTAAAAAAAAAAAAGATTATTCTTATTGCCAATGCGCAGATTTCATGTTGCACCACATGCGATCATAAAATATTGTCGACAGTAATCTGTCGAAACGTTTTTTAAAAAAGTAGCACTAAATTGCCTAGTGGACTGTGCTGTAGTTACCTTAAACAAATAATAAATTTAATGAAGAAAGTGCAATACACAGTTAAAAATTCCGCGTGTTAAGCGTGATTGATGTAGGGTAATGATCAGCGTTGTCGCTCATTTGGTGTTAATAATAATACATTTTACAGCATTAAATTGACACATGCAAGTGTGCCAAAACTATTCGACTCCCACCTCAAACTATTAATCATATTTATATTTGGGATGAGCTCATGAAAATTAATAAATAGTTATAGCAATCAACGCAGAATTATGGCACGAATAAAATCTGAAAATGTTATTAATTTTCATTAACACGTTTTCCAGAAAAAAATGTTTTAAAAGTTTTGAGGTTGTAATGGAAAATGGTGACTGCGTAGTATTAAGTTTTAATACTGAATTATTAGCAGTCTAACAATTTTATAATGAAATAGTCAAATTTTGCCCTTAGAGTGACATTTTTTAGAGACTTATTTTGCTGGACGATAAAGAGCTCTGCCGGGCCCTGTGTTATCGAATAAAAGTTCACGAGGTTCATGCAGATAGAGACAAGAGATGCGAAGAAGTTGAACCGGGCTAGGGGGCGAGGGATTCCCAAGTAGAAAGGAGGGTACAAGGAAAAAGAGCGCTACTGTGGTGGGAGGATATGACGTTGTCAATGTACCGTATCCAAAGGAATTCGAGCGCTTTAGCTTCGTCTTAGCTTTTCGTGACCTGCCTCGAGACCAGCGGATGAGCCGGGGGTTACTACGAACAGGGTTGAGAAGCAGAGAGGCTGAGAGAAAATACAGAGGGAAAGGTGGTGGTTGGAGTCTCCACCGCTGCCGACTGCCGTCTCGTTTCCCCTTGACTGCTTGGCCAACGTGTACGCCCAGGGGCGATAGGTTACGGTCCGTTTCTCTGTCAAGTCGGGCAGGCTCTGCGGACGTACTTGTCAGGACAGTTTCCGCCTCGATATCAATGACATAGTAGGTACTTCCGTCTGCGACACTCTCACGCTCAAACCCCACAGCGAGTTCTCTGTATGCGCACCCTCCGCACCCAGTTAACACAGCTCTCGCTTAGCTGGACGATGGGACTGCCCGCTTGGAACACGGTATACCGGCATTGTACTCAGTATTCCGTTACTGGTATTAGTAGCGTAACTCTCGCAGTAATGGTAAACACGCAATAGCTTCGGCCGCAACGATATTCCATATTCGGTTTTAATTAAAATTTCGCTTGTGATAAACAACGCTACGATTATATTGAAATTCCGGAAATTGTTCGGAGCACAGTGGATACAATCGGGATAGAGACGAGTGGCGACGAGGGGTTGACAAGGCATCGCTTAACAATGTGTACCAGAGATCCACGTGGGTTTACTTTTATTTTTTAAATGTTGACAGTGTTTAAGACGCGCTGATTAACATAAAAAAAATTATTAAATAACCTCTACAGTAGAATCTTGCAAATTATTTCCTCAACACCGATCATTTTTCTGGAAGTTTTAAACGATTTTATCTACCCTGACATTAAAATTCTGTTTTTTTTTTTTTTTTTTTTACATAAACAGCATTTCCGAGCAAGTCGACAAAGTTGTAATACGCAAAAGATTTTTTTTAGACTAAACAACGTTCCGAATGATATTATTTGAAAGTAAAAAATACAGATAATCGAATCATTGTCTCGATAAAATAATCATTCACTCACTAAAGCTATTTCCGAGTGTTCACATAATGACAAAAATTCTAATCGAACTTATTTTTTTCTATTGCTCGCTGAAGGAATGTCACGGAATTACCTCCGTAAAGTAGAATTGAGTAAAATGCTCATTTATACAGAATCTGAAACGGTTTTAACGAAACTTGACGTAAGTATCGTGAGTTTACCCCAGAGTGATGAGTTCTTTAAAACTTCTTAACTTTCTTAAAGTTCGAAATAGTCTCGTCATACTCGGATAGAGTGAAACTCAGGAGCAGATTACACGCCGTACCTTGAACTCCCGAAATCAATGAAACATTTTTTTTCAAATTCTGTGAAATTTAACAAAGATGTATTATATTTCAGGTGTTAAACTATAATTTGTTTGTTTATTCTGGAACTAAAGGCAATTAAAACGACAAATAGTATTAATCGTCTTTTTACTCACTCAATGAAACACCAATAATACCATAATAGGTGGGAAATATTAAAGAGTCACCCACAAAAATTTCGTGCAATAATACAGGAGATTTGGCGATTTATAAAAGTGAACGCTCAAGGCAGAACTCTGCACTTTGCGTTCCATTCTCTGTGTCGCTGCAATTCTCGTCTTTCAATTGAAAATACCAACCCATAGCGATCTGGTGTCTTTACCAAAGTTCAACGGATGCGCGAGACATTGTCCGTAGGACGAAGTACAGAGATGGGTATACCATGATCATCATCATGGAGAATCTCAGACGCAATTAACACGGTGAGGAAGTTGACTCACGAGTGCTTAGCGTTTTCCAAGATGCGGAATGGACCAAAAGTCAGTGGATCGTGTTTAACCCCTAAACCCTTGAGGATTCAAAAGGGCTCCTTAGCTTGAACATAGTTATAGGAAAATCACGAACAGAACCAGCAACATAGCTGCGAGTTTGCCTCGTTGACATACCCGCAGGACCTGGTAGCTGTTCGACCACCGCTACGACTTATATATAGGTTTCCATGGTCTGGTATACGGATTCGCTCCACTATACTCGCCTCGTCTGTATTCTCTTCAAGGTGGCTGGATAACTCCCGTTAACCAAGGACTACGTAGCGAGGGGAAGCACCGCGAGTTGGAATAGGATGAGGTGAAGCAGGCAAAGACGCCTGGTTAAACTTATCAGGAATTCCAACCGACTATTGAGATAAGGAGAAGGGCGGACTGAAAGTCCGTATTACCGTTTGATATGTACGTAAGTACAAAGGTTTATGTATCTATAATGACAAGTACCTTGACCTTTGTACTTATTAATCTTTAATCTTTAATATAACCAAAACGCTTGTATTCCATTTTATGTTTTTATTACATTTTTTATGTCTTTAATAACATTTCAACAGCTATTCTATTTTTTTTTGTTTCCGATGGTCATTTTCATTTCTGGTTTTCAAAGGGATGATGTATATCAAAAATATTTTTTGACGTAATTTAGTTGCGAGAGTCTAGCGTTGATTGGGGATTAAAAAATGGTCGCACGTGTTATCTGGGTATGAGGCTCGCGGGAATTTAACTCTCGCCCTAGGTGCTTTTTGTGCATAATTAACCAATGGTGAAATTTTAGTTTCGATTAATTCATTGCTGCTTCGTGTATACTGATACTTGAGAGAATCACAAATTCCGCATTCTCGTTCTCCGGGAGAGATTTTTCTCTGGGGTAGTCAACTACATATTGCTCGGACAAGGCGCGAGTGCAGATGAGCTAAACTTTTTTAACAACGTGGTGCTCATAACTTGAAATATAATTGACACCGTCACAAACTCATACAAACTGTACTACTAATAGCAACGAAAAATAACTAAAGCTAAAATTTAAAGATCATTTGCGCTTTTGCATGAAATTGACTTTTTTTTAAGCGGTAACCATCAAATTTTATTATTCCCTGTTATTCACAACTCTTTAAAAATGTAATTATCGTTATTTTTTCTCCGTTTTTAAATGACTTTCGGACTCCCGAATAATAAAAAACTACTATTTCTTTGCAACGTAAAGCTACTCAATATTCGTTTACCATTACATTAGGTTTAAAGACGTCGTAGCTAATTCTTTCAAGCCCTGTTCCAATTATAAGGTTAATGACAGTTATGGCCAAGAATGTGCATAGTTAACTGACCTAAAATCAAATGCAAAAGTGATTAATAGTGAATATATCAGGGGTACAAATTGAAAATGCGGGTTTGATAACAGATGGCGTTACTAACGCTATACGCATCAGGCAGTACTGTGACTATGTTCATGTCAAAGCTACGTCTTATAGCTTTAATTTTCAGTATGTGTCAATTTGTCGCAGTGTCAAATTCATAGTTTTTTTGAGCTCTCAATATGTCGAGTTTCGTGCCAACAAAACAGCATTTGCGGGAAGTTTTAATTTACTTCTTTAATTTGAAGAAAAGTGCTGCTGAAGCACATCGATTGGTCTCCGAGGCTTATCCGAGTCATGTTCCATCGGTTTCAACGTGCGAGAGATGGTTTGTGCGGTTTAGAAGTGGTGATTTTGACGTTGAGGACAAAGAGCGGCCGGGCCAAGTGAAAAAGTTTGAGAATGCTGAATTGGAGGCAATACTCAATGAAGACTCGTGTCAAACTCAACAAGAGCTCGCAGATTCATTGGGAGTGACACAACAAGCCATTTCCCATCGTATAAAAGCCCTCGGAATGATCCAAAAGCAAGGACATTGGGTGCCGTATGAGCTGAAGCCGAGAGACGTCGAGCGCCGTTTTTTTGCATGCGAACTGCTGCTCGAACGGCAAAAACGGAAGGGTTTTTTGCATCGCATTGTCACTGGTGATGAAAAGTGGATCCATTACGATAACCCGAAGCGCAAAAAATCATATGGTTACCCCGGCCATGCATCATCATCGACGGCCAAACCAATTATTCACGGCGCCAAGCTCATGCTCTGTATTTGGTGGGACCAGCTGGGTGTGGTGTATTATGAGCTATTGAAATCGAACGAAACCATCACAGGAGCACTATACCGAACTCAATTGATGCGTTTGAGCCGCGCACTCAAAGAAAAACGGCCACAATACGAGCAAAGACACGACAAAGTAATTTTGCAACATGACAACGCTCGGCCACATGTTGCAGCGCCGGTCAAAACATACCTACAAACGCTGAAATGGGAAGTCTTACCCCACCCGCCGTATAGCCCAGATATTGCTCCTTCCGATTACCACCTTTTCCGATCGATGACACATGGCCTAGCTGACCAGCGCTTCCATTCTTACGAAGAAGCCCAAAAATGGGTCGATGACTGGATAGTAGCCAAGCCGGCCGAATTTTTTCGCGACGGTATCCGTAAATTGCCAGAAAGATGGGAAAAAGTTGTGGCTAGCGATGGACAATACTTTGAATAATTCATTTGTTACCATTTTTTCAGAATAAACGTTCAAAAATAGAAAAAAATCCCGCATTTTCAATTTGTACTCCTGATAACAACTTTTTTTTAGTACAATGAATTATTTTCAATTGTAGCAGTTACGGTTCTATACAAGCGCATGCAAAGATTCCAGCAAAAACAGCAAGATTTAACCACGTGTGGCGCCACTTGGCTTACCGCACTCCACGAATACGAGGGATGAGAGCAGAGGTCAACTCGGAAGTGAAAAGCATTACGATTACCATTCCTATCATCACTTTACTACTTACTGCTAGTTCTCCACTGTTTCTCTTGAGCGTTGAGAGCGTTAAAAGTGTTAGAGATGTCAAAAAAACGCGAGAGAATGAATAAAAATAAGGAGAAACTTTTTTTCTCGCCATCCACTACCCCTTCTGTGGCTTGTGACTCAAAATGTTCCTCAGGAAAAGAGAAAAAAACTCGAGTAAACACATCTATGCTCGTATAAAATCACCAAAGCGCAATGCGGTAAGTGTATTGAAAGCAAATGTAAATTAAAATAAATTAATATTCCACGTCAAAAATTATATGCAAAATTGAGATTTTTTTGTTTATTTTCGTTTTAAAAATAATGGATAATTGTTTCGTGATCAATAGGACAAAATACATGAGTTATTTTTATAGTCTATCCTTTACATCTCGTTTTTTTGTCAATTTTCAAAGTGACCTCTAGTCCACCAAAAACTAAGATATCGAGATGTCCCGTACATCATTTAAAAAAAAATTCGCGGCATTTCGAATCACCGATACAAATTCAAATCGGTGAACTCAAAACGATGTTATGGCCGCTTAAAATTAAAAAAACTTATCTACGTAGTTTGCCTCGTTTGAAATTGGATAAAAATCGTTTGTTGCAACGTTCTAAAACCCTTATACGATAAAGAATGTCCTGCTGATTACGGGGCATATCTATTGCGAATACGAGACAATACTGAGACAACTTCAATCATCCGCCTCATCCGACTAAGACTGTATCGTCGATAAAGTCTTGAAGTCTACAGTCTTTACTCAGCCTAGTTTGTTCCATTGTTGCCTTCAATTGTAGCCAAAGGAACACTTTGACTGTATAAAGCGAGCACGTTCAGCCCACATAGATCTTCAGCACGCGCTTGTAGCAAATATACTCTACTCACCTCTATCCTAACGTGGGGATCCAGGTTCTCTACAACCCCAGCAACGTGCTGCTATCCGAACGAGAACGATATATTTCTCATGATTATCTCGGAAGCATCGGGGCAGGCCACCTTTTTCAACCCTAGCCGAGCTCGCTAAGAGAGGAAGGCAGAAATGCCGAGGTACTTTTACGTCCATCATAACTACGATGGGCCCCTGAGCCCTCTCTGCTAAAACTATACTACCAGCTCTCACGTAACTTGGAAGCTTTGCATGTAATCAGAGAAAAATGGCATATCTAACCCCCGACCTCGTCTCGCTTTACTTTTTACCTCTCGCAGTGAGAAAATTTTAACTGCGTTACTGTGAAACGCCTGACTCTTGTAAAACTCAGCTCTTATTGTTATAGCACGAGAATTATTAACACGACTCAACTCGCCCTATGAATAGCTGTACTCTTCTCACGCACATCGTAATTTATACTTTTTATCTCAAGCACAACTTAAGTTTTGCGTAGAGGCCGTCATTGCTGGAGGGTTTGAACCCGATTGAAAAGTGGGCGGACTGTTCCATATTTATTAAGGTCAATCGGTTGATCTATAATAGAAGCAGGAAGATTGTGAAGGTAAATGGTTAAACAAATTGCATTCCATCCTCAATATAGAAAGTCGGAAATAAAAAAATTTCGTTTAAAAAAATGCATTGATGGACCGTCTGCTAACTTAAGAATGGGATTTAAGGTGGTTCTTCAATCTAGACAAAATCTATATTGGTTATTAAATATACAACGAAGAAAAATATCCTAAACCATAAGTGCAAAGTAAGGATTTTTTAATCGGTTAGTTTCGGAGATAAATAGTCGTAAACTTTGCCAACAGCTCTTGCTCCGCCAATATGTCGATAATAAAAAATTAGAACAACTAATTTTTATCAGTATTCCGAAAGATACTGATTAAAGCACCAATACATTAACCGTACCGTACAATAATAAACCGCAACTTTCGATGGACTATCTTTACAGAATAGGAATTCCAATACTTCGTGCACTCTCTTCTTGAGTTGACCTTTGTCTATGTGCGCAATGCGAGCTGCTAATTTTCTTCACTTGCGTTCGGCGATGATACTGTTTTTCCAATCAAGATACGAAAGTCCCTTGCGTTGAGGCTGCTCACTTATCTTTTATACACTTAAGTTATATACGTACAATAGCTTGAGTTCATAACTCAAGTCAAAGCTAAACATTTTGTCTCGATAGTTTCATTACTTAGAGTATTACATTGGTCGTATAACGTTAAAAGAAATGCATAAATTAATAATCTGATTGTATTCTGATTTTTTCGAACAAGAATCACACGTATTTAATCACTAATAAAAATATATTGTATGTATGACTTTCTTAAGTAATGCAAGAACAACCTTAATGCCAATAAAATTGTGAATTTAACATATTCGTAAGGCTTACGTAAAAAATTTTGTTGTTGTAATTGCTAATATCACTCTAATCATCAATTTATTCAACAATAAGTATCTAATACCAAATATAAATTATTTAATTACATAAAAGTGATACAATTTAAAGAAAACATTATTCGAAGCACAGAACTAATTTATATTACGCAGTTGTTTGAAATAATTAATTTAATATCCGGTTGAAGTACAGGAGCTTCTCGTAGAGGATATTACATGGCTGACTACACAGACAGTACATCACAGTAGTTGAGAACAAGATAGTAAGGATTGCGCGAATGTAAGGCGGGTTTTGGGCGATGAAGGGGGTGGGGGTGCGAAAGGGTTATAATGTAATATAGCTGTCATGTAGCGCAGACATGTAATACCACGACGAGTTTTTAGTAGCTCCGTATAGTCGCTGAGGGCTCGGGGTTGAGTAATCCATGTATTAAATATGAATTAACATGGGTTTCACTAATGGCATGCACGTACCTTCGGGGGATTGGGTTATATACCCAACTTGAGAAGTTGCGAAGCCTAGAGAGAGAAAGATGACGCGTAGTTATACATCGTAGGCACAACTATAGTTATAGCTGTAGCGACGAGGAAGAAGAACGAATGCACAGAGCTCTGTGGCAAAGAGGTACGCGTGAAAGCTCGTAGCTCGGATCATTATATCTTCCTACTGGGAGGCAAGATAACTGCGTTGTTTCACCCAGCAAGGTAACCGGATGTTAGTTGGCTCGGATCTCGTCATGTCGTGTACATGCCGGAAGCACAACACGCGTATACGCAGCGGTAAAATGTTTTGCAGGCTATGCGGAGTGGGATGTTGGTGAAGTCTATAATCTCGACCCGTTAAACACACACTGGGATACACTCGCATGAGCTTCGATATAACTATATAAAACAAAATTGACGATGCCGACAGGCTCCGTAGTCGTTGGAGCACTAAAAAAAATTTTCTACTTCGCTCAAACAATATTTCTGCAATATTGCCACCGTGGGATGAGAACTGCTCGTGCGTGTTCATTGAAGTTTCTCATATTTTCGCCTCTCATGCAAGTAAGGTGAATCCAAAGAATGAAAGCGTGGCGGTAGGTACGATTTTATGGAATATTTTCAACGTTGTTAATATATTACTGAGTATTTTATGCGTATTTAAGACGATGTACAACACGTCGTCTGTCTCCATCGGATAGCCATACGTGCGAAAGAGATTTCCCATTGAAAGTTTCTCCGCTACGATTGATCTTTCGGATAAAAGACGAGAACTGTAGAATTGTGAGACGCGGTTCACCACTTTACTCTTCAATCCGAAACGTTAACCGCGGCAAAAATATTCGAGATCGCAAGATTAATTCTAGATCTCTCGCACACATAAATATTCCGCATCATCTTAGATGGATGTGTTGCTTCTCTTTCACTCCACCGTAAGCGCCATGCTAGCCTATCTCTTTTGCACTCGTAGGTGAAGCATGGAGGTTTCGCCTCGCCTCAAGGTGAAGCGTCACAACGCGGTCGGTATAAAAAATCTAATAACGCTATTTATTCAAGAGTGCCAAGAATTTCCGGGTCAAAGTAAATAAAATATCACATCGGTACCGCAGTAACATCCTGCATTTTCTTTTTTTCTGCAATATTTGATAGCATTGAAGAAAAATACAGCTTTGCAGTTTTTGTCACTTTAAACTCTTTTGCCTCTCGTGCACGAAATGCAAAGAACAAAGGTCCGATGGTACGTTGGTTTATGTACTATTTTATGCGATATATAGCAGGGTAGTACATAGTTGCCACATACTTTTGATGCATATTTAATACAGCAAATATGTGCTATAGAACGTAGTGTATTTAATAGTGTCGAGGTTATAGTATGTATAGTTTGTTAGAAGAGAAGGAATAGGTATAATAAGGCAGCAACAGCGAAGAAACTCCGGATACACTCGCCACACCCCTCACCGGAGGCCCCACCATCCACTGCTCCATCCTTAGTTACCGATGCGGTAACAAAAGATCTTGGGAGAGGATGTTCCCCCGGGGAACGTTGACGTTCCGCCGCAGCATCGCACCTATCCCGACGACCCTACTCCGCATTCATCTATCTCTATCCTCTGAATATATTTTCCATATTTCGACGTCTTTCAGGGGAATTACATTGGACAGTGATAATGCGGCCCCGGGTGAGCGCCGCTCCCGGTCCTTCATCATTTCTCCGCCACGAAATATACGGTACATTACGAGTGTGTATGGGTATTTCGTATACAGAGTACATAACATGTATATCGTACATATTTTATCATGTAGCGAGGACTAATGTATTCAGAATACACGAGACGCTCTGATATTAAGAAACATCCGATGTGTATGTTTAACTGCGTGTGTGTGTCTGTGTATGTACTTACGTACGTAAGCGATGGTTCGGTGGTTGAGAAAATTACCGAGAAACTTTTACTTCTTAGAAAAAGGATATTTACGAATCGTGAAAGATGTGTCTCCTATTGGGCTCCTCTATCGCTTTTCCTCGATGCACTGCGGAACTTCGTATCTATCGATGTGGCTCTCTGCCATATATTACGAAATTCGTAAAATGCAAATATCAACGACATTCTCCATTTCTACACATATGATGTAATAGCGTGCTACGTTTCGTCGTACAAATAAAGATTTTGCAAAAGTACGCCACTGGTAACATCGTCATCGAGAAGTGGATCTAAATATTGTGTCCGGTAAATTGAAAGTTATAGTAAATATTTTTTGTAAAGCCTGCTAATAAAAATCTTACGCGTTTTCGCCTTATCGATGCTCATTCTTCGCAATGTCACATGTATGAGTAAGTATGTTGATCGGTTTTGGTTTCTTGATAGAAGAAGCTTTGTGAATTGTCAACAATAATAAGAAAGCAACGTACAATGTTTTACTCTTATCCGCTGAAATCTGAAAAAATGGTCGAATGCAGCATTTTTTTTTTGGAAAATAGTAAATTTCATATCAACCGGTAACTACGCACCGAGAGAAAAGATTTCATGAATCAAGAATAAATCGGCATATAAAAATTTCTTTCATTGAATCAACTGAATATTTATTTGTTTCAATGAAAATAATAAGTTGATTCCAATGATGGAATGCATTTGAACCACGATGAAAATATTTCATTGCCTTCGATTAAACATTTATTTGATAGTACTTACTAAAGAAATTTCTTTAGTTAAAGCATCCCAAGTCACAGCTTCCATCTCTATATAAAAATAATAAAACTTCTCTACAAACGTGTAAAATAAAAACTATAAGCCGGAGAAAAATTATTTGTTAAATTGAATATTCAAACGGATTAATTTTTTCAGTCGAGAACCAATATCTGTTATGCACAATTGTTTCTTTTCAC